>JAJEKV010000041.1:9642415-10032894 GCA_021234155.1 Isoetes taiwanensis
AAAAGCACAATTAGAAAAGCAAAGGGGACTTTGTACTACTTGTGATACACTTGTCACTTTTAGCACTAATTGCTCTACTTTCCTTAAATGCAGAAAAACTGATTCATGGCTTGGTATAAGGAACAATGTCTTTCTAAGCGGACCCGGTGAATGCACTTTCAATTATGGAGAATAGGTTTTAACATTTAACGCCGGGAACTATCCAATTTAAAGCGTAAAGGCAACACCTCACGCATTAAAGACTAGATATTGCGCTAAAATTTGGATCATTATGGCTTCTCCATCATCCCACTGTTGAACTCTTTGTACATCTTCACCATTAAGTCATCCTCCTCTTCCTCTTTTCTTGGCTAATCGTTGAAGCTCAAATTCAACATCGATCTCTCGACTCAAGCAATAGATTGTGAAACCAAACAACATGAAAATATAACATGTGGTATAAAGTCAGCACGTTCATTACCAAAGTAGAGGCATGCCAAGCATTTTGAAACCCTCTTGGAATGCCAAAGGGGTTTGCTCCACGAACAATCTTGCTTGAATGTGCTTCATGTTGAAGAAATTTTTAAGTGCATCAGATTGGATGGATCTCCTATATCTGGTCATGAGCCATGAAGTAAGAGTATACCCTTTGTCACCAACAAGATAAAGGTAAAAGTATAGTTGCCATTGATTGGAATACATGGCTCATATAATACCTCTTGATGTTGTGCTCTGTGTGCAAGGTGCGAAAGTCTAAGAACCGCGAGCATCGATTATGCGGACCACGGTAAACCAATGAACACATCGGTGAACCTTCTTTGGTGTCACACATCTGCACCAAAATTCTTTTAATGGATTTGCTTCCTATCATAATAATCTGCACCTCCTATAGATGGCCTATTAATATCCACATGGGTGCAATCAATGGCACCATAGCGGTTTAGTAGGCCACTAACTTCGTCGGGAAAAAGCCTCAATACTGCGGCTCATCACCAAGCTGGCCATTTGATTTTATGCTTAAAAGCGACCATTTTATAGCATGACAAACTTCCTTCAAAACTAGACAAAGGCGTGCTTACCCCAATTCCAAACTTCTCAGGGACCTCATGATGGTCACAACCTTTGAATAACTTGTATAAAGCGTGACCACGACATGAGTGCTCTTTGGCAAGCTTTGCGTAATGAGTGTCATGTTTTACGAATGAAAGAACAAGTACTCTACATATGCTCACAAATGATCTTCTTGTCATTCTTAGATTCTCTTTCCATGGCTATCATCGTACACTTCAAGCAAAAAGCGATCAAACCAAACAAGACTTCTTGGTTTCACCCACCAAGATGATTCATGCCTCAAACTCTTGGCCGGCACATACAAACTCTATCCTATTATCTAAACCCAGGAGGAATGATCAAAGCAAATCAAAGCATCAAATCGACCTTGAATAAGAAGATCTTCCTCCTGCTCTTCAAAAATCCCATAATGGGGCATCATAATCGTTTCATTTACATCATGTATAATGTCATGGAAGCCATGTATAACAACTCCATTCTCTCCATGTCGATATTACTCGAGATTCTTGCATGAAACAAAGGTTTATTTCTGCATTAGTGTGAAAACCAAAAATCTTATGAATGCACCTCTTCTTTTCCTTAGAAATTATGGATTCAAAGGTCTAAATAGAAATGGTCTATTCATAAATCACACTTCTTATGCCTCTTATGCCTCTTATGTTGTCGAACCCATCCTTTTGTCCCGGATGGGTTTTACGCCTATGTCATGCTCAAATCATGCTCCAAATCATCTTTGGTATTACAAAATTTGATACATTTAGGAACATGATTATTGCACATTTCAGAAATAAGACAAGAACATTTCACAAATACAAAGGAGCTCCAAATCATCTTTGTTATTTCAGGAAGTTGATACATGCGGTCCAAAAAAAAATGATTCGCACATTTTAAAAGTACACAACAACAATTTTGAAATACAAAAAGCTGAAACTTTTAGTCTTTCTTCTCCATAACACATTTATCAAACACAAAAGACTAAAGTTTCTCAAATTTTCTTCCATATACGCAATGCCTACAAGCGCATCAACTAGCCTTGCCCTATCTTATGCAACAAGTTTTTCTTTATCGCTTTCGTCGTCCTCTCGTGCCTCTTGCAAGCCAACTAACCCGCTCATGCATCTTCTCATTGCTTTCCATCTTTTTGCTTTTCCAATTCATACTTTACGTCCTCAACTTCTCCGAAGCACTTTTGCCATTCCATCAATTACCTTTGGATTTTCTCTTCTTACCACTAGAACCAACCTCTCTATTACTGGGATAGATGCATTATTTGATGCCATCTCCCCGTCTTTGCTAGTATCTATCACAAAAGGAGGTGTAATAGATGGTCTCCTCCCTTGGAAAGTATCTAAAGATCATAAACTTCTTTGCTCAAATATAATAGGAAGCTTAGAATCCTTTTTTTTCAGCCTTTGTTAATGTGAAGTAGGGGCTGCTCCAGTCAGTTTCTCATAATCCTTGATGAGTTTATAATCGTGAGAACATTTTCCCCATTTGAATACGACAATTGTCGGGGCTTCTATCCATGCCCTTACTGGTAAGATGCTTTCGAGAAACCTTTTTCCACTTGCTAGGCTTTGTTTCAATCGATCCTTTTCTCGGCCACCTCATAAACTTCCCTCATGCTTCTTAGCTTCCACCAATATCGAATTTCATGCAAAGGTCAATTTACGGACCTCGCCGCGTTCCCAGGATGAAATTTTGAGTTCTGATTACCTCTTCTTCCGTTACTAGCCATTCCTCTGCTGCGGACATCGAATGGAAAATGAACCTTGAACTCAACATGAAAATGCACTATCTATGGGTAAAAATAGATTTGGGTTTCTTACATTTTTGAACCTTACGGAAGTTTCTCTGAAATCTTGAATTCAGCAATGGCGTAAATTATCCATTAAGTGCGTGAGTGAAGATACTATTGGGCTGCTTTAACAATTGGAGCGACTTTACATAAACATTAAATAGAGATGTATCATCATAAAGAAGCTTTAAACTTTGTATATAATGATTTAGAACATGATAACCAAATGGATTTCGAGGAAAAGTCTATTCAAATAGTGAGGTCGGATGACATGCTAATAAGTAAAATAATAAATAGTGTGAGAAGATCGAGGGATTGGACCAATATGGATCATGGCCAAGGTAATCTTCTTCCGACATACAAACTTGGTGAAAAGGAATTTTGTTGTTGAAAAAGATGAGGAATAGCATATAAACTTCGGTGGGAGGAAAAAAATGAGGAATTGCACAATTGTTCAAGCGGGATAGGTTTGCACATACATATGGTTCGGGCGCATGAAACATGCGACCTCGAGATGATAAATTACGTAAAATTAAGGAGCTTCCACATAAAAAGCTCCTACATCTTTGGAAAATAAGGCATTCTTTGGAAAAGCTCCTACATTCTTGGAAGCTCCTACATTACATTACTACATTCTTGGATAAAGCTATGGCGAGCACTTGAGGACTTTGACGGAAATATGCAAGCGATTTCTGAGCGAGAAGCGAGTGATAGAAGCAATAAAAAATATTCTAACACCTTTGATAGAAGCTGACTCTACCGTGGTGAAGATATTTCGGTTCGGTCCATGAAGCGGAACTCTCTTTGGAAGACGATCGGGCAGCGTAAAGGGGAAGCGGCGAGTCCGAAGCAGCAATTCGGCATTACTTGGTTCCTAGCAGGTGCTCAGTAGGTAGGGTTAAAATTAGAATAGACTTTGTTAAATTTGTTAACATAATGTTAGTGTTTAGTATAACCAAAAAGTGTGAATGCGTGGTTAGAGTAAAGATTTAACCTAGCAAGCGGCGTTAAATTTTAACAAATTTAATTTTATGAGAATTCACTAACTAAAAATTTGGTGTGAGCGTTGTTATAGTAAAATTTTTAAGATTTAACATAACATAATAGATGGTGTGAAAGTACCCTAATAAGAATAAATTCTTGTCCACATTATCTTAAAACTTATCGTTGGATCTCGACCAATGAGTCGAGTATGCCAAAAATGCACGGAATCATTAAATTACAACTTTTGTTTTGAGAACCCGTAACATCATGATGTACTATATGTTACAATAAAAGGCTCCACCACATAGCGCACCGGATCGCTCTTAGTCTCCATCTAATAGTGCGAGCCAACTGGTGGGCGACCATCTGAGCGTGCACCATAACAAAGGGGTTTAGTCGATATCATATAATTTCAATAATTTTTATGTGTTGGTGTGTGTATTAGGTGTTGTACAAAAAGCACTTTGTCCCTATGGGGAAAACAACGGCCCATCTTGCGGGGCTAAAACATAAGTGTCTATGTTAACTCCTATATTTAAGGCCCTTTTTCCACACTAATTAAAAAAAATATGGGCATCATATACAATATCTGATACCATTTGTGACTCGGGGCTAAAATGAGACACACAAATTTAAACTTACTTTTCCACTGCATGGTAATCATAAAATATGACACCACTAAAATACTAGTGGAAAAAGCATGAATTAGTTATTTTTAGTTATATATTCAAACAAGAATAGGTGTCTTATTTTTATGGTAGGAAATCCCTTGGAATAAAATAAGACTCCATTTGGTATCAAACCTATTACGAACCTAAATAAGACATGTCTTATTTTTATAGTGGAAAAGTGATTTACTTTTAAGACACTAGGTGGCCAAACATCATTGGATAAAATATGTGACTTTTAGAGATAAGACTACCGTGGAAAAAGGGCTTAAGGGTTATGTGTATTGAAATAAATACAAAAGCAATTGTCAGTGAGCTACAATTATATGTGTAAAATGCCATAAAAGCTGTGTGTTTCCGCATCGAGGGGTTGCCCTTTTCGAAGACACACTATACTTATTTAAGAAATTGTGGACAAAAGCAAAAGCCTTGTCAGTTGTCCATGAACCCTAACCATAAACCCATCAGCCCTAAACCATTTAAACCTAAACTCAAAAGTGTATGTTACGGCACAAGCTTGGGGGCGTGGCTCGGGAGGAAAGGATTTCGAGAGACAAACCACGGAGGCAAGGGTTTTAGTTAAATATTTGGTAACTTTGATTGATTGTTAGAAGTCCTAAAGTTATAATCAAAATAAAGGAACTATTGAAATCTTAAAAAAAAAAAAAAAAAACAGCGCACGCTGCTAAAAAAGGCTAAAGTCGCGAGGAACCAAAACTTTAGTTGGACATATCTCATAACCGGGAGCTCCGATTAGGCGACCTTTAGCTCTTTGGAACCGGCTCGGAGTCTAGTTTCCGAATTGGGGCAGCATATTCCATAGTTCATCCGTATGAGAGAGTAATGGCCGAAAATGTGACAAGGGGTCACGGGATCCACGCCATAGCGACACCTGAGATCTGCAATTGCTTTTTATGATGTGTGGCTACTTGGAGTAGCTAGATTAATGCGGAAGTGCTGCGGGGTGATAAAAGCGATTGCTTTGTAGAATTTCGATAATCTGTTGTTGTTGTTGTTGTGGAATTCGGAGAATCGAGAGGCTATCGGTGGTTCTTGAGACTCGAAAGTGGGAAGAAATTGAGCTTAGTCTTGTCGTGTTTGCAAATGAGCGGGTGGGTGGAGAAGTTGTCTTGGTAAGAGCTTGATGCGGGTTTCAGTTGTTTTGATTGGCCGTGTTTGTAAGTTTTTTGCGGGCCGGGAAAGGCCGTTTGTATCAATTGGTTATCGAGGCGTAAAGGCGATCTTGTTAAAAATAATCTGTGTTAGGCCTTTGACACGTTTCAAGATTTTGTTTTAGCCAAATCGATGTTAGAAAGTTCTAGAGAGGTTAGCAGGTTGGTTTATGAGACTCTCGAAGAAGGAAAGAAAAGAAATTGTTGTTGTTCTTAATGTAGGGAATTAAGAAAGGACAAGAATCTGAAAAGATTGTCTGGGTAGTTGGAGTCTAGAAGATATGGAGCAAGAAAAGCATGTTTTGCAAATGATCAAAAAGATCCATCTCAAGTTGACAAAGAGAAAGCGAGAAGAAAAGCCTAAGAGATAAAAGGCGGAATTCAGTTGGTCGTAGATGCGAAGATAAATAAACTAAACAAGTTTATGTGTGCTGTAATTGCTAGTTTGAGCATAGTTTTGATTTGAGTTAAGAAAAGAGTTTCTTTTTCCAATGAATGTTGCTCTAGAGTTTAGAAGGGGGCAACTGTGACTGCAGCACAGAAGCCAAACCCTTAGAATTGTTAGGCAGATGGTAAGTTTACCAGCCTAGGAGAAATCCTTTCAAAGCAGATAGTCAGGTGACTAGCTTGGAAAGAAAGGTGGTTATTCCAGCAAAGCGGATAGTCAGTTGACTAGCTTTGGGAAAGATTGTTATTTTCCTAAAGGCGGGATGATCGAGGACGATCAGCCTTGGGAAGGGAAGGAATTGTTACGGCACGTTCAGAGGAAGGATTTGCAGAGACAAACACAGAGGCAAGGGTTTTTAGTTAAATATTTGGTAACTTTGATTGATTGTTAGAAGTCCTAAAGTTACAATCAAAATAAAGGAACTATTGAAATCTAAAAAAAAAAAGGCAACTGCCTGCTAAAAAAGGCTAAAGTCGCAGAGAGATCTATAAATAGAACCGAAACTTTAGTTGGACATATCTACTGCAACTAGAGCTCCGATTAGGCGACCTTTAGCTTCGTTGGAACATTTCGGAGTCTAGTTTTCGAATTAGGGTGGCATATTCTGTAGTTCATTTGTATGAAGAGTAATAGCCAAAAAACGTGACAAAGGGTCTGGATCTTTGCCATAGCGACACCGCAGATCTGCAATTGCTTTTATGATGTGTGGCTACTTGGAGTAGCTAGATTAGTGCGGAAGTGCTTGCGGGTGATAAAAGCGGATTGCTTTGTAGAACTTCTGATAATCTTGTTGTGGAATTCCAGAGAATCCCAGATATCCAGCTTAGCAGACTCGAATTGGGAAGAAATTGAGCTTAGTCTTAGGTGTTTGCAAACCGTCGAGCGATTGGGTGGAAGTTGTGCCGTAAAAGAGCTTGATCAGGGGTTTCAGGTTGTTTTGATTGGCCGTGTTTGATAGTTTTTGCGGACGGGAAAGACCATTTGTATCGTGTAACCCTAAACCGGTGTTGTTGTGTCTTGATTTAGTAAATCTAATTTGATAATAAGACAAACCCATAGATCCAAACCTCAAGATAAGCTAGTAACAACCCTTGAAATTGTCCCTACATTCTTCTTTGTGAAATATGGTCCATATTTGTTTTGTGATAATGTTAGCACTAACCCCTCTAGTGCCAGCAGGCAAGCTAAAGGGGTGGATACTTATTTGGGCCCCTAACTTCTCCAAGATTTTTATCCATGCCCTACTATGTTCATAGAATTCCTTCCCTCCTAGGCGATGCTTGCCCTCAAGCATGTGGCGACCCAAACCACGAGGAGGAAGCGGAGACCTCTCCTGCCGGGGAATCGAACATGTGCTCTGATACCAATGTTACAAACCTCACAAGAGGCCAAGTATGGCTACCATGAACCCCATGAGTTTCCCACTCCTTGAGTCCCTTGGGCTTCCCACACCAAACTTGCGTTCATCCCTCAGATCCATAGTGCAATTCCCAATCGTTCCCAGAACGATTCTATCTGGTCTCCCTTCCTTGAGATCTCACGATCTCTTATATACTATACCAACTCTAGTGCCATGCCGCCACACATGCCACTTGTCCTTCAAGCCTATAATCCTTAGATTTAATGGTCCTACATGACCTAGGGCCCAACATATGTATGTAACATACCTATATGACCTAGGGCCTAACATATGTACATAACATACCTTCCCATTCAAATCCTCGGTCCCCAAGAATCATGAAATATATGTATTTTGAAAACCCATTCCTTAGGTTACCTTGTGGTCATGGTTTTAGTCCTCTAGTCCCTTTGAAAACTTCGTTCCTTGGATCCTTTGTGTCATCGTAATTTAGTCCTCTAGTCCCTTAATATCACTAGCGGTGGTATTTGTCAATCTAGTGCGAGTCTCGACTTGAAACTCCATGCTCTTCAATCGGATCTTGACACCATCTTCTCACGGTGCAGGGGGCTATCGGCATTATGCCGATTTGCAAGCGAGGAAGCTCCTACATTTCATGTTGGTGACCTTGTTTGGCTTCTTCATAGGGACCTCGGCCCTACCTCACATCCCCTGCAGAAGCTTGACTATCATCGCCTCAATCCTTACTGAATCACGACCCAGATCAACAATATGGCATTTTGGCTCGAGTTCCCTCCAGTTGTTCGTCTCCATCCAGTATTTCATGTTTTGCTATTGGAGCCCAGTTAATCCTTTCCCGGATCATGTTCCTCCGCTGCCACCACCAGTGGAAATTGATGATTATGAGGAGTTAGAGGTTTGAGAGATTTTGGACTTCAAGTCTGCGTCGATGATTGTATTACTTTGTCGATTGGGAAGGTTACTCACCAAGAGATAGAACCTGGGAGACTGTCGAGAATCTGACTAATGCTCCTGATAAAATTCTTGGAGTTTCGCAGGCGTTGCCGGATAAGCCAAGTTAAGTACCACGGCTGCGGCTCCGGCTCAAGGACTCATCATTGTCGGAGGGATGGCATGGTGTGGCGACCATATGGATATCCATGTCAAATGAGTATTCTACTCGGATGTAAGGGATTGTCGTCCCGCGGATGCAAAAAAAATAATTGCATAAAAGGCGGGGTTTGAACTTCGTAGCCTTCTAGCGCAAGTCATCCACCTTTGCCAAAGTGCGCCCGATACTTCTTAAAAGATTCCCTCACATCTTCTTTGCTAGTCTTAAGCCTTCTAGGTATCTCTCTCATATTCTTGCTTGCGGGCCATTGTATTTTGCTTCTTGACATATCCGGATTCTTTGTCAATCTTGACATATTTCTTTTGCATTTCTTGCATTCTTAGTGTATTTTCTTTGTTTTGCATCGTTCATGGTAGCTTTGCTAAACCAAGGAAGCTCCTCACATCGTGGATGTTCTTTGGGGTCGGCCATTCCACTATCACTTGGATCTTTCTTTGGATCGGTTGAAATATCCTTGATTGAGATGATATGTCACCGAATACACTACTCTGCTTATTCTGAGAATGGCACTTAGACATCTTACCATAGAGTTTATGCCTTCTCAACCGTGAGAATTCTTCTCAAATGTAGGACATGCTCTTCCAAAATTAGGCTATAGACCAAGATATTATCGAAGAAGACAATTACAAAGTCATTGAGGAACTCACAAAATACATCGTTCATAAGCCTCATGAATGTTGCTAGGACATTGGTCAATCAAAAGGCATTACCTAAATTCCACGGTGCCCACATCTTATTACGAAAACCATCTTATGAACATTTTCCTCCATTCGAATCGATAACCTGATCTTAAGTCGACTTGGGTTGATCCATCAGGTCATCTGCTCTAGGTTACATATCCTTAATGATGCGCTTATTCTATTGACGATAGTCAATGCACATCCGTAGGCTCTCATCTTTATTTTTAACAAAAGGGAAGACACTAGGTCTAATGAACCCTAAATCTAGAAGCTCTTGGGTTGCTTCTTCAACTTCGCCAATTCATAGGTGCTCATCATCGTATGGCCTTACTTGCTAACTTGGTGCTGGTTTAAGTGCAATCTTCCTCTACTCCTTTATAAGGCAAAAGTTTCTTAATTTCCTCGGGAAACAAACCATGGAACTCCTTAATAAGCCACGTAACTTGCTTGGGCAGCTTATTCAGGGTCTCAATTTTGGTGTTGCCTTTGGTGTCGGGGTCCATCGTTTTCAATCTGAAAATATATGTTATCTCATCTCTTTGTATGTTCTTAAGCAACTTTTTACTTGACATGCATTGCATTTATTAAAATTTGCTTCTTACCTTGGACTTCTATCTTTTTTTCCATTTGAAGCAATTAGAATGAGTCTCCTCTTCCCACAATCAATCAATGCTCCTGCTAGAATAAGGTATTCCATCCCAACTATAAGGTTATAATGGTCTATATTCATCAATTCTATGCCTAAACCCACAGAGATTCTTAGCAATTCTATGTCGAGGTTCAACCTCTTGCTGTCTCTGTGGCAAATAGTGTCGCTTGCCATTAGCACTAGTCAGGGCTTTGACTTCAAAGTCCTACCCTTAATTAACTCCACTAGCCTGAGAGAGGCAAAATTGTGGGTGTTTCCTGACATGATTTCTCTTTGTGCTAGAACTTATGATATTATCTGGTCTGTATTTTTATGTTAGTTGTTGCTTAAAAACAAGAATACCGTTTAAATTTAAGGATGCTTCTTCTGTGCTATCTGCTATTAAGAGTGCCATCTAGTGTTGCTGGGTTTCTTAAGAATATAAAGACTCTATCTCTAAAAAATCTGTACAAATGTTGGTTTACATACATGATAGAAATTAGGTAGACTTAACTCTGTGCGTTGTGAAGCTAGAATCCAGATCATAGAGGCAGAAAATGAATAAAAGCTTATAGTAGGGATTGCACAGAGAGTTTGCTTGTAAGAATAAGCCTAATATTAAGTGGTTTGAACTGTTCAATTTAAGTTTGCAGGTTTCAGTATTTGCAGGTTTCAGTATTTGCAAATAAGCTTTGAGGCACAATTTAAAACAAAGTAGCACGTTGAAAACATTTTCAAAATTGTTAAAAGATATAGGTATTTGTCATACCACTTTGAATGGTTCAGTAGCAATTTCGTGAGTCTTACCTGCATTGCTATCTACAAAAAGGTAACAGGTGGAAATCGGTGGTCTACAGCTAGATGAATCCCTGTAAATATAGACTTATCATCACAGAACTACAGTGAATATCTGCTACAGTGTTCTCAGCAATGCCAATGCTACATTACTGGAGGCGTTTCAATGTCATTGGGTTGAAAACGAAGTTGAAAACGGAGTTTTGGTCATTCCTATCTATTAGTTCCTATCTATTAGGAAAACATTGTGCTTTAGACAATATCTTCTATCTTGAATGAGCTCCCACGAATTTATCACATGCCGAATAGTATAGCTAGAGAGAAAGGATGCCGTTGCATTCATCAGCATGATCCACATGTTAAAGATTGGTATTGTCTTATATTTCTAACTTAATGAAGAGTTCGAATGCAAACTCAATGCAAATAAAGTTAAAAAAAGAGTTCGAATGCTGAATGCAAAGAAAGTTAAAAAGTCCATGCCTTGCCGTCGTTTACTAGAGAAGAAAGAAATGGGAATAGCTCGTCGTGGTCCCGCCTATTGATTTTTATTTTCATTGGTTCTATAACATTCAATAGGACTAAGGGTCCATGGCAATAAATACAGGAGCATCACAAAATCCTCCATTATTATGTAAGCTTAAAATGTTTTTCGTCTTCAATCATGAGGTAACTATCATTAGGTGGTTCCTTCATAGCCAAATTATTTGGATTATTATTGAGCTAGGCTAGACCATTATGTATTTGTTATGCAAGTATGCTTGCATTTATAGGTGTTCAACTTGAAATCTTAGAATACATTCTATTGACAATGGCATCCCATCTTAATATTTTATGAAAGACGCCAATTAATTTATTAAGACTCGAGATGTTTGTTAAGTTGTGAGCATCGTCCCTCACTAACTTGTAATATAATCTACCTAGGTTGTTAGCATTGGTGCATGTTGGACATAATTCGTTTGTAGGAAAAAGCAATGCATCTGGACATCAACGATGAAATACCATGCCAAAATATTGTCTTGCCACAACATTCACAAACTATCTTATGGTATACAATGTGCCTTTGCCTTTTGCATCGAAATACAATATCCCTATTATTTGATTCATTTTTGGTGCATTTATTTGGATTGCTATTTTTGGTCAAGGATTAAAAAGTTGTGAGTTGTGGTGTAGTTGGTTGTATTCTATAATCCTTTTATTTTGTGTAGCTATCAAACCAAGTCTGGCAAAGAAGCAAATCTCACAATAGTAACATGTAACCTCTCGGCCTATTGACAGATACTTCTACACGTTTTCCTTGTTGGGCACAACCTCTAGCTAACACAATTTTCCATTTGCTATTTTTTCTCCAAGCATATCTTATTCCTTGGGAATACTTGTTCCATGTTCGCACGACAGACAAAGTGAAGTTCATGTTCCAATTCGTGACGCCCCTGCATGGCTCGTCCTACCAGCTTCTAGGCATGTCCATGATGCCTAGATGCATGCACAGTTTATTGAAGAGATTCTCAATAAATACTCATTAGAGCTAAGCATTGCAAATGCATCATGTGCTCATGTATGTTGACTCTAACTTTCAAGCATCTGCTGTGAATGCTAGAAGATTCGCCTCATGGATTATAGAATTTCTTCAAATTTTTTAGACTTTCGCCAAATTGGCTATTGTCATTTGACAAATATTCGCCCAAAAAAGTTCATATCCAAAGGCTAAAAAAAAATTAGACACAACACTACTCAAATGGTCTACAAAAACATGTTGAACCACTTGTGGTTCAACAGACCTCTTGGTATTTTAAGGGATGTATCTTTTATAATTGGTGATATGCAATTTCATCAAGACTTTGTGGTTTTAGATACTCAATCCAAGGGTATAGATTACCAATTATTATTGGGAAGACCTTGGTTAAGGGCTGCAAAAGTAGTCCATGATTAGTCTTGGATACTTTGACTTTGTCAAAGCAGGGGACTTGTCACTAAGATCGATTTATCAAGCTGATTTGCAACAACTATTTTACAAGATGAGCGGATATTCTTTGATGAAGAAGAAGAAGAAGGTATTTATGATGAATATGAAGAAGAAGAGGATTTCTACAATATTTATGCAGAAATAGACACCCAACATTGCTTTATGGTTGAGGTAGATATTGAGTATCCCAAACACTTTTCTGAAACACAAAATGGACAATCTAATTTGCAACCTAGACCTGCTCATACCATGGAGAATGGCTCTGTAATTCCTTATTTAGGAACACCACAATTACAAGAGATTAATTTGGAAAACAATCAAGAGGGAAAAACATGCAGTAGGTCTTGAATATACCACCTCCCATACTCCTTCAAGCCATTAGCTATTCTGAGGAATTTAGAGATATTTTTGCTTGGAGTTATGCGGATTTGCGTGGAATAGATCCACAAATTTCTCAAATGAGAATACCTTTAGTACCCAATGCTAACCCTGTTTACCAAAGGTGTTATAGATTGAATCCCAATTATGCACTTAACATTAAAAATGAAATTGAAAGCTTACTACAAGCTGGATTTATATTTGAAGTAAATAACAGTGAATGGGTATCTCCCATAGTAATTGTTAAAAAGAAAAATGGAAAGTTACGAGTTTGCGTGGACTTCCATAAACTCAATGAAGTTACGGAAAAGGATCATTTTCCATTACCTTTTACCGATCAAGTGCTTGAAAATGTAGCTGGACATGAATGTTACTCATTCATGGATGGTTTCAGCGGGTATAGCCAGATTAGAATTCATCCAGACGACCAAATCAAGTCTACTTTTATTACACCGTTTGGTACATTTGCTTATAGAGTAATGCCCTTCGGGCTTACCAATGCACCAGACATTTTTCAAAGAGCCATGCTCCAAATATTCAAAGGATACATAGGTGATTTCATGGAAGTATTCTTGGATGACTTTCCGGTGTTTAGTAGCTGGTTTGATCACCTCGTAAGTTACAAAATGTTTTGAAAGATGTCGTAACTATGGGGTATCATTAAACCTGACAAATGTATTTTCTTAGTTGATCATAGAATGCTCTTGGGGCATATTGTTTGTAAAGAAGGCATGCTTACAGATCCGATCCAGACAAAGTCAAAGTCATACTTGAAATGCCCCTTCCCAATAATGTAACTCAATTAAAGAGATTTCTTGGAAAAATAAATTATTCGAGAAAATTTGTCAATGGGAATTTTTGAGATTGCAACTCCCTTCAATAAGCTCACTAGTGGCTAATTTGTTTTCAATGGACAAAAGAATGTGATAATGCATTCAACAAGTTAAAAGACTCTTTTAGCTCTTTTGCACCTATACTAATTACTTTTTTGTAACAAAGAGTTCCATGTGCATCTTGATGCATCTAAGGCTGCATTAGGTGTGGTGCTATCTCAGCAACAAGATTCTAATCGTGATCAGCCCATTCATTATGCAAGTAAGCAACTAAATAAAGCAGAGAAAAACTATTCAACAACTGAGAGAGAAGCTTTAACTATGGTCTTTGCTGTACAAAAGTTTCGGCATTATCTTTTGGGAAATCAATTTACCTTTTATGTGGATGACCAAGCATTATTGTATCTAATTAATAAACCTTGTGTGAACGGTCGAATTACAAGGTGGCTCCTTGTTTTACAAGAATTCAATTTCAAAATGGTACTTAAGCCAGGATCTGCGCATCTTTCTAGAATATCGAATGGAGAACCACCCAGTGGGATTCAAGATGATCTACCGGATGTAAAATTGTTTCATGTTAATGCCATTCCGCCTTGGTATGTGGGCATTGCAGTACCTTCGTCCAGAAAAATTCCCAGATAATATGGACATCGTACAAAAACGAGAATTTCTCAAAAGAATTTCACCTTATACCTTAATTTCGGGTCAATTATATAAGAAAGGCAAGGATTATGTCCTCTGCCGATGTGTTTTACCACACGAGACCCATGAGTTGATCAATGAAGCCCACCAAGGTATAAGTGGTGGACACTTCTCCTCTGAATTAACAGCAAGAAAAATCTTACAAAAGCTGGGCTCTGGTGGCCCACACTATTCAAAGATTCTTATTTAGCTGCTAAAACATGTGATATTTGCCAAAGGCTAGGGAAACCTAGTCAAAGAAACTATATGCCTTTAAATCCAATAATGCCCCCTGACCCATTTGAAAAATGGGGTATGGATTTTATGGGTTCAATTTCTCCACCTGTTGTACAAACAAGAGCACAATATATCCTTGTTTTAACTGATTATCATACTAAATGGGCTGAAGCCCGCGCATTAAAAGATAATATGGCTAGAAGTGTAGCTAAAGTACTTTATCAACAAGTAATTACTCGTTTTGGATGCCCCATTGAGTTGGTAAGTGATAGAGGTCACTTTATTAATGAAACTATACAACATCTGACTCGAGATTTCTTAATTTCTCATAAGAGATCCACGCCGTATTATCCACGAGCTAACGGCCAAGCTGAGTCTATGAACAAAACTCTTATTACAATCCTAAAAAAAATTTGTGATACCTCTAGAACTGATTGGGAAAACAAACTTCCCACAGTATTATGGGCTTATCGAACAACATTTAAAGTTGCTACAGGTCATACACCATTTCAGTTAGCTTATGGTACAGAGGCAATAATGCCTTTTGAATTCATAGTACCATCATTAAGAATAGCTATCCAGCATAGATTGGGAGATATTAAATCTTTAGAGGATAGACTATTCAAATTAGAAGCTTTGAATGAAACACGTCAAAAGGCAATGTGGTCTCAACAGATTGCAAAGGATAGAAGGAAAGCTTGGGAAGATAGGAGACAAAAATTTCAAAAATTTTCTGAAGGACAAAAGGCTTTGTTATATGATTCTCGTTACCAAAAACACCCTGGGAAGCTTAAAGTGAGATGGCTTGGACCATTTGTAATCCAAAAGCTGTACCCAAATGGTTCTGTCCAATTGAAGGACTTACAAGGAAAGCTATTTCCAACATTGGTTAATGGATCAAGATTAAAGAAATATGAAGAAAAACCTCTTATATCGGTCAACATGACAATTCCAGTATTTAAGTCATCTCTGCCACCTCGAAAAACTTATTTCACTGTTTGCCTTTGGAGACCACTTGAATATCTTCTGGACAGTATTTTGGCAAGCAACTTAATAGGGCAAAGCTACAAAACTCCATTTTGAGGCTTATGTTTTCAGCTGTACCAAAAGGAAATATTATCAATTGGTGGAATAATAAATAGGTTCAGTTAATAGAATCTTCTCAATTCATGGAGATAATGTATTCTTTAGGGTTTTGGCCACCTAATAAGATTCTAATGTGCATATCTCAAGGTAGGGAACGCTCAAAGAGAGCAAAGTATTTTGTTGGAAAGTTTCATGGCGAACAAAATAAAGCAAGATATCTTATGAATGAAAGGAAACAGATTTAAGACTTATTTTGTCCCACCCAATTCATATTACATTCCTAGAAAGGACTTGCGAGCTTTGCACCAGTTAGATTCACAAACCATACAATTGTTAGATAGAGCTGGATTACTTTCATTTATGCAGCTCAAAGTTCCACTGCTATCACAAAAACAAGTTTGTGAATTGCTTTTACATTATGATCCAAAAACTAAATCTACATTTACTACAAGAACAAGTCTATTTCACATTTCTCCAGAGTTAATTACAAAAGCTCTCAAATTACCTGATGCTCAGCCTATTTTATTTCAGCACAATATTGTTCTATCTGAATATGGTATTGTTGAAACAGATAGAGAAATTAATTCTGAGAATATCAGATTGCCATATAAATTAATTCTCCAATGTTTATCAGATAGACTAGTACCACAGAATGTTTATCCTCAATCAAAACGATGGATTTCTTATATTTTAAGAGCAATTGATGGCATGCATATTCCTTGGGCCTCACTTATACATGCAGAATTGATTCATCAATTGCTATATAATCAGAAAACATTTCATGCATCTATTTGGATGTTACATGTTCAGCTAATCATGGATTATCTTGCTCTTCAACAGGAACAATTTATTGAAGTCAATGAAGTTAATGACGAGGACAATGGTACTGAAAATGTTTTCCATATCGAACCTGTTCCGAGATCAATTCAACCAACTAATTTGATGGACAAAACAAATCAATTCTTTGATGCTCAACACAAATTTTTGCAAGAAATCATGAAAGATAAAGACACAATGATTTCTGATTTGCAGCAGCAGAATGTAATTTTACAGGACCGTGTGTCAGATATGGAGATTGAAATGCATCAAAAGAAAGATGAATTCGAACAGCTTTCTAGCAAGTGTGCAACTATGCAAATTACTTTAAACAAGAATGCTCTTACAATACAACAATCTGATAAGCAGAAAGCTCAATTTCGTGAAAAATTCAATCTCATGCTCCAAAATCTTTCTGCGGTAAGAACTCAGACCAATAAGTTATAAGAACAACTCCAATTCTTGCAAACAAATAAGTCAATGGCAGATACAATAATGCCTTCTTCAGATGATCTCTTGGGCCTTAATCCTTATAAATCTGCTTCAAATGACATTTGGAGAAAAACCTATCTCAATGATCCTAACATTGCCAATAATTACTTTAGTGCACCTGATGTAATGAAAGCAGACTTCAATTTTGATCCAAGATACAAAAAAAGAAACCCATGGGATCAAATTGATATGAAAACTAATTGGGTAGTAATTCCTGGAGAAGATTGGTCTAGCACCAAAAATATACTTCAAAACTTGAATACCTTTATTAATCAAGCTATGCATAGCCCTGATCCAGTTGTTTATCAACAAGCTAAGTATTGTAAGCTACTAAAACTGATTATCCGATCACATAGCCGTGCTAAAAATACTCTTATCAATATTAATCCAAACCAAACATGTAAAAAGACCATGATGGATACCGCATTATTCTTTAAAGCAAATCATTTACCAGCTATTCACATGGCATTATTTGAAAAGATGGCAGAATCTGGTTTTCTTATAAAGCTTCACCAGCATATTATGATGTCAAACTTGCAGCTGAAGGCAAAAGAAAACAACAAATTTACATTTTTTATCAAAATTACAAGCACATTCATTTTGCTAAAGAGAGTGTGGAGCACTTTGCTAAAGAGAGTGTGGAGCGCGTGCCCCACATTAAAGGGGGGAATAATCATGATAATGAGGACGATGAAAACGAGATTAACTTGACTTTTGATGAAGATCTCAAAGATGCAAGTGACACCGAAGTTGAGGATTACGACGGGCACTTTAAACGCAAAAGAAGACATGAAGTCAGTAGCAGTACCATGCAGTTCTAGTGAAGACCTAAGAAGACGCTATATAATTGTCAAAATTGTTATTATGTTGTAGTAGAACCTTAAATTGTAGTAGAATATAAAATAATGGCTCTTTATGCCTTAGACCATTAGGAAATGACATGGAAAGATATGAAAAGACATCTTGTGGAAAGCTATTAAAAGGGCTCACGTTTGATTGCGTTTTTGAATAGAAAGTGCCTTTTGGATATAACTTCTTAACATGAGAATGTCTCTTGCTTTTGTTGTACTTCAATTAAATTTGAAAGGAAAAAGCATTCGTATCTTAATATGTCTCAACAAATAATGAACCAATATTGCTCAAACAAGGAAACGTCATTTTAGGGCAGCGTTGCATTTGCTATTTTTTCTCCAAGCATATCTTATTCCTTGGGAATACTTGTTCCATGTTCGCACGACAGACAAAGTGAAGTTCATGTTCCAATTCGTGACGCCCCTGCATGGCTCGTCCTACCAGCTTCTAGGCATGTCCATGATGCCTAGATGCATGCACAGTTTATTGAAGAGATTCTCAATAAATACTCATTAGAGCTAAGCATTGCAAATGCATCATGTGCTCATGTATGTTGACTCTAACTTTCAAGCATCTGCTGTGAATGCTAGAAGATTCGCCTCATGGATTATAGAATTTCTTCAAATTTTTTAGACTTTCGCCAAATTGGCTATTGTCATTTGACAAATATTCGCCCAAAAAAGTTCATATCCAAAGGCTAAAAAAAAATTAGACACAACACTAGTTTCCTGTGTCAACGAGGATGATAGTCTGCTTGCTAGCTATCTTCCTGATTTTCTGCATTCTCAAACTCCACTGCAGCAAAAATGCGATACTCATCTTCAATAAAATCTCGTGGCAGGATGTCGTCCTCCTCAGTTAGAGTCTCCCATCCCATGTCCAACATAGATGACTGCGTCACGAACGGGCATTCATGGGTTCTATGCCCAGGATGGAAGGACCTAAAGCATAGCCTTTTCTTTATGTACTCGTCGCATTTCTCCTTTAGTATGGACTTCAATGTCCGCTTCACTAGCTTTGCTGGGGCCCCCACTCTGATCTTTAAAAGTTATCTGCTTCTTTCCTTTTTGCCTACTATAGCCCTCACTATTGTAGTTGCTTTTGGTTGGCCCTGAACTAGCTGGGCTCAGACTATAAGCTCCTGCATTCTTGCCTTTTTCATAAATCCCTTGTTTTTGAACTGGAGTTACTAGACTTGATGGGACTTCCAAGTTAAGTGCTTTATCTTCCACCTCTGCCATGGAGTGCGGGGTTATTGTTGGCATGAGCTTCTTAATATTTTCATTGAGCCCCTCAATGTAGCATTCACTTGCCCGCTTTTCATCGATCTCTGGCACGTAGAGCTATAAGCGCATGAACTCCTCGGTATAAAATGTGACTGACCCACTGCCCTGCACTAGCCTATAGAAGGTTTGCACCATCTGGCACCGGTGGGACCTTGGCACATAGTGATCCTTGAAGGCTTTCACAAACTTTTTGAATCTGCAATTATTACGGCTCAAGCTGTGAGCATGAGGTACCCTTTTCACCACATGCATGCGACACCCTTAAGGTTTGAAGTAGCTACTCTCCCCTTGTCTTTATCCTTCATCCAATAAGCATTGATGTACTCTTTCATCTCATCAGACCATGCTTTTGCTTATATGCTCGACCTTTTTGTCTCGAGAACTGTTCCAGTTTCCTACCCTTCCATACATTACTCATGGCTGAGTCTACTTTCTTATGGTAATCTGCTTCCTTATTAGCCTTGGCCTTAGCCCTGGCCCTGGCCTGCCTATTAGCAGGTGGGGCTATTGTTCCATCTTTCTGCTCTGATTCAGCTTCTTCTTCATCCTCTGTTTCAGATTCTGCCTCTGTCTTTGATGATTCAGAGCTAGACCCTGAGCTAGATGACTTAATGCCTCCTTTTCCTTGCTTTCTCTTTACCCTTTGTAGATGGGAGCAATAGTTGTTCCATTGATTCTTGCACTACTTCGGCATTAATGTTTCTTGGTGGCGGTGGAGGAACTCCTACTATGAACGGTTATTGTAGCTCCTGGATTTCCGACCTTAGCTGAGTCATCTTCTATTCTGGCTTTGCATGACAGGGTCTGGAAACAAAACTCTTGATCGCCAATCTGCTCCTTGAGATTGATTAGTGTGTGGCACTCTATTATGCCCACGCGTCCTCGCTGCATACATTGTGCATTATATCAACTTATTAAGAGCTTGTTTGTTATTTAATATTTAGTTGTTGCCAATATAAATATCAACAAACATTTTACAATACAAAATAAGTCATATTTCATTTCATATATATACAAGTGGTTGTATTACGTAGGGCCTGTAAGAAGTTGAATGTATATGTTTTGAGGATTGTAGACAGTCGATATATGAGGCATCATCGTTAAGGTCCATGAGATTGCGTGCAAAGAACCTGCAAGAATCTAAGCAGATAAAAGTTTCCAGTGATGTAAGGATTGAACCGCTTACTCGATAGCCAGACAATGTTCATGAAACGACTCCAAGACCTGAGGCCGATTCACCTGTTCTTTTAGCCATCTACCATGTGAAGCCCCTGTCTGGCTCCAGTCCAGGTTGGCAAATTTCCAATCCATGTTTATTCACAAGTTCTATGTATCTGTATTCCATAAGGATCTGATGAAAATCCATCAAAAGTCATTATACCATGTTCATACTATGACGGACAATGTGAAGCCGAACATGCAAAACATACTTAGTGTCAAAGATTTTTGTAGATTCTTAGGATTCACCTAGATGAGGGACTGCATGAAGCCGACCCTTAAAAACACACCCAATGTGAAAGATTCCCCTTAGATTCTTAAGATTCTACAAAGATTCCCCTAGATTTCTGAAGATTAGCCCAAGCTTCCTTTAGATTCTGCAATATTCTATGTAGATTCTCCTAGATTCTATGAAGATTCCCCTAGTTTCTCCAAGATTCCTCAAGATACTCAAAGATTTCCCTAGATTTTCTAAGATTCTCTTGAGATTTCCTAGGTTCTCAAAGATTATCCCAAGATTCCTCTAGATTTTCCAAGATTCCATTTAGATTCTCTTAGGTTTTCCAAGATTCAATAAAGATTCCCCTAGAATCCCAATGATTCTCTTGAGATTCCTCTAGATTCTCTAAGATCATATGAAGATTCCCCTAGAATCCCTAAGATTCTCTTGAGATTCCTCCAAATTTTCTAAGATCCTATGAAGATTCCTCTAGATTTTACAAAATTGCACCAAGATTCTCGTAGATAGTAGATACCCTTATATTTCCTCTTAGATTCCTTAAGATTATACGAAGATTCCCTAGATTCTCAAGATTCTATGGAGATTCCTCGAGACTTTATTAAGATTCCCTTAGATTCTCCAAGATTTTAGCTAAATTCCTATACATTCTTAAAGATTTTATGACAATTTCCTTAGATTCTCCTAGATTTCCATAGATTCTCTTAAGCTTCCCTAAGATTCACCTAGATTCCCAAAGATTATCCCA
This sequence comes from Isoetes taiwanensis, assembly GCA_021234155.1. Taxonomy (NCBI): domain Eukaryota; kingdom Viridiplantae; phylum Streptophyta; class Lycopodiopsida; order Isoetales; family Isoetaceae; genus Isoetes; species Isoetes taiwanensis. Next base: position 9,663,959 of record JAJEKV010000041.1, read on the forward strand.
TGATTCCTTTAGCTTCCCCAAGATTCTATGAAGATTTTTCTAGATTCTTCAAGATTCTATGAAGATTCTCTTAGATTCTCTAAGATTCCACAAAGATTCCCTTAGATTCTCAAAAAAAGTAGGAAGATTCCAAACATTCTCTTGAAATTCTCTTAGATTCCCAAAGATTCTCTTAGATTCTTAATGTTCTACAAAGATTCCCCTAGATTCTTAAGATTCTCCAGAGATTCCCCAAGATTTTATTAAGATTCCTCAAGATTCTCCAAGATTCCGTCTAGATTCCCATAGATTTTTAAAGATTTTATGAAGATTCCCTTAGATTCTCCTAGATTCCCAAAGATTCATTTGAGACTCCCTAAGATTCTCTAAAAATTCCCCTAGATTCCAAAAGAATACCCCAAGATTCCACTAGATTCTCCAAAATTCTATCAAGATTCTCCTAGATTCTTCTAGATTCTCTAAGATTCCATTAAGATTTTTCTAGGTTCTTAAAGATTTTATCAAGATTCCCCAGGATGCTGAAAGAAACGCTTGAGATTCCTATAGATTCTCTTGAGATTCCTCTAGTTCCCATAGATTCTATGAAGATTCCCCCAGACTCCCCAAGATTCCATCAAGATTCCTCTAGGTTCTTAGAGATTTTATCAAGATTCCCTTAGATTCCCTTACATTCTCAAAGATGCTCTCTTGGTATTCCCACAGATTCTCTAAGATTCTCATGATATTCCTCTGGTTTCGCTAAGATCCTATAAAAATTCTCCTAGATTCCCTCAACTTACCATAGATTCCTTGAAACTCGAAGATTCCAAGAAGATTCTTAGTATTCGATCACGTTGGATGCAGCTGCGATAAAATAGTGCCAAAGCATCACTCATTGGAAAGCTCTCGACGAGAGGAATCCAATGGCATAGGTCCCACCTTCATCCGACCCCTCTACTGCAAGCTACATGCCTTTGAAGATGATTAAATAGAAAGAAGCTTCCTAGAAAGTCCACTCATAAATACCTTTTTATTAATGAGGGTGCCACCTCACCTTCTTTTAAAAAAAAAATCAATTTAATATAAAAGGTTAATGGCTAGGATTTATGCTCACCTTTTGATCTAACGGCTGAGATCTACTACACCAAATCCACTTTTTGGCACCTTCCTTGCACCTTCCTCACAAAATTCAAGGGCTAGGATTTCTCCTCCCCTTTTGATCCAACGGTCCATGGATGTGATGCATGCCTCCCATGAAGATCCAATGGCTACAACTTCGCCACCTCACTGCTTTTCAAATAGATGGCCTAGATTCGTTTGAGTATATAGACAATCTATATGATGGGGGTACATCCAAGTAATTTTATATATACAAGTGGTTGCGCGTCGGCATGCTTTCCAGCCCAGAATTGCAAGCAGAAGGTCTTTGGCATAACGTAAAAATCGGTTTAGATAAAATTCTGCCACAGTAAAACTCTTACAGAATCGCAGGTAAACTCCTCAGAATGCAGGGTAGATCTTTAGAATCGCTAGTAAACTCTTCTGAATGCAAGGTAAATCTTCTGAATCGCTGGTAAAACTGCCGGAGCAGCCAAGAAACGCCGCAGCAGGAAGAAACTCAGAAAAGGGCTTACATTCAGGGTTTGAATGTGTGCCACGTGGCGTGGCGCTATTGGATGCGCGAGCAGAATTTTATCTAAACTGTTATTACGTTCTGCAGAACAGGGGATCAACACTTAAATCCCGGATTGGTTATTTGGGATCGCTGAGGTCAATGTGCTAAAAGTGAAATCTGTCAATTGTCAGCCGACGGTATAACATCGTTGTGCTTTGCCATAGATAAGCCTTTGGGCTGATAGATCCGCATGCCGAAATGGGCACCACGGATACTTAACTGTATTCTACTCTGTAGCATAGATTTTGAGTTCTAATGGGCTCTGCTTCAATCGGCTTAATTCTTGCCAAAAGGGGCGCTGCTTAATTCTTGCCAAAAGGGGCGCTGTTAGTGGTTCTACAGAAGCTTTAATTTTTGGGTCTGTTTTAGCACTAGGTGGATACATCTTAGCTGATCTTGGGACGGGAATTTATCACTGAGGGATTGCTAACTACGGTAGTGCAAAAACTCCCCCTCAATAGATTTCGCCGGAAACCAGCTATCGCGAATCAGCATGCCGCGGTGAATACAGCCAAACGCATTCTGATTCTACCTACCAAACGAATCTATGGTTAAAGCCTATAGCCTTTACAGCAAGACCCAAAGTGAGATACACTTTTGAATCTCACAAAACTCTCATAAAACTGTGCTTAGAGCTTAAAAATCCTGAAATAGGATCTGCAAAGCTGCAAATTGGGTCTCAGGGCCCTTAAATCGAAAGTTTGCACTCTGTTTTGCTCGGTAGGGCTCAAAAAGGATCTCTAAACTCTGTTTTATTTGATAGGTCTGTAAATTGGCCTGGCAGTCTGCAAATCGGCCTAGTAATAGCTAAATTAGGCTAACTCTGCATTGTTCGCTGATCCCATACACATCGGCAGGTATGTTTGCTCAGGGAATTCTATACCAGCGGAGTGGGTTTTGAGAAAACAATACTTCTGGGTTTCACAGCAAAATTTACAGATGGGCTGGTCAAGGATTCGTTTAATTGGACTTTGAATTCTGGATAAGCTAAGCAAGCTTGCAAAATCTCCGGTCATGGCTTACGCTTGCAAGGAGTTTGCAGATGTAAATTAAACTGAACTTACACAGAAAAGATAGAAACGTGCCTGTTTTTTCTTCTGTGTCGCTCCGGTGAAGACTCTGTGTTTTACTTCTCCCTTGGTTCAGCCTCGATTATCTGACTTCACTTTATTCTAAGCATCAGCTTCCATGGTTTAACGGTCAATGCTAATTTGTGCAACAGAGTAAAGCTTGTTTCAATATTAACTTCCCAAATCTCTCCACCAGCCTGAACGATTTTAAATCTGGCCGTAACAGGGCGGGAATAGTTTCTAGATAAGATGTGAATGTAAAGAACGTGTATCTAGATTTTGTTTGCTTCACCTTGGCTTCTTCCAATCTTTGCTTGGCTGTGATCTTCGCCCAACGACTTTGTTGGTCTGCGTGGATGCGTTTACAGAGTAAGCTCGTGGCAGTCCATGCTTCTAGAGCGGCTCAAAGAGGATGCTAATCTTAGCCTTGGCAGATATAGGAGTTAGCTTTCAACGTATCAGTTTGTGCTGGAAATCAATTCTCGATTCCAAAAGTGGACATTTTGGAATTTTTTTGTTTATTTTTGGAGCCGGAAAGGTGAGCCAGTAATTCTATATGTAGTAAGATAAGACAAGAATTTAGCGCGCCTCCGCCAGCGCCTATTGAGCTATAGGGTCCCTTTTTTTTTTTTTTTTTTTTTGGATTTGAGGTGTTTATTGCAACTCTAGGAGTTGAATATTTGCTCCATTGTTTGGCATTTTAACCTGAAAAAACTTCTCGTACTTGGGTGCCTAGAAAGTGTCCTTTCAAGAGCTAGGTGGAGATGAAAATTGAGCTAGATTGCATTAGCTATAGGGTGCATGTTTCTGAAATTTATGGTTTAAATGGGGTGAAAATATCCTTACCCTGGTTTTGGTGATTCCATGGCGGTTATTCCCTACCCGGCGGAATCACAAACCCCCCAGCGGGATCGTCTTGCGGAGGCCCGTTTTCGTACGGCGATGCGGTAATAAATTCAATACCGTCCAGCGGAATCACAGCGGTAGAATCTTTGCCGGATGGAATCTAGCGTATTTATACCTCGCGAAGGAATCACGGCGGCGGAATACCGTCGGGCCGGAATCTGCGGAATTATTCCCGCGATGGAATCGCGGCGTTATATCTGCCCGGATGGAATCACTGCGTGAGGATTCCACCCGAAGGAATCACGCCCGGGGAATACCGTCGGGCCGGAATCACCGCGGAATTATTCCAGCGATGGAATCCGGCGGCGTAAATAATCCGCCGGATGGAATCACCGCCCGAGGGGATCCCACGACGCGGAATCACCACCTTGCAATTCCGGGGCCGGAATCACCATATTACGATTCCGTTCGATGGAATCACCAACATCACGAATAGGTCGTGGAATCACCAAAGTCGATTCCACCGAGCCGGAATCACTTCACTACGACCATTCCTCGCGGAATCACCTGTCGATTCCTTGCGGACGGAATCACCAAGCAAAATCGATTCCGTCCGGTGGAATCGCGTCGTGTGAATCCACGGATGGAATCACCAGTGGAATTCTCCAAGCGAATGCATGTTCGACGCGTCACAACATCAAGACGCATTCATGGACGGATCGGCGGGTAGTGTGGTGTCGTCGTGAGTCCAACTTCGCGAATTTAAAAAGCGTGCATCCCAGCACCCTTTTGTGTACCATGCGATGGAATCACCTCCTCTATTCATCATCAGGGATTCACACGGCATTCCCTCTGCTCTAGGGCGGCATCGGGGAGCTTCGGGATGGATTTGGACGAAGGATCGAGGAGGTTAGTGCCTGAAACAAGCCCGATTTGCATGTCCTTGCGGTAGGGGCAAGCTCGATAGCATTTTTATTGGCGGTGCAATCGGGGCATTTGGCAAAGCAGACCACGAGAAGGGCATTTTGATCCTGATCGTGCCACAGGTTATGTTAGAGCACCGAGTCTGAACCCGGAAGGAGGAGGTACTCAACCCGGTTTGGGTGTGCCACATTCCCACCTCACGGGTTGGGGATTTCATGGCGGGGAGCAAAAAGTGGGGAAGCACCATGCGGTTTCTACATAAGAAGCTCTCAAAGAAATAAAGAGCTATCAAACCAGGGCAAAGGTTCATATTTGACTTTGAAGAGGTGTGAATTTCCTTTCCTAGCTTGTGATAATTTATTTGGATTTTAAAGCATGCGATTCATTCCTGTGCAACAAAGATGCTTGGTGTGTCTTTGGGCGGAAGACAATTCGAGAACACTCATGTTGTTGAGGATCGGCGTCCCCTCGAGGCCAAAGAAGGAAGAGGATTGAGAGAGGGGAGAGTGTTAGAAGGGGTTGCCAATGTCATTTTACTTTGAAACAGCTCTATCTTCTTCCCAATTGCACTCAAATTACCTATCACAAATGGGATCATGTGAACAAGCAAGGTGCAATCTGCCATGGTAAAAGCACAACCTATTGAGAAAGGGTTGAGGTATAGGCTATGCAAGTGGCTCTCTTTGAAAAGAAAGAATGGATCAAGCGAAGCTAGTGCACTATATAACACCTAGAATGGTGATGAACATCCACCCGGAGAGGGTGAACTTGAAGAAAAAGCTGGTTGGTTTGGAGGGGTTGTGTAGGGCGACATGTTGAAGATGCATGATGTCTACAATATTGATAAATTGGTGGCTCGAAATGTATGGAAGTTGCATGAAGACCAAGCAACAAGCATCAACATGTGGGTCCAACAACACCAAGATTGTGTCTTCCACTACGAACAAGGTGACATCTTTCAACTTGGGGTCATGACTCCCATTCAAAGGGATGCCATGGTGAGATTCGGGAAAGGATAGAGCTATATGCCTTGACTCCACCTACAAGACAAGCGAGAAGAGGTTTGGTTGCTCTTTTTTAGGTTTCTTGGAAATTAGGTTTGCTAAAAGCGTGTTTCTATTTACATAGGTATTACCTCTTCACTCTCATTGGATTCGATGACCACTTCAATGGGCTGCCTTGGCTTGGATAATCACGAATACCCAAAAAGAAAGAGACAATAGCTAGATGGTTGGAAGCTATGAAAGTGTGGATTGAACATCCACGGCGACACTTGGAAGCCCTCATGTTTTATCACCGATTCTTGTGGCCTTGAAATACGAGGCGATAAAGAAGGTAACATTGTTTGCTAGTTTTCCTCATTTTCATTCTAGCTTATTTGGTTCCATACTAACCCATGTGTCAACTTTCCACCTCCACCATAGGTTTTTCCCTAAATGCGTGTCAACCTTTGCATCGGCGCGTGAGGAGAGATTGGTTGAAGTGGTTGACAAAGAGCGTGAAGAATAAAGATTTGAGGAACCAAATGTTCAAGGAGTTGGCGAGATCATGTATGGAACAAAGTGTCCCCAGGTAACAATGAGTATGGGGATGATTACATCTGTTTGTTAGAGAAGAGGCTTGAGGAAGTTGGAAGCATTAAAGAAAGTACCCACAATATCCAAAGTTGGCGGCCTACATGAGTCAAAGTGGACTCGCAACATTTGTGATTGGGTCACAGCCACAAGAATGTTTCCCCATTCAATCAAGAAACCAATCTTTGCAATAGAGGAAGCCCCGCACAAGGCACTAAAATTGCGCCTCGGGATTTTCAAGTCGGTTAAAAGGCGAGAAGGATAGATTGGCTACTTCACATGCTTGTCCATGATGTGGAGACCCACATGGCATACTCTAGGTAATTACTGGAAGTGACTAAAATTTGCTTCATGTATGCACTAACCCTCCATATTGTATCATTTGCTTGCTGACAGGGGGTTGAAGGAAGCTGGTTTTGTGATAAACACATCACAAGAGCAAATTATAGAGTCGGCTATTCGCGGGGCTAGGCAAATTCCGATGATGCGGTCACATTTCGTGGACCTCGATGGAGGAGAGGCCTATGTCCAAACTCTCGATTTGAACCGCCAACCCTACTTTGTCAATGGGGCAAATAAAATTGGGCGAGTTGTGATTGCCCATGGGAAGCCAAGGGGAACATTTGCAAACACCAAGTGAAGGTTATCAAATGATGGATAGATGCGGGGATCAAGATCTCCTTCAAGTTCTAGGGTCCCAACATGGAAATGCATCGGTGGCATGGAGCTCTTTAGCCCATGTAGATCTGGTAACACCCATGCCAATATCCTTGAAGGGGCGAGGTGGACATAACTAGTCTACAAGATGATATTAAACCAACCCCAAGAGTTGGCTTGGCGGTGGAAGATGCTAGGGCATCTTTGGAGTCTTGTGTTGCTAGGGTTATGGGGCGGGCCTCAAAGGATCCCACCCTCCTCATAGCCAGAAAGTGATGATGATGAGGCGACTTGACACAAGACTTCGAAAGGATGAATGAGGAGGAGGCCAATGACACAACCATAACATCTCTGCCGGTTTTGAGGGAAGAGGAGGCCTATGTACGAGTCTTGCTAGGGTGAAACCACTCTTGGAAATAGGGAAGAAGGAAGCAAAGAAAAGGAAAGTTAGTTGGAAGGAATATGAAATGGAAAACCTTGTCTAGATGTATTAATACTCTATGTATAACCCTGACTACTCCATGAAATAGTACTCGATGTATAAATACTCCATACACTTCAATCCCATGTGCCAAGTCACCATACACTCCAATCCCATGTGCCAAGTCACCATACACATGGAGTATTTATACATGGTGTATTTATACATCTAGTGCCAAGTCACCATACATGGATTACTTATACATGGAGTATTTATACATGGAGTATTTATATATCTAGTATTTATACATGGAGTATTTATACATGGAGTATTTATACATGGAGTATTTATACTCTAGTATTAAACATGGAGTATTTATACATCTAGTATTTATACATGGGTATTTATACATGGTATTTATACATGGAGTATTTATACATGTTGTATTTATACATGTAGTATTTATACATCTAGTATTTAGTATTACATACATGGAGTATTTATACATGGTGTATTTTTATATCTAGTATTTATACATTTAGTATTTATACATGTTGTATTTATACATGTAGTATTTATACATCTAGTATTTAAACATGGAGTATTTATACATCTAGTATTTATACATGGAGTATTTATACATCTTGTATTTATACATGGAGTATTTATACATGTTGTATTTATACATGTAGTATTTATACATCTAGTATTTATACATGGAGTATTTATACATGGTGTATTTATACACATCTAGTTTTATGGTGTATTTGTACATGGGTATTTATACATCTAGTATTTAAACATGGGTATTTATACATCTAGTATTTATACATGGAGTATTTATCATGGTGGTATTTATACATGGAGTATTTATACATGGGTATTTATACATGGTGTATTTATACATGTAGTATTTATACATCTAGTATTTATACATTATTTATACATGGTGTATTTGTACATCTAGTATTTATACATGGAGTATTTATACATGGTGTATTTGTACATTATTTACATGTAGTATTTACACATGGAGTATTTATATATGTAGTATTTGTACATGGTGTATTTATACATGTATTTATACATGGAGGTGGAGTATTTATACATGGAGTATTTGTACATGGTGTATTTATACATGGAGTATTTATACATGGTGTATTTATACATGGAGTATTTATACATGGTGTATTTATACATGGAGTATTTACACATGGAATCACCATACGGCCGGCCTTGCGGATGTATCGAGGAAAAAAAGCGGTTTGTATGCATGGGAGGTTGTATGTGGTTGCAATTTGAAGCTAAGCTGAGCAGTTGAACATCAAGCAACTTAGATTTATATTATCAAAAGAAGCCCTTAGGCAAGGTAGCTACCGGGAACTCAAAAGTCAAGAGGGATTAGGACTTCCTCCACATTCATAGATACGTGTGTTAAGAAAAAAAAAGGGGCGCTCCTCCTTCATGAATCGCCATGACTATGCCAGCATAAGGGGGCGGGCTCGTTTTGTCTGCGAAGTTCAAGCGGTGAGTTAGTTCCAGCGGTTTGTAAAGAACATCAAGCGAATAGCGACCACTGAAGTCGGACCTTCTGGCTGGTAGACAGTTAACCTTCCCGAACTTGGGTCTCTGCGGCCGGGGCAGCTGGGAACACAAAATCATCGTCATCTGGCTCGTCCTTGCACTCCTCCGCCGGCTCGCTTAGAACCACGAGAATCTTTGCGGGCACACTCCTTCACTTTCGCTGGAACCACGGAATCTTTGCAGGCCACACTCCGCCGCTCGCTTTGAACCACGAAACTTTGCGGCCACACTTTGCGGATGGCGCCGGCGCCGGTTGCGTGAATGTAGGTAAGCAGATTCTTTGCCCACTCCCCATCAAGCGTCTCCGTGCGGGGATGTGTGAAAGCGTTGGAGACCTTCCACGAGGAATCCTTATGCACTCTAGCCGCGTCCGAAGGTATGGCGGCGAAATTGGCGGGACCTCTACCGATTGCCGCGACTCAGGAGGCGGCTGCTGCGAGACTCTCAAGCACGCAATCCTTGGCGCCTCAAACCGAGGGTCCACCGCGAGGGGCGCCGTCGATTCACGGCTCTTGGGGGCGATCCGCCATGCACGGAACTTCGGCTACAAATCGTAAGAACATCCATCGTTTGGTTTCTGGCGAACATGATTCTTCTGGATTTATAGAGCCGCGGAGGTTGCTGGACCTGATGATGATATGCTGGAAGCTAGCGGCGATGGCTGGGAAGCAAGCGCCGACGGGGAAGATCGAAGCGCCTCACAGGAACGACAGCCAAGGAATTATGATTCAATACGAAGAGGATGGCGCTGGTCCGGCGGGCGAAGTATGATTCCGTCCGGTGGAATCACCCCCTATGGGCCTAGATTTAAGCCCTAAAATTGTCCGTCGGTGTAGCCCACGGCGTGGCGCCGTTTCATTCCACATTGCGTCGTCGGTTAAGCGTCGTCCAGAGTGGCAGTCCTTTGACGTGACCAAGCAATTAATGCCTGCGGCATGCAATGATGGGGGCGGGCATTCCATTGGATGGAATCACCAGCTTGTGATTCCACCGGATAGAATCACCCGCCGAGAATCACCCACCGGATGGAATCACCTACCCACACTCACGACCATTGCCAGACAAATAGTTCTCTATTTTTTTGAATGGGCGGCATATTGAATATTCACGTTCAAAAATTTGAAAGCAGTTCGCGCTAAATTACTTTCAAATTCAAATTCAAATGAGTTCAAAGTCGAAACATTAGGAAGTCAGATTAAACCCGGCAATCTTTGGTATTTTTCTTTATTATATTCACGGTTTCTCACATACATAATAAAAATTCAAGGCCCATGCACCCTTAAGCGGGTCATGGGGCCATGGATTTTCACTCCAATCTCCCTCGGGCAAGTGGAAGGTGGTTCTTCTTTCTTTGCACCACAGTCTCCCGGTTTTTGTAACATCGCGCAAATGAGGACCTCGATGGTCAATCTCGGCCGCGCCCAAACCATTTGGAAGCATCGACAACTGCAAGCTGGGAAAATTAGCCGCGAAGTTGAATAGACTAGATAAAATTGGACACATATAAATACCCACAGTTGCTCTTTGGTGTTGCGGATATCACGCAAGAACCACTTGGCGAAAGCAGATGGTGTAAATTCCGCAATCACGGGTGTTTTTCTCTTTGAGGACCTTGAGAGAGCTTGGCGGGCATTGTGCAATCTGGGCGACTCAAAACTCCACCTCTTCATAGCGTCGGAAACAAATCACGGGGCCAAAGGAATGAGAGAAACCCAAAAATTGACTGAAAGGGGCATAATTTTAACTTACAATGTGGGTAGCTTGGTGCAAGCTCGAGTGCATGCCGACATTGAATCAAATGGAGCAACACTTGGACCGCAGTCACGGGCACGTGGCATGCATCGTCTGAAACCAATATGAACAAGCTCCGATTGATTCTTTGCAAACAATTGCAAAACCGAATTAAGGTTCAATTGCCCATGAATGGATTTAAAGCAGTTCTTTACGCTCATGGTGGGAAGTAATAGAACCCGACATTACGCATCGCCAATTACGCTTTGATGAGCGGTTTCGGTGGGATTAATTTAGCAAAGCAGATCATATGAACGGATTGACCTTCCAAAGCGTGCGAGAAAAAGCCAAAAGGCCGCGGGATGCGAAAACATCTTTGTGATCTTACGTTTTGGGGAATGGAATGTATCAAGGCCTGCGAGACCACATAGTCGGTGAATCAAAGCCTTGTGATGCTCGGGTAGTGCTTATAAGGCCCGACTTACGGTAGATAGGCACCAACACATTCTTCATTGATTACGCAATCCACATCATCACCGGGGCCAAGGGAGCTGTCATGAAATCTTGGGGAGAAGTTGCCATACACACGAAATTCTGCTGGCGATGATTTCTTGCCCACTTTCGAATGGTTTGTCTTTGCTTAGTGTCGATGGGTATTTAAATGTAAAGATTCTGAGTCCACCTCAGGAAAAGACCTGATTGATAAAGAGAACACTGAATTAAAAAGGCGGCTTCGACCTATGCATCATGGGGATCTCAATTAAAAGTGCCCTCCTCTTAGATGGAGCTCACGGGATCGGGGAGTCTATTTGAATGAATTGCCTCACGCAAACCCTCAATGTAGCTGGAGGTTTCAAACACTATATGGTTAGGGGCAAGATACTCCCTGTTTTTTTGCTGCCCTCTTCTTCCTTGGAGTTTTCGGGGAGCTCACAGGTGGGAGCTTGCACACTTTTCTGGGAGGGGGATGCAAGATCTCCTTGGGCTGTCGCGAGTTCCTTGCTAAAATCATCATTCTCTACGAGCTTGCTCTACGGAATATGAAATCTCGGCCTTCATCTCTTCAATTTGTCAAACCAAACTGGTGGCGATTTTTTTTTTCTAATTGCTTCCCTCTTACGCTCCTCCAAAGTTTCCTCTCGTCAGCCTTATCTCCACTGTTGATTGACCCAAGCCGGACCTCATAGCGGGATTAAAGTCAGGTGCTCAATCGGTCCTCTGCCATAGCCTCGACCCTGCGCTTTGCCCTCACCAAAATCCGCCTAAGATTATCTTGCCGCGGATAATCTTCATCCGGCGCTTAAAGCTCGGCTTCACCAATTCAAAGTTCCTCTTCCTTACGCTCATTTTGGAGCAAATGGTTTCCGACCTCTTGCCAATGGCGTGACTTGTAATCATTCGTCATGGAATGCTTAGCGAGTCTGTGGATCTCGGATCCCATTTTTGGATGCTTTGCTACTACAACCCAGAATAAACAATACCACCGGCCATCGCGATCAATTTCGTTTTTCGATTTGGCATCCATGTATCGGCGTTATCCTCGGGGAGGGTTCTCCCGGCATCCTCTCCAAAATCTTGGGCTCTGGTAATGAACTTTTTCCTTTGCATCCTTGCACTCATTCTTTTCTTTACTAGGCGGCTCCCCTTCCAAAGACACAGGAATAATTGGCCTTTCGACTAACAAAAGCTGCGCTTTGCACACGGATGCAAGATCTGCCATCTCACTGCGGCTCAAGCGGCTCAAAACACGGAGGAAATTTAGGAGGAGTCCACCTCGAATCGACCAGCTCTTGAATAGCGGATTGTTGGCGGCAAATTTGAAAGCGGAATTGGCGAGAAGATTGCGCACTGGAAGTTCTCATTAGCGAGGTTCGGGGCTTTGATCCATCTGAGCGACGACGAAGGGACAAAATTGGCGGGGCGGGAGGGAGGGCGGAAGCCGGAGCGAGGGGAGGAGGCGAGGCGGGCGAAGCTCTCGAGAGAGGGGCTTTTTGGCGCATGCGGTAGTGATTCGCCGGAGAGGATCACTATCTTCAGCGGGAAGGCGTGGCATGCGGTGATAGGACAATGAACATGCAATCATTTCCCTTGTCGGTCGGCGATTAATGCGGCGACTAATAATACGGCGTCGGACATTCAATTCAAAAGTGAGCCACGAATTTGTACGGCTTTTTTATATCAAATATCCGCGGGTACCCGTCTTGCGGCGTGGCACCGAAGCGACTGGATCGTCCGTCCGATGGCGGTGATTCCATCCGGTGGATTCAGCGGCGGCGTGAATTCCGCCGGCCGGAATCAGATTTTTGCTGGTGATTCCGTCAGGAAGGAATCGTATTGTGGTGATTCAGTAGGAGGAATGGTCAGGGTGAAGTGATTCCGTCTGGTGGAATCGACTTTGATTCTGGCCGGGGCCCGGTATTCTCCATGTTGGGTGATTCCATCGAGCGGAATCAGAATATGGTGATTCCATCGGGGAAATTGCAAGGTGGTGATTAAGATAGCGTGGGATCCACGTGTGGTGATTCCATCCGGTATATTTACGGCGTCGTGATTCCATCGCGTGGAATAATTCCGTGGTGATTCCGTCCGAGCCCGGTATTCCACGGGCGTGATTCGCCGGTGGAATCCTCGCGTGGTGATTCCATCGGTGGTATTACAACGCCGTGATTCCATCGGCGTGGAATAATTCCGGTGGTGATTTCGTCAAGGCGGTATTCCGTCGTCGTGATTCCCGGCGAGGTATAAATCGTTGTGATTCCATCCGGATATTCTCTGGTTGTGATTCAGCGGGGCGGTATTGAATTTATTACCGTACTGTCAGGTTCCGGAAACCGGGGCCTCCGGCACGGATCCCGTTGGGGGGGGGGGTTTGTGATTCCGCGGTAGGGAATAACCGCGATGGAATCACCAAAACCAGGGTAAGGATATTTTCACCCGTTTAAATGGGTCAAATAAAACAAAATGTATCAATCAAAATGCGACTGCATGAAATAAAGCCATCTTTCAATTTCCATCATAACTTGCAAACCAAAGCTCCGTTTCAGTAGCAACGACATCCGTTGGAAAGCATGCAGAACAATCTAAAAATAATGCTAGGCATAAAATTTTCAAATTTCTGCTCTAGATATGTCAAAAATGGAAAAATGCACTGGCTGTGCTAGTTTCACAGCAGACATGTAAAAGGCATTACATAAAGAGGTCTAATATTCAATTTCCATCATAACTTGCAAACCAAAGCTCCATTTCAGTAGCAACGACATCCGTTGGAAAGCGTGCAAAAAAATCTAAAAATAATGCTAGGCATAAAGTTTTGAAATTTCTGCTCTAGATATGTCAAAAATGGAAAAATACACTGGCTGTGCTAGTTTCACAGCACAGCATGTGAAAGGCATTACATAAAGAGGTTTAATGTACTACGTAATGCACGCCTGTCAAGATTCCGGCTTTAATTTTTTTCGTCTCGCCTCGATGCGGCGGAGCCGCCTCGAAAAAATTATCTGGGAATCTTCCAGTGCATTGCGGACCTAATCTACGGATGGTTTAAATTTCCACTTAAATTGTGACGCCTGGCGGCTTCTTCTTTCTCTATCTTGCTGTTCCGGCAGAGTTCTTGTGGTAAATCCTAAAACAGAGAAGAAGCCCGGTGGTTCAAAGAGTGGCCATGCTACACTGGGAGCATCCAAATCCGTCGCCTTTAACCCCAAGAAAGACAAAAAAAGAAATTAAAAGAGCTGACAAAGTGGATGTAGCAGAAGTCGAAATAGAAAATGATAATGCTTCAAAGCGAAGATTTTGCAAACTCACGATGGCTTAGTGCCGACCGGTCTGGGAGCGAGGAAGCGTTCGATTACACTCTATTAAAGCTTGGATAGGGTCGAAAAACTAGAAGTAAGAGGGGCGATTTTTCTACTGCGGTATTCTTTGATGAAATGCAACTCAGTCCGCGATCACGAGCGGCGATGCTTACGCAGCGGCGATAACAAGATCTATCAATACATGATAGTGCATGCAATGGAGATCTTAAAATTACCTCTTTTCCCTCTCAAAAGCTCTTCTCCAGGCGGGCTCAGATTGAAGCCGCTATAATAAAAGCTATGGCTTCAACCTTGGATTTGCGCCATATCCGACCTTGCAAATCGGCTTGCTCCTACCTTGGCCCGAATCTGGTTGCCACATTGGCTGCCTTGGATATCCAAGAAATAAAAGAAGAGAAATCCCTACAAAAACAACTGCCGGATCTGATAACGAAAAGAAAGAGCCTACTCCGTCCGGCAGGAAAGGCCACAGCTCTGTTTCTCGGCTGTGGCGATCATGCCGAAATAGCTTGCTGTTCTTGGCGATGAACCCTGTTTCTTGAATGCCATAGAAGGGCTCGAAGAAGAGGCAAGACGGCATGGGCTAAGCGGCGCCGCTCCAGAAAATGCGGGAAGTTTTTCCGCCAAATAAAATTAAAGGAATATGGACGTAATTTAAACCATCCGTGTATTACATTCTGGCACTAATATATTGTACAATAAAGGATCGCCAACGAAAAGATGCCCCATTTATCTCATTCCCGCATGGATTTCTTTGCTAGTGGGACTTAGAAATAGAGGCTTTGCTAGTCAGACTTACAAATAGTGTAGGAATTATAAAATGCCAAAAGCTAGGTGCTTTATCCATGAGCACCTATTAGAAAGTGCATGTTTCTGAAATTTATAGTTTATAAAGGCTCATAGTAGTATCACAGTGTGGGCCTCATCTAGTCATAACCTAATTAAATAGAGTATTCATTCATGCTGCAAGGACTCCAAGAGTGCAGGGAAGAAGAGCAAGTACTCCTGTTTTATTGCAATGGATCAATCTTTAGGCTCCAAATCTGCATTTAACCAAATCAGAAGCGGCTTCTAAAGACGGATCTTTAATTTGGGCATCATTATGCAGACATAATCTTTAACCTCAGAAGCGGCTTCTAAAGAAGGATCTTTAAGCACCATTTGCTTGCAAAACTACAACGGTCTAGTCTGGGAGACCTGCAGGACTGGCAGTCGGCCTGCTGGTTGAATCTTGCCATGTGGTTCTACCATGCTGGCAGGGGTATCAGCAAAGATGAAGGCTGCCTGGATTTTAAGCGACCGGAGCCATCTTAAAGCAAGTTCCACATAGTTCCTCAACAACAGGGCCTTCTCAACAGCAATATCTTTAGCAGAAGATATTTTTTTTATCTCTTTTTTCATTTTCATACATGCATTGATGATTTGTCCAACACGTCAATTAGCAGATTGATGAAGAAAGCCTACAGCACAGCAGCAAAAGAAGCAATTTGAGGCAAGATCAATCTGTGTCTGCCTGCACCGGAATAGCAGCAAAATTCATCCCCAATTCATGGTTATTTGTGCTTCTGCGCAAATTCCAACCACAAGCATAATTTGAACTTCATTTCCTGTAGCAAATTAGACTTGGTACAGCGAAGAACAGAGTGGATTTTCGCTAATAAACAGGGGATCTCGGGCTAGAAACAGGGAATATGACCTCTGAATCAAAACCTAGCATTAATGCTGGCATTCAACGAAATCATCAGCGAAGTTGGGCACGGCTTGAAAGGTAGGTCTAAGTTGATGGCTGTACCAAGACTTGATCTAACAGCATCTAACACCGTACCAACAAGACTCTAACAGCGCTAATGTAATAAATCGGACAACAGTATCATGATATGTGGACACATGGTATCCATTTCATTTGATCGGCATAGATATTTTTGTCCATAAACTGTATTAATCCTAATCGGCCTTAGATCATGCCTTCATAGACCTTAATCGGCACATTTTCGGTGATCTTCCTGTGTTTTATCATTCTAAAAGATTGCCGCTCTGTGGCAGAGGAGTTCTCTCCTGGGCTTTCTCAGATTAAACGGTTTGAAGCTAAATATTTGTCCTTGCTTTGGCTTTTCCCTTCTCTCTGCCTCGGATTTAAGAATTCAATGCGACAATCTATGAATTCACACTCAAATTTGGGTCTATAGGCTAAACCACAAAATTGCAGAGGTCAATCTCGATCTTGGAAGTCCAAAATTTGCACAATTTGCTCTCAATTTAAGTAGATCTGCTTGAACTGTGGCAAACATCTCACTAAGCCATTCCAAATCGCTCTGTTCTCTCCTTCACCTCCGGCTCTCCACTCTTCTCCTTGCTTGCCCCTAATTTATTCTGATTTTACTTAGACAACCGAAAAAACACAAGTGACCACAACAGAGCCCTTTCCTCAGGCCCCTTCTTACCTGCCGCTCTGTCTCCGGCTGAATCCATCTGCTCCAAGCCTCCTTTCCCCAAGCCCACCCCTCCGTTCCTAACCTCAGCCTATCGCCGGAAAACGTCTCCAGAAAACCCAACCCGAAAACCATTTCCATTTTTTTTTTTTTTAGCAGGGTTGCCTAACCCCCCCTGCCCACTTTCCTGCGTTTCTAGCTATGCCACGTGTCGTGACACATCAGCAAAAATTATTGCAGGCCATTGGATCTCCAATATTTTGCATCGACGGCCTGTAAAATTAGAAAATACCCTGAAAATCTGGTTGCCTTCCTTTGCGCAGCTGAATTCCCTTCTCCGACCTTCCCTCCTCCGTTTCGGACGCCCGTATATCTACAAGCATACTGTTTCTGCTTTCTCGAATTCGATGGATGGGAGGGCGGACTTAAGCTGCGCGGTTTACTCCATAAAATATCTTGTTCGTCTCAATATCTCCGTGAGGTACTCTCACAAACCCTACTAGAGGTAGCCAAGCCGGCAAGCTTGGGCTCACAGTAATCTTGTGGCAATGGAATAGGCGGACCCTAAGCTCCAATAGAAGCATAGTTTTCTTTGGGATTTTGTGGATTCTTGGACCGTAGCTCTCTGCCGACCTCTCAAGAGATCTATTTCATGTGTCATGATGGTTTATTTTCTTTGTATGTTTTGGCTTTACTTTCTTAAATCATTCTTACGTCCTAATATTTCTTGAGTTTGGCTATGGGTTATCGCGATGGTTTTACGGCGGTTTGGCATTTCTGACTTATCTTTATCTTGAGCATGATCTTCGTAGTCCCAAAGCTAGATCTTGTCTTTATAAGTTTCGCAGACTATTTTCTTGTCTATATAGATTTAGATTCGACATCAAAAGGTTTGCGAAGTTTGCGAAGAACTCTTGGCCACTTGAGGTCTACTCATTTAAAATCTTAACCCGATTGCTAGCTCCACAAAAGAGCTTAGATGTTACTAACAACGCTATATTGAAGCACGTTCGGTGACATGATGGTTGGCTTCGATCATAATTTTATTACGGTGAGCAGTTGTTATTAAAGGGAAACTGAGAACAAAGGGAACTACGGGGCTTTAATTTGACATATTCTATTTAAGAAGTGAAACATCGGTGAGTTCCAAGAAAGATCCTTTACATACTGACACATAGCAAGCATCAATTGATTTATTTTCATGGCTTCAAGCCGAAAAACAAAGCAGGACCATGAGCATTTTTGAAGGCTAAGCTCCGTTCTTGGAGTAAAAGCGTGCAAGGTTTTTCTTAGAGGGTCTGTTTTTATTAGGTAACCTTATGATTGCACCTTATAAATGATATCGAAATGCTCTACACGGAAGAAAGTTCTTCAAAATACCTAAGCACAAAAAGGTTTGCTCTGTAATTTTGAGGAGTTAACAGATATAATTACTAGTCAATGTGGATTTTTACGGATGTCAAAGCATTTATGTCAAATGCGAAGGGAAGTGCCTTTGCTAGGAGTAAGTGTGGGATCTAGTGAATAATGATGTAGAAATTGCATTAAGTTGGCCATTATATCTTTGTCCCACAGAAATTGTTTATAACATTACAGGAGGATCTAATGTTACTTTTCATGAAGTGAATACAGCTGCAGCTGAAGACATAATCTGTTCTACTATTCCTATATTGTCGAATATTCCTATATTGACCAGAGAAGCTCATATTCCTAGATGCGGGCATAATCTATTCCTATATTGTCCAGAGAAGTTAATATTCCTGAGGTGTTTGGTTTTATCCAAATGTTAAAAATCACCCATGCGTTGTATTAAAATCACCCATATGTATTTGGGTTTGCTTGGAAAGTGTTTAGCAGTTGCCATGATATAATGGTTGATGCATAAAACTATTCATTAACAAATGGAGCTTAGACTATGTTCTCTCTTTAAATTGCAAAATTTGGTAATTCTTTCTAACATGTTTGGATGCACTACCTACGTAAATGTAAGGTAATCTACAATTCTGCCTGGATCACCAACGGCATGGTGCCACATGGCGACAATTCTTTTAAAGATTGTTAACCATGATCTTATCTGCTGCGACAAGAGATTTTACCACGTTGTTCTATTGCAGCAAGAAATTTACCCAAGGATTCAAGAGTTTTACCCCTATTCTGCCCAGCATTTTGCCGATTTAACCCACAGAATTGTAGATTCCTTACATTCACGTTGCATGAATGCGCCTCTGCCTTGAATTCCGGCGAGTCAGGCAGGCCTCCGGAAGCGCGTCGACCAGCCTTCCTCGCCGGAATTCAAGGCAGAGGGGCATTCCTGTATACAGTAAGGCAATTACCTAGAACCAGAATGTGCATAACATACTTCACATCTCTATACGAATGCAACATACTAATCTCAACTAACACTATAGATCTCATTTAAGACCACATCCACTATTTGCATTATAGACTACTATCTTAAACAATCTTATGAAACTATAGATCTCATTTAAGACCACATCCACTATTTGCATTATAGACTACTATCTTAAACAATCTTATGAAACGTTTGAGAGAGCAATAACTACTAACTACTATCACTTACAAACTTAGGCATCTCCAAAATGACAACAAAGACATCATTTACTTAAAATGGTAATTTGATCTTCAGTTCAAATGCTACATTTGGCTTCCCGGCATGATACCACTTATACATTTAGCATTCTTTCTTCAATTTCAAAGCTTTCCGACATACAAAAAAACACCATCGACATCTACACACAAATACTACCCGTAGAAGTCAACAAATATGAACCTCAACATATGGTATCCCCTATCAACTTCCAAATGTGAACACCTAAACCTCTACCCCACAACTTCCCACCGAACTTCGAATTACCACAGACGAAAACCCAACGCAAGCCCGACTGCCTAGCCTTCTTCCCAACCCTGCAGTTCTGCTAGTTTTTTTTTTGTTAGTAATCTTATCTTATATTTAGTTAGAATAGAATATTATGATATGATATGATATGATATCCGATATATATCTCTAATATATAATTGTAATATGGAGGATAAGGGGCTAGATTAAACATAACTAATTCTTTAAATATTTAAATATTATTGGTTAGAGTTAGACAGGTGTAAGCTCTTAAATTTTTTAGAAATAAGTTTCTTCGTACGGCATAGAAGGTGCTAGAAGCTTATGCCACAGGTTCTAGAATCCTCCAGGATTCTCCTTGGCTTCGTATAAAAGATGGAGGGCAGCTTTTCGGAGCTCTGTTGACACAGTGTGACGATTTAGAGTAAGAGAGCTGCTACACTTTTCGGAATCGTATGTGCGCGCACGTGTTTTCATCGAAATGGGATGACAGATCTCTGGATATGTATGGAACTTGGGCGCTGGGCACAATGAACAAAATCAAAATTTGCTCTTCAATGGGAAGGAGCCAGAGATTGTAGCAGGTTGTGATTGGTTTGTAGAGCGGATTGTCTCAGATGATTTTAACTCTGCTAATCTGGGTCATTGATTAGAGGCTGCTAGCTTTGAAAAAGAAATGGTCGAAGCTCTATTAGACTCTACGTTGCCGTGAATCTTACCTTCTATGGAAGGTCTAAATTGTGAGTAGAAATATTTTGAGTTAGAATGATTGAAAATAAAGCCGTTCTATCTGAACTAGATAATTGAAAAGAAAGTGTTCTGAGGTAGAACAGAGAAAAGAAAGGCTCTAAGCTCTGCAAAACCTCTAAGCTCTACTATGTTGGGCTTGAGTAGAAATATTTATGAGTTTGATGTTTGAAAACAAAGTTGTTCTATTCCGAGTTAGACGAACTCAAATTGAAAATAAAGCTGTTCTAGATTCTCTTGGAGTTGCACAGGTTATCAGGTACTAGAAATAGATGAAAGGAATGAAATTAATGATCCAATTTTAGCTTGAACCGAATCGTCAGTATGTTAGGGAAAGGAACGGAGGCTTATGTGCAGTGGTCTTTGTTAAACTGGCTCAATTTTTCATTGTGATTATGGAGATAAACAGGGAGTTTACTTGGATTCAATGCCAGCCATGGCACATAAAAATGGCATCAATTCGACCGAAATCCAGTGCGATATAGGCACATTGTTTGTGATGATTACGTTTTATCGTCTGCGAAACTTGGCGTTAAAGGAAGCCGCCATGGTTTTAGATTGCCTATGTGCTTTGCAAGTTTTTGACAGATGCAGCATATGGCAAAATACTGTTTTGTCCTACCTATGAAAAGCAGATCTGAGAAGCGGCTGGTATCAAACGAGAAGAGGTCGCTGAAAGCAGAGCAAACGCAAATCTAACAACAAAGTTTATATGCTCTGGAAGGCATGCATGCATGCGTGCAGGTTAGATCTGCAGGGCACACAAGTGCGAAAGAAAATGGGAGCAGAAGTTGCTGCACAAAGGTATGGATCATCGCCTTATGACTATCTACAAAGGTAAAAAAATAGCTCCTATTTATCGTAGCTCTATTTAGCCTTAATTAAGATCATAGTTCCGGCATCATAGGATAATTTGAGTTGGATGTGGTTTAAGAAGCCATTCGACTCTTATCTACAAACGGTAGCTTTTCAAAAATTCGATGGCGTTCTAGGCGTGGCTTAGGTTAGATCGAGGAGGCGGCTAGATCGGAAGATGCTTCACAAGTAAATCCGGGGTTTTCGGTTTTCTTAGAGCCTATTTATCGTAGCTCTATCCCAACCTTAATTAGGATCATATGAAAGATCATAGTTCCCGGGCGTCACAGATTAGTGACGGCATTTGAGACGTGTTGAGACATGTTTTACCTTGGCATGCGGTTTCCTTCCAGTTACGGCTTTAGTATTACCGGTGTTTGCTCATGTAATGTCGAGCAAATTGATCTTTAAATGTGATGTCGTCGGTTTAGCTGCAAAGGCATGTGCAATGCATGCTTTAGTAAAAACCTCGACATGACATGAGTAAAAGTTTTTTATCGATGAAGAGGGGCACAGTGGTGATTTCTACGGTACTAGCCTTTATATATGGCAATTATACGATTATGGCTTTTAATTCATCAACACAAAGGAATGCGGTCGATTTCTACGGTACTAGCCTTTATATGGCAATTGATGAATTGAGCAAATTTTGCTAGAAGGGCCTCCTCATTTTAGTTAAGCTGGAATAGACATGCTTCCTTCGGTTTTCAACTCATGGAGTGATTATAGATATGCATTTCCGTTAACAAGGGACTTTCCTTCAAATATCAATGTTTCTGGGAAATGGGAACAAATTGATCCTTTTGAACAAAGCCCGATCATACGTTTTTTTTAAAGAAGGTGAAATGTTGATTGTAAATCGTTTCTTAGCGCTTTAACCTGATGGATGATTCTATTGTGGTGAAGGCACTAGAAAGATTTGACTATGTCAGATTTCTGAAGCCATGGTTTACCATGCTGTTATCTTTGATTCTCTTATGATCATTGTCTGCCTAAAGATCACCAGTGCTAAAGTTGGGCTGTAGTATTTTTTTTACAAAAGAATCATCACGTACATTTACTAATTTAATACACATCCATATCAGCAAATCATTGTAAAGCCTTTGTCACTTCATCTGATTCATATTTTCTTGAGGCACCACTTACAAATGTATTTTGTAGGGATTGCAAATAGTATCGAGCTAAAGATCCGATGGGCAAGAGCACTGCCCGTGAAAGCTATTGATTGCTTTAAGGGTGCGAGAGAGCAATCCATAGGGTTTCTCGGAAGATAAGGAGCGGGAAGACCTCTTGCGAAGAATGGGTGGTGGTGGCTGGAGAAGCGTTGGAGGCGGAGAATTTCGGTGTTCGGAGACTAAACTAATATGCTTCATTCCTTAAAAGGCAATTCAATGGAGCAGCTTGCAGCAGGAAGGTATGTCATTGAGAAATTCAATGGGAAGAATTTTCATACTTGGCAAGTAAAGCTGAAATTCCATTTGATTGAAAAAGACCTATTTGGAGTAGTAGATGGGGCACACCCAAAACCCGGCCCAGGGGCGGAGGGTGACAAATGGTCAATCAAGGATCGTAGAGCATTAGCTATGATTGGTCTTGGATTAGGAGATTCCAGGTGCATCATGTAGATTTTTCCAAGAGTGCAAAAGAAGTTTGGGAACATTGGGCGGTTGTTTGGATCTCAAACCAAACATTCTAAGGTCCTCTTGAAGAGAAAACTTTTTGAATTGCGCATGGAAGAAGGAGGAAATTTGACGGAGCATGTAAGCAGCCTGCGGTCCATCCTTCATCAATTGGCTGGCATAAATGCGGCGGTACCATAAGATGATGCTAAAGCGGTTCTATTCCATAGCCTCCCCCGTCTTATTCTCATATAGTCACAACATTGCAAATTGTTCAAGGCTTGTCTCTTGATCAAGTAATAGCATCTCTCCTTGAGGAAGAAAGAAGAATGAAGGAAGGAGATGAAGACTTCGGTCGCAATGTTTTGTGGCAGCTGACCACAAGGCACAAAGCGGATTAAGGGCTGGTGGAGTCAAGAATTACAGGGCAGAAGCAAGTAGCGTAATCTTCATGCAAATCCAGCCCGGCATCCTTAAGTGGTAAGCCGTTTACCTCCAAGAAACCAAGGCCTCATTAGAATTAAAGGAGTATGTAATTTCTGTAAAAAGCACGGGCATTATGCAAGAGAGTGTAGGGCTAGGCAAGATAAAGGGAAAAGAAAAGGCCTTTAATGTTGAGATGGATGGCGAATCATGTCTCATGGTTTCTTGTGAGAGTAAAAGGCGTGGTTCAAAGCAAGAAGTCATTTGGATGGATTGCGGAGCTACTCAACACATGTGTCCAAAAAAATTACTTTCGGTTGGCGGACTTTCATCCGGGGAGTAAGGAAAGTCATGCTTGGAGATGATTACAACCATGTTATTACGGAATAGGAGTCTAAAATTGTTCTTGCTCAAGGCATCACTAGAACGATCCGAATGTATTGTTTTGTACTGGCATTACAAAGACATTGCTATCGGTAGGAGTTCTAGCGATTTGGGATACTCTATCTTGTTCCAGCGAAATGGATGCCAAGTTCTATCAGAGAACCATATCTTTGGTGGCAAATCGGAGTCGGTATTCATCATTGTGCCGTTTAGATGCCCATGTTGTAGTACCGAAACTATTGGAGCAGACTCTATCGCGATGGCCCAAGGAGAAAATGTGCAACTAGACCTTTGGCACAAGCGGCTTGGACACTTCAATCAGAAAGCAATAATGGAAATGCATCGAAGAGCATTGGTAGAAGGCCTAACCTGTCAAGCTATCAATAGGCAATATCATGTGATGCTTGTCTCCTTGGCAAGCATCACTTGGGATGTCATTTCCTAAAGGGCAAAGTGATGGCGAGCTCTTTGCAATCTTAGATCGAGTTCCACGGTGACATTTGTGGACCAATGCCGGTGGAATCCTTTGGGCGTAAAAGGTACTTTATTACCTTTATTGATGACTTCTCTTGGGGGTAGTTGTCTATTTGATAACCCGAGAAAAGTCAGAGGCTCTTGCAAAGTTTAAAATCTATCATGCAAGAGTTAGAGTGGAAGCTGGGCGCCATATTCAAGTCCGCCGTAGTGATGGCGGAGGAGAGTACACATCCAATGACTTCAAGGCCTCTTGTCGGCAGCAAGGGATCCAACAACGAGGTCACTAATCCTTATACACCACTGACAAAATGGCCTTGAGAAGGATGAATAGGACACTTGTTGAAGCCGTCCGCTGTATGTTAGCTAAAGCAGGGCTGCCTAAGCAATTTTGGGGAGAAGCCATTGTAACTGCTGCATATATCAGAAATAGAGTCATTGCAACTATTCATGGTAGAACTCCAAAAGAAATGTGGACAGGAAACAAGCCCAATATTAATCACATGAAGACCTTTGGGTGCCTTGTCTATGTACATGTTCGGAATGAGCGCAGAAAGAAGCTTGATTGCAAATCTCGTGTTTGTATCTTCATGGGTTATCCTGATGGAGTCAAAGGGTTCAGAGTTTGTTCTCTTGTTGAGCGCAGGATATTCACAAGTAGAGACGGTAGTCTTTAGGGAGCACTTGATGTATAAAGATCTTCGGGACATTGCCGTAGTTCCTGCCATTCCAGAGATTGATGCAGTCATCATTGAAGATGACCGTGATGCTCATGATGAAGATTTTACTGATTCAGCCATGGAGAACCATCAGAGACAGCAGATTGGACCTGATTTTGGCCCCCAAAGACCACTTTTACAGCCTCACAAGAGCTGCCCACTTTAGCACGGGGATTTCAGCAAGTGGGAGACCGCGGTGGAGCAAGTACTTCCACAACAGGAGGAGGTTTCAGATCTGATATAGTGGTGACCAGATCTGGACGCATCAGTAGACCCACCTTGAAGTCTAGAGAAGCAGCAGCCCATGTCAAGAAGAAGCGGATGATGATGGTGCTTCCTGCTCCGATCATAGAAGAACCATCAAGCTTTGCCGCAGCCATGGCTGATCCTTATGCCAACCAGGACTCCGCATTCAGCCCGCCTCTAGATTTCCCATCAAACTGGGCCAGTTTCCTATTTTTCCATATACTGGTTATGGCCGTATCAACCGTCTTACGGTACTCCTTGTCCCAGCGCTTTGCATGGTCACCAGATGATACAGACGCGACTCAGAGGACACAAAAGTGGTTGATTGTGAGGAGGTGGCACTATCCCTAGAGGAACTCCGACGACGTTTGGAATGGTGCCTCCTTTGTGCAGGCACGGGGCCTGGTTCAGGTGCAGGTGGCTGCTGTGGTGGTGGACTTGACGGTAACGGAGGTACAACTCCGGTCCGTCTTCCTGCATATGCTGTGGTGGATTGGCGTTTAGCACATAAGCTTGTAACTCGACTAATTGCCTCTTCATCAACATAAGTTCACCTTTCCGGTGTTAGTCTCACGGCATTGAGGGCGTCGCGGGCAGCGTTGCGTGCAAGATCTATATTGAGCATAAAAAGGTGTAAGCAGAATTATAGTGACATCAAGTCTCACAAAGAAGATCATTTCGGATAGTGTTTAGAGAGAGTAAATAAAAGAGTACAATAGAAAAGATCTTTATTATAAGTGAGAACAGTCGTTACATTAGAGATCATTACATTGGTAGTTACAAAACTTAAAATGATATAATACAGAGATAGATATTATACATTAGACAATTCTTACATCACACATAAGCATAGAAGAAAAACTGAGGGGACCGGGCCTAGGGCTACGCAAAAGGGTACAAGATAGAGTAGCGAACGCTCTCACTTACAGCCCTGACTACCTTGTAGCGAGCCCAGGCCTGGATGATAACAGGTTGGTAGTCTAACATGGGGCTAATGATAAGGAGGTTGAAGAGCCTTCTTAGCGCATAGAAAAGCTGCCACAAGTGATCATTGGCGTCGGCAAAAGCTTCATGCCTTGTCATTTCCCAGTAATCCCATGTTCGACTAAGAGTTTGTTGTAAATCCTCAAAGGCCCGTTCTCGGAGAATATTGACTATTTCTAAGCCTTTAGCTGAATCGTAGGGCTCTCCTTCATGCTCAGTTTCCCCTACTGCGTAATCCTCCTCCCACTCCGGGTACTCCCCGTACCGTTGGCCATAGTCCTGGTCGGGAGGTCCTTGATTATCCCGCCGTATGCCACTGGTGATTTCTTCCTCGATGTCTACGAGCTCATCGTCTGCAAGACGGCAAGAATGAATATGCAATATCGAACAATTCCCTATAGTTCAACCCTAAAGAAGAGAAATAAGCAGTGAAGGAAAAAGACAAGTCAATGGTTTTCAATAGTACAAGTACAGATAAGAAAATCGTATATAGATTATGTGATGGCCCATTAAAGGAAATGCCAATCAAAATTACATAAAACTGAATACAATTATCTGATAAAATCTAGAACTAATAAGTCGACCCTTCAACATCTTAGCGGCTTTGGGTGTCAAACTTCGGGCTCACAGTGGTCTTCAGGAAATGCTGAGACTAGGGTTAATTGATGAGGCGGTGATGAAGCTATCTCGGAGGAACATTTGTAGCTACTTGGTATTTGCAACGATAGACTCAAATTCATCCAAGAGCCGATATCGTGGTCAAACCTTTGCAATGGCGGATCACGATTTACCGGGATGACCTTTCGAGGTTAGTGGGCAACTTCTTATGGCGGTACTGTCATAGAAAGTGCCCTAAGTGCCCATCTGACCGCCTACGCTTGGCGCAATTGCTTTAGCAAAGAAGAGGACTTGCACGCTTGTAAAAGCCGACAAGAAGAAGCAGGGTAATATGGCATTTCAACCCATAGCAGTTGGGATGGGTTAAGGAAACCAACTTCGGACTTCGAAGTTCTGCGGCAGTTCCTCCTCTTTAACAATTTCCTTCTCCTCCTGAGCGTACTGGCTTTCATCACATAAATCTTCAGTAGTTGGGTCATCTTCCATCTTGACTACGACATCGTTGATATTGGGAACATGTGGAGCCGTAGCGTGGAAAGCCGACTTCGGGGGTGAGGAAGGGGCACTCTGGATCATTAACTACTTGAAGTAGCGGCGGTAGAGTGTTGGCGGGCTCAATATCAAGAGGATGATAATTGCGGTCGGTGTATTTCAGGCAAGTAGCCGGTCGAGAGTGTCGATGAAGTCTTCTTGGCCACGGCGATTATTCGACCCAACTCATAAAGGAGATGAGCCATTTTTTGCTTGCCCTTATTAGCGATATGCTGATATGCCCATTGAATATCGCTCAGCAGCAAGTAATCTTGATCCCCAACCTTTATAGTAGGAAGCGAACTCAAGCCGACAAGTGCTTGGCGGCCCTTACTACGAGGTAAAGGCTTCTCTGTGGCCAATTTCTTCCATCTTACAAAGTCGGCATAGCTTATCGTTCATCCTCCTCGGGATCACGGGGAAGTGGGACTTGGCTTGCTCAAAGGTGTGGTCTTAGATCAATATACCTATCCATGATAAGGGCAAGGGCAAACTGGGCCTTGTTAGTTTGAGTTCTTGGCATGCACCCTGCAGCAGCAGTCCATGACTGCCGAATGCTACAAGGCTGCCATGCTCATGATCACAAAACAAGAACAAGACAAAGAAATATGTACAAAGAATGAAGGGGAACGTGGCCAAATGAGGCTCTCAAATATGAGATCAAACACGAAAGTACATCCTGAAGAGGCTCGGTCTAAATATAGTGTATACCGCAAATCTGAGCCGTTACATCTAACTAAATCTAATCTCTACACTTATGTTAACCTAATCATGCCAAAATCGCCACCATCGACACCTAACATGTGCATGCACCTAACATGTGCATGCACAATGTTAACTCACTAGGTGGTTAACTTTGCCTCCCCTAAAAGTTTTTAGCGAAAACATGTGCGGACTTTTATAAGACAAGTCGACAATTACAACATGGTGCCAAAAATTAGGGTAAAAAAATAATGGTAATGGTTGGGTTGTGTCGCAGCAGAAGATCGTCATGAATGTGTTGAGGACGAATAAGATCCGAAGGAATGTCGATGGAGAACATGGATCATAGGAACATGGGCCAAAAAACATAAGGACCATCCCCTTATATTATGGCTAAGTCCATTGGAACAAATATTGCCCAAAAGTTCCGCGAAAAAGCTTAAAAACAATGATTATAGGGAGCCTTCAAAGCGTAAGCACCTTAAAAGCATCCCCCGTGATCGACCATAGGAGAGCGTGGCTATGCGTCACAATATTTGTGCAGAGCGTGGATGTTGAGCAAAAAGCGTGGCCATAAGCAAGCAAAGTGTGAGCATGGGAGCATGAAACGTGGCTGGAGCGTGGGCGTGGAGCCCGTGAGCGTGACCCCGTGAGCTGTGGGTACAAGCAATAAAGTTTGAGCGTGGGTCAAAGTGTGAGCGTGGGTCAACAACACGTGGCGTGGGCATGGGCGTGGGAATATGGCGCCGCGTGGCTTGGCGTGGCGTCAGTAAAGTGTGGCGTGATGACCCTAATATGGAAAACATGCAACGAACCATAAAATTAGGCGGCCAGATCCCGAGCCGTTGGGTAAAAACCTAAGCGTGAGTGTAGGCTGCAACCCTAAGCGTGAAGCGGATGGAAAAATAGTTGCAAAGGCGTGGGATGTTACGCAGCGACAGAGGTATGTATGACCAAGATTTCCGGATGTCTTCGGTGAGGAAGTTCGAAAATAGAAGGAAAGGCCCTGATATAGTAGGATTGTGAAATTGCTGAATGGAGGCAAGGCCCTGCCGGAATTGGAACAATGATGCTATTTTATGCTGATTGTGCTGGAGAGGATGGATGGGGGCTAGCCATAGTGCTGCTGGCCCTTGTGAAAAAATTCAAGAAGAAGGCAGACGAAATTGAGGCCGAAATCTTGGAAGAAAATCCCTGCGCTTCACATATGGTGCTGAAAAAAAGAGTGCAAAGATGATATCGGTGCTTAAATCCGCTTTAGCTGTGCTGAAGAACTTAATGGAGCTTGAACACGGAGTATCTGTTTGATTCAGTAGGCTGTATAGAGATAGAAATGAGGTAACTTCCCAAGACTGATGATGTTGTATTGAAAAAATCATGGTTTGCTTCTCTCTTGATGTGCAGACGGAAGGTATGCCAGAGGCGAATCCACGAGATCTTTGGAATTATTTACGTGAGCCCCGAAATGTTTGATCAGTCTTGATAGATCTTTGTAGAAGACATCTTTGCATCACGATGTGAAAAAATCTCGATGCTTGCTTTTGAGTCTTTTTTGGGATGAACTACACAAAGAACCAAGTAACTCCCCCTTGAGAAATCTGTTCTGATGATGGATTGTGAATCATAAGGGAGGGCTAGCCAAAGTGCTGGCCCTCTGCCAAATAATTTGAAAAAGAAAGCTTCCTGAAAAGCACAAGATTGGCAGATAGACTGATATGCTCGTCATGGGATGTGGTACAGAAAGATTTTTTTGTGTTTTTTTGGTGGTGCAAAGTGCACGAACTGTCAGATAAGCAGAGAAAGAAGAAAATAACAAGAAGGATCATCATGATTTTGATAGTTTTACAGCAGATAGAAGATAAGGAAAAGAAGAAACACTTGATTTTGTGGATAATCTGTCAAGGAGGAGTGCTATCACCACTCCAGAAATCCTGGAACTGCAAACTGTGCTTGCTGCACTTGAAAAACAGAGTCTTGAGAACAGATTTACTAAATTAAATTTGCTCAGCTGGCAGAATCATCAGCTGTTTGAAAAAACAAAGGCCTCCAAGTGGATACATAAATTGACTTGGTTGGGCAAACTAAGGAAACCTAACAGGGGAAGAATAGTATACAAGAAGTTTTCAAAACGGGGAAGAATGAGAGCAGCAAGACAACAGCAAACAGCAAGGCTAAGAAGGTGATCACGAGCGAACCCGGCATAACGACGCCAGTGTTAGTTTGAGTTCTTGGCATGCACCGCAGCGTGGCCAGATCCATGGCCGCCCGAATGCTACAAGGCTGCCATGCTCATGATCACAAAACAAGAACAAGACAAAGAAATATGTACAAAGAATGAAGGGGAACGTGGCCAAATGAGGCTCTCCAAATATGAGATCAAACCTGAGTACATCTGAAGAGGCTCCGGTCTAATATAGTGTAGACCGCAAATCTGAGCCGTACATCTAACTAAATCTAATCTCTACACTTATGTTAACCTAATCATGCCAAGTGTCAGTCTGCCACCACTGACACCTAACATGTGCATGCACCTAACATGTGCATGCACAATGTTAACCACTAGGTGGTTAACAGGCCTCAAAGTATAGCTCATTAGAGCCGAGGTCAAGAATAGGGGCGTCTGACAATGCCCCTAAGAATGGCATCGCCGTGACGGTCATCCCCAAACATCTGCCCTAAAATATCCTTGTGGAGATAGGGTTGAGGCGGTTCGCCCACGAGTTCTGCCTGCGACAATATTTCCTCGTTGTAAAACTGAAGGAAGGCATCATAATCAGGGTGTGCCCGCATGTTGTCGACAAGATCAACCTTGCACTGCAGGAGGGGGTCTAGAAGAGGGTAAGGGACCTGAGGATCCCACTGCTCGCCTCCCATGTACCAGGCAACACGTCCTTCGTAATTCATAAGAAAGATGAGACGAAGAAAGAGGAGCGAAAACGAGAAGGATGACTGAAGAAAATGACAAACCCTAAGTGAATGTGACTTTATAAATGTTCAGGCACGGAATTCGAGGCGCCAGCTAATTATGTATTTATTTATTTATTTTTGTTATTTTTTTTTTCTTCCATTACCCTTATTATGATTATTTCTGTATCTCATTCGGAACCTTAGATAACAATCACAAGAAAAGAGATTTAACCATTATACTATGAAGGGAAAAACTTGAACTTAATTATATATTAATATATATATAAAAAGGGTACATTCATATTACAACTTGACACTCTCACGGCCGTTCTCCTCGGATCCGGCGTGCCAACTGAAGATCCTTCGGCATTATAGTGACACGTTTAGCATGAATAGCGCATAAATTGGCGTCCCCAAAGAGGGTCACCAGATAAGCTTCGGCCGCTTCCTGAAGCGCGAGGATTGCATGCACCTGAAACCGTAAATCGGTCTTATATTCTTGGGCAATTTCGCGGACAAGGCGTTGGAAAGGAAGTTTGCGTAGCAGAAATTCGGTGGACTTCTGGTACTTCCGTATTTCCCGCAATGCCACTGTACCTGCTTTGAACCGATGCTTTCTCTTTGGTTGCGGCGGGGCTCCGGGAATAGTTTTCCCCGCTGTCTTTGGATGCCGGGCCTTTCGGATGATTTCATCCCGCCGATTATCCCCTGCAGCCTTAGTGACACCACCCCGAGTC
Organism: Isoetes taiwanensis; assembly: GCA_021234155.1. Taxonomy (NCBI): domain Eukaryota; kingdom Viridiplantae; phylum Streptophyta; class Lycopodiopsida; order Isoetales; family Isoetaceae; genus Isoetes; species Isoetes taiwanensis. The sequence continues at coordinate 9,695,467 of JAJEKV010000041.1, forward strand.
TTGAGCTGATCCCTATACTGAGCACCCGACTTACGGGCCGTACTCTTTCGCTTTCGGCGATGGAAAGGATCATTCGGAGGTGGCGGATCTTGACGGTCCCGTTCCTGCTCTTGTTTCCTAAGCCGCTCCTTAACTGCCTCGGTTGCTTCTCTGGCTATCCGCTCTGCGTCATCTTGCATTCTTTTCAGAGCTTGCTCCTGTTCCACTTGCTGTGCACGGAGGGTATCTTCACGGAGCTTAGCAGCCTCTTCTGTCAAGTGAGTTGCCTTCTGTGCTTGTGCCTGAAGTGTAGCCTGCTCCTCTGCTCGTTTTTCCCTGGCTATCCGAACATCCGTTCTGCGTTTGAGCTCCAAGAAATACCGTGGGGGATTGGCCTGCATGTCCTGCTCGACAGCCCGCTGGAACTGATCGGTGAAAAATGGGGGTGTTCCAGCTTCCCAAATGATACGATTAGTTTCCTCCTCATACGAAAAAGATGGGATGGTGTATGACCCACCATTAAAGAGACACATCCCGTTACCAAGATAACGGTACCCTAAAGCTTGTGCAGCAGGGTCATCGGCTGCAAGCCATTGTAGGTCCGCTGCTTGTGCCATTTGAAGGATCTTATGGGCCTGCATCTGTATGGCCTCGGCTTCAGCTTGCTCATTCCCTTCCGGTGGATAGAACCGTGTATATTTCTGGACGTCATCTTCCTCTTCAATCACGGTGTACGATTCCCGGATGGCGTTAAGCTTGTATACGAAGCGCTCATTATAGCAAAAGAGCGGGTATGGTATCCTAACCCCTTCATAAAAGCGTTTAATAAAATGCTCCAATAACTCCTCAGTTTTAGCCTCCTCTTCTGGCGATGGGTTTGGGCGTGGCAAAAGTTCGGCCATCAGAGACTCTATGGGAGATCTAGAATAGCGAGGCATGCGCTTGTATACTTGCTTGGATTCCCCTATCACAAAAAGGTGGGCGCTGAGTGGGCACTTAGGGTAGATGGACGAAGGTGGCAAGTAGAAAGGCGATGGCGGAAGAAAGCTTCAGGTCCGGCGGCTATGGCAGCTAGGCGGAGCACAAGAGAGCAACAAACGTTAAGAAATAAAGGGAAAAATGTTACCCTTAACTAAAATTTCTAAATTTATGCCCTAAACTTAAAAACTGGCGGGATTCGCGTTTTTAGAGGCGGCCGGGCACCCTACCCTCGACCCCCTCTACGACCGACCCGAGGGGCGTCGAGTACCCCCCCGCCGATTAAAGTTAGGGTTTTTTTTTTTTTTTATACAGATTAGGGCTGCGGGCAGGCCCTACCCTGACCTCGCCACCGTTCCCAGCAACACCCGAGTACCCCCTGCCCGCCACTTAGGGTTAGGGTTTCGCACCGGGTACACATCTCAAAATTACACTTGACCTGCATTAAATTAATCATGACAGCATCTACTACACCGCCCAAATCTCAAGCTACTCCAAAAAAATCCTCTCACTGAATTGTGGCCGGTGCAATAGTTTGGTTTCCCAAAACCATGCTCTGATACCACTGTGATGCTCCCTGGATATATACGACACCCTGGCCGTATACATACGGGGACTTTCCCCTCCCATGGCGACCATCTGCGCCATGGCGAGAACCCTCTCGTCTATCAGGGCCATCCGTGTAGAGATGCCCGAGTGAAGGACACGGAGGTGTCATTCGGCCCACGCCTTCAATGGGACTCCTAAGTCGCGGAAGCGTGAATACATATTAGCACACAACATAAAATATATATAAGTAGCCACCACGAAGGGTGGCACATCCATACAAGTACTAACGGCAAAGAATATGCATCTAATCCTAAGGAAAACACCCCAAACCCCGGGTTCTACCGGTTCGAGACTCTGTGAGGATGGACCGGCGGCTTCGGTCTCAAGAGATCAGCGATTGCAGGTATAACTTTGGCATTGGCTGGCATAGAACAATGGCTAGGGTTGTTCACTCCATCCGCCCCTCACATTGCACACTTTGCGAGATGGGTCGATTCACGCTATGGCTTTTCGCTATAGCCTTCGGGAAGGAGACAGACTCAAGGTATCACCCTTGCCGAGCCTACTCGGGGTTCATGAAGCCTGGTCCGATGAGGCAGTCGGGGAAGTGTCCCCTTCCGGGATCCGCAGTGGTTCCATGGGTGAGCTAGAGAATACGTGCCGCATCGGCGACCCCCGCATCCGTGCCGACTTACTCACCCTAAATCTACTCAAAGTCGCGGGGTGCCCTATACGGGTCACACCTCGCACCTGGGAGTGTCGGACCCATACCCGGCCCTCGTCACGGCCTATCGTGCCTAGCCCCGTAGGAGTCTCAGGAGCCTTTTATGTTCGAGCAAGACCCACCCCCACTTCACCCGCTGCGTCCCTTCTCACGGTGCTAAGCCATTCCATAGCATCTACACCGGTGGTCTCACGTACCTGGGCCGCATCTAATGGGAAATCAGGGGATCCTTCTAGGAACATACTACTAAACATGGCTCAAAGGTCTCTACCCCCTTAATTCCCCATTTCAAGAGTAATACTATGCAAAGAACTATCAATCCATCCTTTAAGAGCAAGACCAGAAACAGAGATAAAGAGAACCCACCTTTGCAATCAAGGGTTAGTTCCTACAGGTAAGGCACAGAGAGAACAGAAGAAATGAACACAACAAGTGCCCAACAGGGGCGCTACCCTAAAACAGCAAGCTATACTAGCCACTAACCTGAGTTCCTGCTAGATCCATTGTCATTTGGTAATTCCATCTTCCCGGACTTGGCTTCGAAACTTGGACACCACAGGTAAGTTGGCGCTTCGGTGGGGTGGGCTCTTTGGCTGCTCCTCTTGATCGATTAGGGGGTCAATTAGGGCTAGGGGTCAAGTTGATGACCCAAATTGGAATTTCCCATGCTGACCAATCGAGTTAGGCCAGGTGGCGCTCTCCTAAATAGCCAATTAGTCCAATTTAATTAATTGGATAATTATCCTTTAATGATTAATTTAGCATCTAAATTAATCCCTTTTAGGTCAACCCCCAGGTCAAAATACCCCATGGCGGTACCTTTTCTTGGTGGCGTGTCGGTATATTATTTATCATTATCTGCGTATAAATACATGGGCGTCACATTCTACCGACTCGGACTCAATGAGGATCGTGGTGGCTAGGTCTCGGAGATTAGCGAGGCGGAATCTTGGCATGGCGTTGGCGGCATAGAACATCGGCTAGGGTTGTCCACTCCATCCGCCCCTCACATTGCACACTGCGGATGGTGAATCAAGCTATGGCGTCATTGTAGCCGCCAGGAGGCGCAATCCCAAGGCATCACCGCCGGGACTACTCAGGGTTACATCTCCCGGTCCGATGAGGCCGAGTGGGGGAAGTGTCCCTTTCGAGTGCGATGATTCCATGGGTGAGCTAGAGAATCGTGCCACATCGGCGACCCGCATCCGTCTTCGACCTACTCCCCTAACTTTATCTTCAAAGTACGAGGGGTGATCACACAAACTGTACCCGGGGAGTGTCGGACCCATACGGCCTGGTTCACTTTAGGCTATCGAACCTAACTTCTTGAAGGAGTCCCCTGTAGCCTTTTATGCTCGGGTGAGACCCCACCCCACACTTCATCACTACGGCCCCTTATCGGTGCTTCAATCATGCCATAGATTCCATGACTCGGTGGGATCTTGTGCAAAACATTATGCGGGTATTACGGGAGTTACTAGGAACATACTAATGAACATAGGTTACAGAGGTCTCTACCCCCCTTAATCCCTGCTTTCTGGAAGAACTAACAGAGATACTACCAAAGACACAACCATCCATCACAAAGCATAACCAATAGTTGAGAACAGTTCTAACTATCAAACAAGGGTTAATCATTATCAGAAACAAACAAAGAAGCCTGACAGAGGCGCTGGCCCTAGGAATATCAAGTTAACCTATTCACTAACCCGAATTCTGGCTGAAACCATTGTCATGTGGCATCTACATCTTCAACCAGCCTGGGCGCCCAGCAGCTTCTCTCCCTGGATTCGATTTGGGGCAAATTGGGATTGGAATCCAATTTGCTCCCCCAAATTAGCATTTTCCTACTGGCCAATCGAGTTTGGCTAGGTGTCCTCTTCCTAATTAATCAATTATCCTAACTTAATTAGCTTAATTGAGTTAATTAGATAATGATTCCTTAATTATAGGTAATTAACCTTTAATTAACCCCTTATTAATTTAGCATCCTTTGTGGTTAGTCTACATACCCCCTCCTCGGCTCGTGACGTGTCAGTGTAACTAACCCCAATGCTGAGGACAACATTATTTCTAAGGGGGGGAGAATGTGACGTTCCACATAGTTATACGGTGTATGTATAACTATACTGACACGTCACGAGCCGAGGATACGCCATCATGGGGGTATGTAGACCAACCACAAAGGATAGCTATGCTAAATTAATAAGGGTTTAATTAAAGGTTAATTACCTATAATTAAGGGATAATCATCTAATTAACTTAAATAAGCTAATTAAGTTAAGCTAGATAATTAATTAAAAGGAGGACTGTTTGGGGTCTGGGTTCGGGAACTCCTGCAAGACAGCCCTCTGTGAGGACCGTTGGATCTAACAGGAGAATCCGGGGGACTATGTCACGCGGGATTTGCAAGAGAAGAACAAGAAGAAGAAAACAGAACAAAAGAGAACAATGAGAGGAAAATGATAAGCTTCCTCAATGATGAACATACATGAGCTCTCGCAATCGAGAGAAGACTGAAGAGAGACAAGACTCAAAACTCATCTGCCACTCATGTGCTAGCTCTACTCATATATATAGTACAATGGCCTCTGGCCCAATATAGACACTCGGACTGATCTCGGTGCCGACTCCTGGAAGGAGGCCTGATTTGCAGGAATGTTGGCGGTGCCTCTTGAAATGCCTAGAATCATTTGTATGCCCGACACGAGGCGGTGATCGGTCATCACTGTCGCTTGGCGCCTCTTGGTAGAGACCCGGGCTTTGGCTGCGTGGCCGTTGCAATCTTTGTTTGGGCTTTTGACGGCTGACCCGTGCCTGTCTGTGGATCCTTGAGCTTGACCTGGTCCGTCGTATGCATGAATAGTCCTGAACCAGGAGGCACAGGACTAACACTCCCCCCCACCAACTGACACTCAGTCTGAAGAAAGGGAGGAATGGCTTCCGAGGGTGGGAAACCAGCAGTCGGAAAGTGATCTTCACGGGAATGAGGTCGGGCGCCATTATGGTAATGAGCAATGAGGTCCTGGCGTGTTTGAAGAGCGTCAGGGGTGTTGAGCCCTAGGGCAGGATGGGCCTCAATGAGGAAGTGAGCGCACCATGTCTTCAGGAGTAGCATGGGCGGCGAAGGAACAACGGCACTCCATGAGAAGGCGGGGTTTGGAGACCGAAAACTTGACCGGCATTTGGATTCTGCGGTGAAAGATTGGGCCATTTACCCGATTTAAAGAGTCTGGCGAGGATGCATTTGAGAGCAACCGCGAAAACCAGCTTGTGGTGGGTGAAGGGTCTGGTGAGGTGGCAGCATTCTGCAAGAAGGTATCAAGACCATGCAAGGCATCAGCAGGCTTTTGCCAACCACGCTCATTACCGATGTAAATCCAATTTTCAGTAGTGTCCAAAGTGGCATTATCCTCCCAATTGGAGCGTCTGACAAATCGGGGATCCCACCGGAGATCCGTGGAGATCTGAGGCGGAGTCGACCCAGCGTGGCCATCCATGACCTTCGTCCAAAAGGGAAGACGCCAATCAGAAGAAAGGAACCGTGGGCGGGGAGGGGCTCCTAAGGAAGCATATGGAGAGGGAATCATGCCCGTGTGCGTGGGTTGCAGAGCCATGTCCCTGAATGCTTGAACAAGATTTTGATCAAGAGCACGACACCAATGGTCCCATTGCAAGTAGAGAGTAATTGATAGACAGGAGGATTGACCCAACCCGTGGGAATGGTCTTGCTTTCCAGAAGGCCACGGAGTTGATTGTAGCCTCCCAAGTGCTGCATATAAATCTGGGCAAACTCAAGATCATCAGGGTGCGCCAGATTTTTGTTTACCTGTTCCAACGTTTCGACCTGCCACAGAGGTAAGTGCTGAGCCAATTCAGGCATGTACTCCTGTTCAAAAGTCTGAGACTGAGCAGGATCCTGGAAATATTTGTTGGTTGGTGATAACAACCAAGCAGCATTGGAGTTGCCTCGAAAAACACGATGGGCCTCATCCCGGAATTTATCCTGGAGATCCGCCAGGTAGAAGTCATGAAAAACATAAGCCATGGGCTGAACAACTCGGAAGATGACTAATTCAGGATCTTCAACCGTGAGCTGATCAAAGACTAAGAGTGCACAAAATAAACCCTTGTCTTCTATAGAAAGATCCGGCCAGATCCGAAGGAAGTCCACACTTTTGAGTGGCTGTTGATGAACATTGCCATTGGCCGCGTACCATTTCAAAAGAAAGAGGTGCCGTCGGGCCACCACATAGTCAAGATAGCTGGAAGGAGTAGAGAAGTCCACCGGGATGTTGGTGGCAATGTCAAGATATCCCTCCTGTTTGGTTTGGGCTTCCTCAGCAGATTGGACTGCTTGCTGGAGCTGATGTTCAAGGTCACGGATCCGATGCTCCTTTTCTAACAAAAGACGGGACTGATCACGGACCCGTTTACCAGGAAGCGTGGCATGTGAAGAGGATTGCCCCGGAGTATGGAGGCGAAGCGTGGCAATCTCCGCGTCATCGATGACCTTTTGTTTCTGAGCCTCCAAAAGCTGAGTGCGGAGGGGCGTTAGCGATTGGTGGCGTGGAAAGGCGAGCTTCAAGGGTGGTGAGTCGAGCTTCCGCTTTCGGTGAGATTTTGAACTTGAGTCTTTGTAATTGTCACAAAGCTCGAGTACAAGGTGTCTAGCTTAGCAATGTGTTTCTCCTTTTTCACCCGGGGAGGGTATCTTTGGACTTGTTCCATTTCCAATAAGTCCTGAATTTCGGTTTGGGCTGCGCTTGCTGATACGTAAGTAGGCTGGTCTCGATCACGAACCACCGGTGAGATCTATACGGGCTGTAATAGAGCCGCGTGCTTTTCTTGAAGTTGGGCTTCAAAAGGTTTGAACATGGGCAAATGGCAGCTTGAAGGTCTCTTTGAACAAAGATCGGAAGCCTCGAGGGGACGCTGAACACGATCATGAGAGCCTCACGGGATGCATGTAACTGCATGGCGGTGGCTTGAACATCTTCTTTGGAATTTGTGCGAGCCGCCGAGGATGGGGAGGTGCGGGGGCCCCATTCTTTGCCTTGTCCGAGATTGTTGAGAGGCATGGCGCGAATTGGAAGGCGTGGCCTCCTGAGGAAGAAGAGGAGACAGTGACATGCGTGGTCCGATGTTGAAAGGCGAGGGGGAGGTTGGGCGTGAAGGTAATGCCTTTGTTGAGTTTTATTTGGGAATGCAGAGAGCCGAGTGGAGGTATGGGAAGTGGAAGGGCTCGCAAGAACAGAAGATAATAACGAATGAGGGCCTGAAGATGGCCACCCACGGAAATTTCAGATCTGGAGGAGGGGTAGCCGACGCGGTCTACTTCTTGAAGAAGACGGTAGAATAAAAGCTGAGGCCAATCGACATGCAGAGTGGAGTGAATGGCAGTGATGACCATATTATAAAACGGCTTATTGATGTGGGTGTTCTTAATGGAATGCCCAAGCAATTTTCGCCACAGAAACTTCACAAAAGTTTCATGTGGTTTGGCAATATTTGTGAGGCGATGCTGGTTGGCTTGATAAGCAAGAGCGCCAAACTGAGTGACGTCCATGTCCTGTAAAGCAGCCCAAGAGACCGAAGGTTTTTGCAAAGGGATGCGGAATACCTGAGAAATCAAATGCTGAGTAAGTAAAATGGTGGTGCCATCGACCACCGTAGCAAATCCTTCCGGGCTGTTGACGATGTGTGCGATGAACTGCTGCAATTGCGCCGGATTTGGGGCCGGGAGCTCCATTTGTGAAAATTCGTAAAGCTTGTGGCGTTCCGCAACTTCCCGACTCGGACCAACAAGGGCCTCTCGAAAGGTGGGCGTCGAGAAAGACACAGACCCGAAAAGAGTCGCATCCCTTGGAGCAGAAGCTTGAAGTGTAGAAAGTTTGGGGGCAGCCATGGCGAAAAGCGTCGGAACAGAAGGAACTGTTTGAAGAAGGCGGAGAGCAGAGAACAGAAGACGAAGGCGCAGAGAGACGAAAAGGTTTAGGGCGCGCAAAGGTGGGCGAAGGGGCATGATAAGGGCGAAGCTGCAACCGTTGATGGTGCCAGGTGTCGAAAGATGCCAAGGAGGTGATTGAGAGGCAAAAATTTGGCTAAGTCCCCAAACAACAAAGGGAGAAGTAATGAACGGTGGAGATGAGGCGTGAGAGAATGATGGGATGTGACAGGTGGCCAAAGGACACACATTAATGTTCGACGGGCGTGAAAAGAAGGAATGGCATTTAATGCTGGCAACTCGAAGTGGGATATCATTAAAAGGAATGTGTCAGAAGGTACCATGGCTAGATATGCGGCGGGAGAAAAGATTCTCATTTTAGAAACAGCCTTGCATTGCAAACACGTTGGCGATTTTTGTGATTGGTCCACGTCGACAAGGAGTTCCTCAGTTGGCTATATAAGACGAACCGGGAGTGAAGCAAAGGCATCCGATGGCGCTCAGCATGGCTGCTGCTGGTTTGAACGAGGACTGCACTATGCCCACTAACTGTCAGGAGTGGATTACCTGCAAGATGGATTGTCTGGACCTCTGGCGCTGCCACAATCGTGGCCTGAGAATGGATGGCTGGTGTGCCGGGATGGCTGAACATCCCGATCCGAAGACCAACGCGATGGAGGTGGTTCTGCACCTTCGCTGGGACCCTGAGCAGAACCTCTACCACATCCTGCGCATCACCTCTGCTCCGAACCCGGAGTAGAGGGTTTTTCTTCTTAGGACTTAGTAGATAGGGCTCTGAGCCCGTTTTTGTATATAGGGCAGTGCCCATAGCGGAAATAGCTGGGCTGTGCCCACATTTTGTAAAAAATTCCACCTATAATATAATATGCCACTGTTTTAGTCACTTTCGGGTGTGGTTGTGTCTTGAACTGCATCTGTTTGTTGATTGTCGCTTTCTGTGGGATGAAATGTTTTGAGGCGGAAGCCATTAACCAGTGTAGGTAATGGAGTGCCATCTAACTCAGCCAGTTGAAAAACGCTGGGTCGAACCACTTGAACAATTTGATAAGGGCCAAGCCAACGAAACTTAAGTTTACCCGGAAAATTTTTGTACCGAGAATCATAAAGAAGAACCAAATCTCCTTCGTTGAATGTTTTTGTCTTCAGCCGTTTGTCATGTAAAGATTTTTGCAACTGTTGTCCATGAAGAACACGAATATAAGCATCTCTTCTAAGTTCATCCAACTGTTCCAATTGATAAACCCTTTCTTTGAGTGCAGCAGGCGGATTATGGGCAGTAGCCAGTTGAAAACGGAGAGTGGGGAGAATGTACTCAAAAGGCATGAGAGCTTCTTGACCATAAACCAATTTGAAAGGAGTGTGGCCTGTAGCTATTTTGAAACAAGTATTGTAAGCCCAAAGAACGAGGGAAGCTTGTTTTGCCGGTCGCGAGGAAGCGCCACAAATTTTCTTGAGAATTGTGACGAGTCTTGTTGGTGCTACGCCAAACCATTGCCTTGAGGATATTAAGGTGTGCTCTTGTGTGATGATGTATCGAGATAATCCGTCGACTCCTTGATGGTATGATTGATAAAGTGGACACCACGATCTTCGACCGACTCCGTGGGGCAGCCGAATCGCGTGATGATTTGTTGATAGATAACCTTGCCGCGTGCTTGCCGCGGTGTTGTGCCGAAGCGCGCAAGCTTCCGCCCATTTGGCAGCGTAGTCGGTGAGAAATCAGAATGTAGCGAACGCGGGTGTGCCGCAGAGGATCGATGGGTCCCACAAAATCCATTCCCCATTTGCTGAAGGAAGCGTGGGGCAACCGGGCGTCAAGGGAAGAGCGCCACGGGCGCGGGCCGTCCCACACGGGCAAGCATCACACGCGGCGTGGGCGGACGTGGCGTCTTTGAAGAGCGTGGGCCAAAATAACCAGCAAGAAGAAGGATTTTTGCGTGCGTGGTGTCTCCATGAAAATGACCACCTCAGAGCCCTTCATGGGCTTCTCGAACAATATCACGGAACCTCATGAGGGAGAACACAGCCGAAGGATGGTATCCTTACCCTTTTGTAAAGATGGCCCGCAACCATGGTGTAGTCACGGACCTCGCGGAGAAATTGATGTCGGCGGGATTGTCGCTTGGCTGGAGAGGCGTGGCGTCCCTACGGTGGAAGAGCGCTGCGGAGGAGATACTTGCGAAAATCATGAATCCAATGAGGTGTTGCCGTGACGAGAAAAGAGTTGAGCCGGGGAAAGGCGCCCGAGACTCGGTGGAGGGATCATCTGTGTGGATGCGTGAAAGATAATCCGGGACAACATGAGATTTGCGGCCTTGTGAACAATTTCAAAGGTGCAAATTCTTTGAAAAATGAGGACCCAACGAGCAATGCGGCCCGTGGGCGTGGATTTGTTGATCAAATAAAGAAGTGCACGGTGGTCAACAAAGAATTTGATCTGACCTGCCCAAAAGATAATGGCGGAGCGTTGGGCGCTTGAAGAAAATTAAACCCAAGGCTTCTCGCTCTGTGGCAGAGTAGTTGCGTTCAGCAGAATTGAGTTTCCGGCTGGCGTAGCGGTTTGGTTTGTCAGTGTGCGCATCATATTCTTGAGAAAGAACAGCTCCAATAGCAAAGGCCGAGACATCGACATGGACATGAAAGGGCTTGTCCCATTGAGGAGGAACAAGAACCGGGGCCTGAGTAAGCAAGAGCTTCAATTTGTTGGAAAGAAACATCCGCACAGGGAATTCCAAGCCCGTGGATTCATCACCCGTGAGTTTATGAATGGGATGCAATGGGCGCAGTCCGGGAATGAAGGTGGAGTAATAATTGACCTTACCCAAGAAAGAGCGTGTTTCCTTGATATTGGCTGGTGCTTGAGCCTTGAGCACACAGCTGATTTTGGCAGGATCCGTGGTGATACCTGCTTTGCTGACCACATGTCCCAACAGAACACCTGAAGTGACGCAAAAGGTGCATTTCTCGGGATTGAGACTAATGCCGGACTCATCACATTTCTGAAAGACGAGTTCCAATTTATCCAAATGGTCAGCCATGGAACTGTAGGCAGAGAAGTCATCTTGAAAAATTTGCAAGAAGGGATTTTCCTTCATAAAATCATGAAAAACTGAGAGCATGATACGTTGAAACGTGGATGGAGAGTTTGATAATCCAAAAGGAACCACCTTGTAGGCAAAAAGTGCTTTACCGGTGGTGAAGGTAGTCTTGAGTTGATCAGATTCTTTGATTGAGATCTGATTGTAGCCAGAAAAACCATCCATGAAGGAGTACATCTCATGTCCAGCAACCTCTTCCAGAACCTGGTCTGTGAAGGGTAGTGGAAAATGATCACGCTCCGTGGCCTGATTGAGTTTTCGGTAGTCCACGCAAACGCGGATCTTACCATTGTGTTTGAGTGCAATGACGATGGGGCTCACCCACTCAGAATGTTTGACCTCATAGATCAAACCTGCAGCAAGGAGTTTGTCAATTTCCGCCTTGACGCGATCACGGTAATTGGGGTTGAGCCGGTACTGTCGTTGCTAGACTGGGCGTGCATCAGACTTGGTAGGAATGGTGAGTTCCCCCAAGGTTTTGTTGATCCCAGAAGATCTGTAGCTCGTGCCGAAAATGCATTTGAACTTTTGAAGAGCGTGGCGCCCCTATACGATAGGGTGTCGGAAGATTGGCGGCAATTCCGGACGGTGATTATTGCCTATGTCCACAATTTCGGACGTCGAGAGTGCGAATATGGGGATAACTTCGGGTGTCCTGGACAATATGAGCGGAGGTTGAAGCATAACAGGATGCGTGGCTCTGCGTGGTGAAAAAAGAGAGGTTCTTTGAGTGTCATCAAGCTGCAGGTTGCTTCATAACGGCGTGTACATCTACAAGAGTGGCAAGAGGTTCAAAGATCTGAAAAGTGATCAACACGTTGAATCGATTGCAAGGAGCGGTAAAGGGTCAAACAAAGCACCACGGCACGGTCGATCAAGAGTCATTGCTCCCCAAGGATCAGCATATTCGGGGTAGGGATGAGGCGGACTCACAGTGGAGCCCGAACTTGATAAATATTGCGGGCGTCCTCGAGTGGATTGTCGAGAGAGAGGGTTGGCATTGTCGACCGGAAATGATTTTGACTGTTTCCAAATCCATGGTGGCATTGAGGTGACCATCGGTGATGACTAACTGATCCGTGGCCCAGTAATGGATACTCTTGGCCTGGCGGAGAAAAGGTCTGCCGACCAACATTTCATAATCACCTGGATCTTCTCCAGCCTTCCAAACACCAAATTCCAAGGGGAAATCGAGATCACCAATGTTGATGTGAAGAAGAGGCGTGACGCCTTGAGGTCTCGTGATATGGCCATTGGCCAATTTGATGTCATATGGGGCACGATAGAGTTGTTTGATGCCCATTTGTTTGCGGAGTTTATCCGTGATGAGATTAACTGCGCTACCTCCATCAATTTGAACATGGTTGACTTCTTTGATTGCCCACCGTGGCATATGTAGGTGGGTGTAGAGGTAGCAATGCCCCAACCAAAATAGTCGGGAGTGGTAAGCGGTCCTTGAGAGCAGGACAGAGTTTCAAAATCGTTGCAAGACTTAGAGGAATTTTGATTTTTGCCAGCTCCTCTTGGAGTTCCAGAGGCACATGAGAAAAAGGATCTGCGGGATCCACAGGTGCGGAGTGCGTGGTAAGGAAGCAGCAACTTCTTTGAGTAGTTCTACCTCAGCAGCGATATTTGGATATGGCTGAGAGCGTGGAGGGTGAGACATGGAAGGTGCGTCTTGTCTTTGTTGAGCTCTAGTGGTGGCATGAACATTAGCCAACGTCGCGCCTTTGGCTTGCATGAGGTTGAAATCTTTGTGGCGAACTTTAGGCATGACATTCGGCATGAGTTTCTCCAAGTCAGGTGCAAAATGGACCTTTTTGTCTTCTGCATGAGGAATTGTGTCGACGGCAAAGGCAGGTTGCGTGCCATTAGGAATAATGGTTAAGGGACGTGACGCCCTGGTCTGGCGTGAGACTAAACCAACCCAATTTGACTAATTTGGAGGATTGAGAGCTTGAAAAAAATTTCTTCGTGCTTGTTGATCCATCGAGGTTGATTTTGCGAGAGCTGGTTGATAAGCGTGATTCTTTGAGGTGTACGAGGTGGCTTCGAAGAACGGACGGGCCTTGTTTGCCATTGGCAATCCAAAGTTGGTAAGCCGTGAGGACGGACCGATGTGGTCCGATTTGTGCCGGGGAATTTGCTTTTTTGAACTTGTGGAAGTTGAGGACCGCCGTGGTGGTATGACCCCATTCTCCCCGGTGATAACACCGAAGCTTTGAAGGATCAAAAGGAGGGCGTGTGTTGGGTCCCCGTTGTTGCTCTGTTCGGTTGATAGAGTTGATTGGGTTTGCTGCGGTGGTGGGCTGCTGATATGGCGATTGTCTTTGAGGTGTTGTTTGCACTTGATAAACCATCTTGTTGCGGGAAGGTGTAGGATGAGTGCGAGTGCACTCTTCGGGTGGCATGATTGCACATGTTGCATCGTTTACAATGCCGGGCCATTGGTGGAGTTACACTCATTAGCCAAGTGGCCTTGATATTTGCGAGATATGGCACGGATCATTGCTTGGCTAATGGATTGGCGTGTGGAGGTTGAGCGGCAGCCTGGGGAACCATGGCCGGGTGGAATGAAAGGGGCTCTGAAGAGCCACATACGGGAGGAAACATTGGCCCGAGTGATTGACAAGATCGATAGCCTTTGCTCAAAGTCTTTCGGGCGAGTATTGATCATGAGTCCGATAGTCTGGAGAAGTCCTTGGAGAAACCAGACCAAAGATCGGCTCGTGTGGGGTACTCCTTGAGTTTGTTGAGCGAGAATGTGAAGGCGGTTACGCAAAATCGAGGCGAACTCCGTGGGCTCTTGTTGAAGGTCATTGAGTTGCTTGAGATGAAGTTGATCATCATCCGTGGTCCCCATGAGAAAGAAAAGCGTTTTCATTTAGGACCAATCTTGTTTCCGTGACTTTTGTTGGACATGAGCCATTGATGAGGGGAGCCACGCAATGTGGTGGAAAAAGATGTGGAATTTCAGTTGAGGTTGCACATGACCATTCGGGACAGCCGAGCCTCAAATTCTTCCATGTGGGCACGAGCACTTTGGTCTAAAGGTTTGCCTTTCGTGTTGCCAAAGGTGGGATAAGTCACAAAAGGGCGAAGGTAGAGGTAAAAGTCTTTGGGCTGGGCGGGAACATATGAGTGAGGATATTGAGGTGGAGTTGGAGGGGGTATGGTCTTTGGAAAGACCTGGCTGAAGGGGTGGCTGAGGTGGGGAATGCTGGAGGTGCGATCATTGGGTTTGAGTGCCGTAAGATTGTAAAAGGAAGGCGGTGGGGAAAGGTAGGGAAGGGAAATTCACGAGGGAGGAGCAAAAGAGACATGTGGATATCCCCGTCCACCCGTAGGAGATGATGGTTGTGAAGGCAGCGGTATGGCCAGAAAGAGTGATGGATGAAGGCATGTTCGGGGTATGAAAGTAAGGTTGAGCTGTTGGAGCGGATAGGGCTCTGATAGTGATGAGGAGCTGAGAACATGAGCAATGTTTGCACGCTTGGCGGAGAATTTGGGCCGAGACATGACACGAGGGGTGGGTGGCGCCGACCGGCCCTAGGCCGAATGTGGCCTCCCTCCAATGTCGTAGGGCAGATCCATACATGTCACGAACAGCTTCCCCTCCCGATGATGGCTCAAAGCGAGGCGCCGTCTGGGGAAGAAGTTCTTCTGGCGTGAAGTTTGGGGACGGACATGGCGGTGAAGAAAGAAAAATCAATCAGACCCGGCAGCCCGGCGGCGGTGTTTGGGGTGCACGGGTTGGGAACTCCCTGCAAGACGGCCCCTGTGAGGACCGTTGGATCTAACGGGAGAATCCGGGGGGACTATGTCACTTGGATTTGCAAGAAGAACAAGAAGAAGAAAACAGAACAAAAGAGAACAATGAGAGGAAAATGATAAGCTTCCTTGATATCAATGATGAACATACATGAGCTCTCTAATCGAGAGAAGGCAAGAGAGACAAGACTCAAAACTCATCCGCCACTCATGTGCTAGCTCTACTCATATATATAGTACAATGGCCTCTGGCCCAATATAGACACTTCGGACTGATCTGGTGCCGACTCACGGAAGGAGGCCTGATTTGTGAGGAATGTTGGCGGTGCCTCTTGAAATGCCTAGAATCTGTGACGCCGGACCAGGCGGTGACGGTCATCACTTGTCATGGCGCCTCTTGGTAGCGGGACCGGGCTTTGGCTGCGTGTGGTCTTTGCTTGGTCTTTTGCTGGGCTTTTGACGGCTGACCCGTGCCTGTCTGTGGATCCTTGAGCTTGACCTGGTCCGTCGTATGCATGAATAGTCCTAAACCAGGAGGCACAGGACTAACAAGGACACCTGGCCAAACTCGATTGGCCAGTAGGAGACTGCTAATTTGGGGCAGCAAATTGGATCCTAATCCCAATTTGCCCCAAATCGAATCCAGGAAGAGGAGCTGTTGGGCGCCCAGGCTACTTGAAGATGGAGATCCCACATGACAATGGTTCCAGCCGAAATTCGGGTTAGTAGATAGATTAATTTGATATTTCTAGGGCCAGCGCCTCTGTCAGACTTCTTTGCTTGTCTTTGATGATGATTAACCCTTGTTTGATAGTTAGAACTGTTCTCAACTATTGATTATGCTCTATGATGGATGGATGGATGTATCTTTGGTAGCATCTCTGTTAGTTCTTCCAGAAAGCAGGAATTAAGGGGGGTAGAGACCTCTGTGATCTATGTTCATTAGTATGCTCCTAGTATCTCCCATAGTACCCGTTAATTGCGGCCTGCGCACAAGATCCCACCGAGCTATGGAATCTATGGCATGATTGAAGCACCAGACAAGGGGCCGTAGTGATGAAGTGTGGGGTGGGGTCTCGCCTGAGCATAAAAGGCTACGGGGACTCCTTCAGTGAGCTAGGCCTGATAGCTGGCCAGTGAACCAGGCCGGGTATGGGTCTGACACTCCCCGGGTACAGTTGTGTGATCACCCTGTACTTTGAAGATAAAGTTAGGGGAGTAGGTCGGGGCGGGGGTCGCTGATGCGACACGTATTCTCTAGCTCACCCATGGAATCACTGCGACTCTGGGACCTGCCTCATCCGACCAGGGAGATGTAACCTGGAGTAGTCCCGAAGGGTGATGCCTTGGGATTGCATCTCCAGAAGGCTACAATGACGCCATAGCTTGATTCAGCTCAGCTGCAAAGTGTGCACAGGAGGGGCGGATGGAGTGGACAACCCTAGCCGATGTTCTATGCCAGCCAACGCCATGCCAAGATTCGGTCTGCTGATCTCTTGAGACCTAGCCGTCAGTTGATCCTCATCGGCGTCAGAGCTGGGGTAGAACCTGGGGTTTGGGGAGTTTTCTCTAGTATTAAATGCATCTTCTCTGTTATTATCAGTTGATGGATGTGCCACCCACTACAAGAGAACAATGGTTTATTGTCATTTTTTTTGTCAGTAAAAGAACATGTCAAAAAACTGATACAAAAGTGACAATAACTGTGACAAAATTAGTGACATCCAAACGACAATAGATATGACAATGGAGAGCCACAATAGTGACAAAAAAAGTGACAAAATGATGACTATCATATGACACTAGACTGACATGGTTCTGACAAAACCGTATGTCAAGCATATGACAATAAATTGACTTAATAATGACACAAATAGTGCAAAAAAAAAGCGACAAAATGATGACTATCATATGACACTAGACTGACATGGTTCTGACAAAACTATATGTCAAGAATGTGACAATAAATTGACCTAATAATGACAAAAATAGTGCCAAAAAAAGCGACAAAATGATGCCTATCATATGACACTAGACTGACATGGTTCTGACAAAATCATATGTCAAGAATGTGACAATAAATTGACTTAATAATGACGAAAATAGTGACAAAAAAATGACATAAATCTGACTATAACGTACCATTTAGATGACAAAATTGTGACCATAGATTGATATAGTTTTGACAAAAGTATTTGCCATAAATGTGACAATAGACTGATTTTATAATAACAAAAGTAGTGACAAAGAAATGATATAAATACTATTACAACATGCCAATAAAATGACCCAAATGTGACAAAAGAGTGAGAATAAGTGACAAAAAAGTGACAATAAGTGAGTGTAAAGTGACAATAAAGTGACTTTGTAGATAATTTGATAAAAGTGTCTTCAAGAATGTAAAGATACCATCAACCATCTCCTTCATGCTCATCATTGAGCTCTAATGCAGTAGTATCAATAAGGCGTCTCATACCGGGTACAACATGAACCACAATCCACCACCTTGGGTCATGGGGTTTTGAAGAAAAAAACCGTTTCAACTTGTTTAGGGTAAAAAAATGGTTCGTTCATTTCTCCAAGAATCGTATTGAATCAATCTCATTAGAAACCCGAAGGATGTGATCTCCACGGTCTTATTTACGCCTCTATAAATAACTTTGAACCACTTTGCCTTCAATATAGTTACATGAAATGAGCGAAGTCAACATCAATAATATTGGTGATTTGCCCAACATAATTAAGATCACCCATAACTGGTTGTCGATCACGTTGACTAGCTTGGCTTTTTTGTTCAAATTGAGAAGCAATTCCACAGTCATTTGTCAGACGACCTTTATCGACCTCTATAGTTCGAAGATGATTTCCATAAGCCCACATGGAATTGTGGAAACGAGCCTGCATTTTACAGGATATGAGAAAGCAAATCATATGTATGTAGCAAACATTACCAATAAATAGAAAGTTATACCTTCTTAACACATCCAAGTGCGATATTGAAGTCATCCTTTGGAACATCCTCTCCATTATCTCGTGCATTTTCCATTGCTTCAAGCAACCAATCACGAGTCATATCCTCGCTTTCGGCCATGATGTATGCTATTATGTGCAAAATCTTGCCTGGCCATCTCCCTCTCTTCTCTAGCAAGTCTATACCTCTCCCTCCTCTTATCAAGACTATCAGTATTACGTATTACAAACTTATTTATTTCTTCAAACATTTCCTCGTTCAATTTGCGTTGCACTCCATGACCTTGCAGGACTTCTTCTGCTACTTCCTTATCTTCCTCACCATTCCAAATCTTTGGTGCATCTTTGTGTATTGAAATTGTGGCTTCACTTAAAAAGAACAATGTTTCATGAAGCAAGTGACCCTCGGTCATGGACCCCTCAGGCCTAGCCATTTGCCGGATGTATCCTTTCAAAACTTTCATGTACCGTTCTAAAAAAAACATCCACCGACTTGGAGCTGGTCCAAGAAGCCAGATTTCTTCTGGTAGATGAACCAATAAGTGTACTTGAAGGTAAAAAAAACTTGTAGGAAGCTCTTTCTCCATCATGCACAGAAGCTCAACTATCTCAACCTCTATTCTTGAAATGTCATCTAAGCTAATCTCTTTCATTGAGACCCATGCATCTATACACAAAATTGGTAGTTGTTAACAACAAAATTGAAAACACCCTAACAAAGTTTTTAAACCATACCTTGCAAACTTTCCAAGTCGATATATAATGTCACGTATGTTACTCGTAAGACAATTCTCAATTGCACATGGAAGAATGTGCTACAATGCAGCAAACACACATAATGAAGAAATATCCAACAAGATAATTAATACAAAATTAATACCTGTATAAATTTGTGCCAATCATGGGACTTTAACCCACTAAGATCACCATCTTTTGTGAAGGCTTTACGTAGTGACGCACCATAGCCAGTAGGAGTGCGCATTTTGGATATAATATTAGTCACTTGCAACTCCTCTGATTTACTTAGAACCCACGGTGCCTTGGGTAACATAATGGCTTTGCCCTCCTCTTCAATAGGCCATAAGGTACGCATTATGTTACAATCTTGTAAGTCTCATTAGGGCAAATTTGGGGTCTCAAAATGGCCCATATCTTGGATGCCAGAATTCCACGTCATGTTTCTCGCGACCAATGATGTTTGCGCATTTTTTTCCAAAGTCAGTATTAGTTGGCAAGTAGAAAGAGGAGCAGGCTTACTTGGCATCCACATGGCAAAATTTCATAGGACATGTGTGTGCATTCATTGCAACCACATTAATGGCCCGCATTTTTCGAAAATCGTATCGCGGACCAAAATAATGGCTACTTTTTCCGCCTACTGTGCACATGCCCACATGCACCAAACACCTTATCAAATTTTGGCACCAAGATTTCCATTGTTCACATTAGCGCCTTCGTGCATCCTCTCCCTTAGGCTCTTCATTTGGAATCCAAGTCTCCAATAGTGTATGTGTGTTTTTTGGGCGAGCATAGAGTTAAGCAACAACGGCGAAGGCGATGTGCTATGGACAAGCAAACGTCACGTTACATGCCATGTTTTTTACTACCCAAATTTTCATTCGAAGCTTTCCTACTTTTCAGCTCTTCCCATTCATCGTATTGCTCTCGCCATTCATTCTTACAATTCAACGTAATCGATCGATCCGACGGTGGAAGGATATTATCCATAGGCTCGTGGGTGAGAATGCTATCCTTAACGAAGGGTGACTATGGAGTTACATGTAGGGCGACATTCATACGCATAATGAATAGGTAGAACTATAGGGTTCAAAATAAATGCTATGGATAGTATATTGCGAAAAAAAGGGAAGGGGAGGGGGAAAGGGATTTGAAGAGGAGGATATTTACAAATTTGCACCCTCAATAATACATGGATCACACCATGCGAAAATGCATATGCACTTTGTAAATGTGTAGTGAGATTTGGCGTCATGTGATCCTTGCTTCTTTTTTCCTCTTCTTGATTTATATTCACTCTCCTTTGAATCAAATATTTTTCTTTGGGCTATATTTATCGGATGTCTGGGGATTTGAGACTAGGGAAAAGCATTACTAGCATCGTTGTTGTCTAACATATGGACATAAGAGACATGCTTTTCCAAGATATACATTCAGGGCAATGGGCATCTAGTTTTACGTTGTAAAGTTGTGGGAGCCGAGCTTGAAAGTCGTCCCATGATCTCTTTTTAAGCAAATTGTGCAAGCCTTATGAGAATGGTGTCCTTGCAATGAAGAAATGTTTGATAAGGCGTGCATCGAGGGGTTGTTGAAAAATGAGTTACAAAATATTTGCTCCATTAGAGGTGTTTACTAATGCCCGACACAAAAGCTCCAAAGACATATTGTATAAAATGTCGCTTTCATGAGCCTTTGGATCAGTTAACTCAAAGTGTCACATATGGAAACATTGTTAGGTTTGATAAAATAACATAAAAATCTTATTTAATAAAGCTTTGGTTGTTGGTAAAGTGTTGGCTTATTGTTTAAGTGTTTGTATTTTGCTTTGGGACCCTCTTTGAAAAAGTTTAGTTCATAAAACATAATATAACTTGGAATGATACATATTTTATATGCAAATGGGAGACTATTGATGAGGGACTTGGTGTTATTATCTATTGACAACAAACAAGAAAGTGGATCACACCATGCGAATT
This sequence comes from Isoetes taiwanensis, assembly GCA_021234155.1. Taxonomy (NCBI): domain Eukaryota; kingdom Viridiplantae; phylum Streptophyta; class Lycopodiopsida; order Isoetales; family Isoetaceae; genus Isoetes; species Isoetes taiwanensis. The sequence continues at coordinate 9,716,218 of JAJEKV010000041.1, forward strand.
TAGTATATTCCAACCTTTTAGCTTATACAAAATTCGTTTGGTGTGATCTTTTTGGAAAAAGATGACTTCCTATAGTAAAATTACTTTGATTATCTTTTAATAAAAGAAATATATATGTGTCTTATTTGAAGTTAAGTGTGGATATGTGACGTGCTCATTTATTGATAAAGTGTTTGCTTTTTGAAAAGGGCTAATAACTTTATGTACTACTAGAGTTGGTAAAGTATTTTAGATGCAAATAGGATGCTTGATGTGATCCTTCTTAAAAAAAGATATGCTCTTTGAAAAGGACTAATAACTTTATGCACTTGGGGTGGTAAAGCATTAAATGAGAAGGGGTACTTGTGTTTAATTTTAATTTGACAACAAATAAGAAAGTGGATCACACGATGCGAATTTAGTGTGTTCCATTTTTGTTGCATATGTACTATTCGCTTGGTGTGATCCTTCTTGAAAAATAATATGCTCTTTGAAAAGGGATAATGACTTATGTACTTAAGAGTGGTAAAGCATTTTAGATACAAATAGGAATGAGTACTTGTGTTTAATTTTAATTTGACAACAAATAAGAAAGTGGATCACACCATGCGAATTTAGTGTGGGGGTTTGCATATGTATTATTAGCTTGATGTGATCCATCTTGAAAAAACAATAGCTTTCAAGTAAAAGGAAAGAAAGAGATATCTTATTTAAAGTGTAAAGTGTTAGTATATAAAGTGTTGGTTTATTAAAATACTATTTGTTTACGCTTAAGTTGTAAGTTCAATATTTGTGTTTCTATTTACTTTTTTATAAAAAGGATCACACCAAAGTAATTTCTTATATGCAATTATTTAGCATGAAGATTTCGCAGATCATATGATCCTCTTTAAACAAGGATGGCTTTGACCTTCAATGTTCATAAATTTTATGAATGTTTGCATATAAGAATGTCACATATCATATTTTCTTAAAAATGGTCATCAAATGGATAACTAGTCAAAGAGTTCTTCTACTACTTAAAGAGTTTCAAGACTCATTTTTTTGCTATAATTTAAATATCAATAGATTTTTAAAGGAATCTATTGTTAAAAGTAGTCAAAGACTTCTTGTATTAGCGGTATCTAAACACAAACACCATAACCTTTGTACTTCAAGAATGTATAAACCCTTCACATTGCAAAGTATAATGTCATTTATTAGCATCTTCACGGACATTTCCCCTTCCTTATCGGAAGCAGCTCATCTCAAGGAACGTATTCGATTCAATGCCTTCATCCTCTCTCAATCTCTCACAATATCGTAGGAGGCCGAGTTACCGTCACCACAAAATCGGACTAAACTTGAACGTCCCCGAAATGGCGGTTTCTTACCACTCAACGGATCCAATGGATATAAACTGTCATCCACCCGGATGTCGACACTTTTTTGAGCCCGCAAGACACAACACGCCGAGGTCCGAAGTTCTTATTTTTAGACCTCCTTTTTGCGATTGAAGACTGGAGCATATTCGGAGTCGGTTGGATCCTTATCCACACATCATTTGGAGCTTCCATATCTGCGTGGATCGCGACTTTGTGAAATGAAGGTGTACAATTTGTATGCCCCAAAGACAATTCGCCCCGTGTGAGCGAACATCCGTACTAACCTCGCTTTTGAAATTTGCAACGCGTGCATATAGAAATCGAAAAGTCCATTCTCCTACAATCCATGCTTTTATACATTAAGCAAATTCAAATTTCGAATTGTAGGGGCGGGAAGCTTTTGTATTGGGATGAAGTAAAGATCCCGGTTAATCTTTGGGTTCACATGGACGAATCAAGGGTTACGGCTTAAAACTTTCTTTTGAACTTGGTGAGGCAAAAATTCAGCCCGTTTTGGAAAATCAGCCCTTGCAAGATCCAACTTGCGTAGCTGATGCTGGGCCGAATTTTTAATCGGTCGCGACTCTACGAACTCGGCGGAGGGCCTAAACTTCTCCATGTGAACCACCCATAAGGGCGACCCATGCATGGCCTCGAAATAAAAGTCTGATACAAAGCTTCAACCTACACATTCAAATTTTGAAATGTGGAAGGCGGGAAGCGTGTATGGCCATGGCCTCTAAATGAAAATAGCGCAAGAATCGATGACACGCACGCTTGGTATCTGACAAACCAAGAGACACCGTCATGAGTTGCCGGTATGCTATAATGCAAGTGGCTTTTTAGAAGCGCCACATGTTGCATCAGCCTGTCTGACAACCAACAGAATTAAATACATATGGCGCCATGAATGCGCAATCCCCCTTATTCCGGGAGAATATTCCAAGTAAATCTGTAATGATGAGATTTTGGTATCCTAGGTGGCATGGGGAAAAAGGAGCGGAAATATGACGTGGAATGGCTGATAGGAGGCCATTTTGAGACCCCAAATCCGCCCTAATGCTTCAACACTTAATTTCTCCCAATCCCCAGTCAAATGTCTCCAGAGTGATTGTCCAACATTTTTGAAGATATGCATAGGATCGAGTAGGTGCACAAGTTTTAGTTCTGGCCAATATTCAAGGCGATTAAATATGGATAAACGTTTCATGCCTGGTGGTGGTATAACATCATCATCATTCGAAGCACCTTGTGATTCACGCGCCATAGTCCATGTTTCTAACCAATCCTTGGGTGTCCTACGCGTCGGTCGCTTAGTAGCATTTGATCCTCGCATAGGGTGATTGCATGGTAGGTACTTTTTGTGTCCGCGATATATTTGCTTGTTAAGGTGCTTGGAGCGATAACAACTCAAATCAGTTCCACATGATGGGCAACCATCCATTCCACTTGTTTGCAAACTTATATGTAGATAATGAGTTAGCATTTAATAAAAAGAGCATTGGTATCTAAAAAAGACATACCAGAAGCAACACTAAAACCAGGATAATCATGTGTCGTGAAGCAACATATTGCATGTAATGTGAACTGATGTGGCGTCCTTACTATGTCGTACATTTGGATGCCTTGCCATAATATCTCTAACTCTTCTGTGAGTGGTTCAATGTACACATCCATGTTCTTTACTTGATGCTTACCTGATAATAGTATGAAATAAATAAAACTTGTGAAAATGACATATTGAAATGTAATAAGGACAAACCTGGAACAACAAGTGTCAACATCAAATGTCCGGCTTTAGTTGCCATCCATGGTGGAATATTGTAGTTGACCACAACTATGGGCCACACACTATGTTTTGACGATAACGTTCCAAAAGGGCAAATTCCATCCATTCCAATAGCAAGGCGTAAATTGCGTGGTTCATCCTTGAATACCCTCCACTTATCTTCTATGTGTTTCATAGCTTCTCCATCCGCTGGAATTCTTAGAATTCCATCCTTACTTCGATGTGTCACATGGAAATCCATTAATGCAGACAACGATGGAGAACATGTATCGTAGACGTGGAATTATGGGCATATGCCGCAAAACTTTTCTAGGAACATTTTTCTTCTTCATATCCATCTTATAGCGTGGCTCCTTGCCTTTTGGACACTCATGTAATGTTGCATATGCATTCCGGTACAATACACAATCGTTTGGGCAGGCATCAATGCAATTATATTCCAACCCTAATGCATGCAAAATTTCTCTTGCTTCTCTCCTTGTTTCGGGAAGACAATGACCACTAGGTAGTATCTTACTTAGCAAGCTACAAAATAAAATGCAGTCATCACCTACAAGTGATAAATGAATTCATAAGAAAATAACTCATTCAAACAAATAACATACCTAAATAGCTTGGTTACACTATTATTACTCCATGCAAATTTGTGCTGAAGATTTAGGATTAGCAAGCATGTTGCAAGACGTGACATCCTAGCCCCAGGATATAGTGGTTTGCCTGCCTCATCTTTTAGAATACTTGCATCTTCTTTATTGCCTTCATCGTTGGCCTCCTCATTGGCATCATCATTATCTCCATCTATAATAGGGTAATAATTGTCAATAGCTTCAATTAAACGGTCTCTCGGGATCTCATTTCTGTTGCGGATGTTGGTTTGAGCTTGATGTAGACTCTTGATGGGCGCAATATTGCCACATTAGTGCAACATTTATTAAACTAGCAAAACTTGTTATATTGATATTCAATATTCTAGAAGGGAATAATCATCATGCAAAGCATTATGCAATGAACTAGTATGCAATTTTGTCCTCCCTAGTCCCCCCCGCTCGAGCCTACAAAAAGTTAAAATCCAAAAAGAATATTTCCAACAACCGAATATCATATGATTAATGGAGCAATTGCATTAGACACAGGAAATAGTATTTGGCATGCATATAAAGGTAATAGAAAATAAAACAAATTTTTTTAGTTAATCATAAATCTAATTTCTAATAGTCACAAAGTTTTTTCTTCACATAGCTTTCTTTTTGGCCTCCCTAGTGGAACAATGAGGGCACCCCCGTTTACCTCCCTACGTCTCCGAGTTGGCATGGGTCGTTGAAAACTATAGTTAATAAAAATCTCATCCCCCGGTTTCAAATTTTTAATAGTGCAAATGCGCACATAAAATCCAGAATGGCCATTCATGTGACTGGAATCATGAATATCCGTCTCCTCAAAAATAGCATTAGACAACTCCAGATGACCATGTGAACTGTTAATAAGACCAGCAATATTTCCATGCACACTAGGACGCCCATCTATGTAAATCTTGTCAGATGGTGCCACATCTTCTCCATCTTCCTTCCTTTTTGCCAATTGGCACCAATTCTTTACTAGTCCATAGGTCGACATGCTAGGCATGAATGATGCTAATCTTAACCAAACACCCCAACTATATTCGGTCCCTCCATATGCCATTAGAGTCGTCAGATTTTCAAGATTTTTATACACACTTTCTAAAATATATAAACCCCTTCCTGCCTCCAGAATTTTTCTGGATGGCGCAATCATATATCGACGTCCCCAATAAATGAATTCTTCCAACATAAGTGGGAGTTGTCCTTCCCAACAACCAAATATTTTACGATTGAATGGAACAATTGCATTCCTAAGACTATCTGGCATATGAGCATGGTAATCCTCATCAGTCTCGTTGACATGTGCAAGAGAATATTCATTTGTGCTAAACCAAGCCTTGATTGAAAGTGCTGCAGATGCTCCCCTTGTCCGTCCTCGTACTTATGGAGTCTCTACTACCATTCTTTCTCTATCACTCGAGGAGGTACTCCGTTCATGACATTTACGAAGCCGAACCCTAGGTGGTGTAGATGAGGATGTGGAAGGAGATACGATTCGATGTTCACGTGCAATTTGTGTGTTCTTGTGCAACCCCCTCATGTACTGCAAAACTAAATAAATTCTAACATGGCCAATAATTTGATTATAAAGAAAAGAGTTTGATACCTCATCGGCTTTTTTCCGCATCTGTCGTTCAGAATAATCAGGGGGCGGTGCATCTGGACACCACCCAAACCTTATTTTATGATCTTCTCTAACACTGTACTCCAATTTTTTCGAACCCCGACACGTGAGACACCAACAAGGCCATTTGGCCTGATATAATCTTTGGATGGGGTCGAGTCTTATATTCTCTGATCGTGCACCCTTACTCGAGTGTGAAGAGGAAGAGTCCATACTGCATTTAATTAACAAATGCATTATTAAGATGTTGTTTTATAGAAAAAATATAACAAAATCAAGCTAACCGTTGTTTTCGACGAGTGAGATGTATTCTTTTCTTTCTTGAAGGCCCTACACTCGATTCAGTTGACTCACTTGATGATGCAACACTTGCATTTCCACTTGATGAACTCGATTCACTTGACTCACTTGATGATGTAACATTTGTGTTTCCACTTGATGAAGAGCCCATCCTCATGAATGTAAAAAATATTAGTTTTACATTAGAGGGAAAGGGTAAGAACTTGCTATGTTAAGCCTATGTAATTACTAGTCCAAAATCTCCTTTGGTCCTCTCACCATGTTAAAGACATTGTGTTCCTACTTCATTATTTTCTCACTTTATCTTTGCTATGTAATTAGTAGTCCAACACTTTATCCTTGCTATGTAATTAGTTACTAATTACATAGCCATGAATGATCCTATGATACATTATATTTGGACAATATCTAAATCTCAAAGACAAATGTACTAGTCCGTTAAGAGTTTAAAATACAAGGTATGGACACAGTCTATGGGATCATTTATGCCTAATGAGTAGGGCCATTTCTCGAGTCATTTACTACCCAAATATTAAACTAGAAGCTCACGTGATTAGGCTAAGCATTGTTTTTGCGCCTAATGAGTATGACATATACTTAGCCATGTGGTTTCTATTAGAAAATGATTTCATTCTCAAACTTGAAATATTCGATAGGCTAGGCCATGTGTTTCTCATTCATAGGATCATTCATAGGATCATGTGACAAAACAATGTGACGAAATTTTCGTCACTATTTTGGCAAATTATACATGAATTTTTTACGGTTCCCGCCTAATCAATTAATGAGTGTCAACCACTAAAAATCAAGAAAACAAAGAACTGCGTCCCACCTTGAGATCCGACGGCCTCCTCCTCCTCATTGATGCGCTGCCAAATGATGAAATGAGAAGAACCTGATAGAAGCGATAGAAGCAATTGCTTGCTGCTAGAAGAGAAGAACGGTGGAGGAATAGGTGTCAAGCATCGATTGTAGTCTTTTTTTGGCAACTTTTAGCTAAAACCAAGAACTAACGGGCATTACATTTTTCTGTTCTTCAAGAAGATCACAACACACGGGAGTCATTTCAAGGAGATCACAACACAGGGGAGCCATTCACAGGAACTAGAGCAAAAACACGGATCAGGTAAGTTCATTTCTGGGAGTCTGATTATCAGGGATGTCTGGTTTTGCATTTGTTTGCCACTTCGCTTGTTGTTTTTCTGAAATAAAGTTTTCTAATCCATCCTGCCATTCCCGAAACTGAAGAAAGTTACACCCTTATAGCTTTCTTTGCGGGCATGCCCATGTAATATTGCGGGCTTATGCATGCAGTGTGTCTTGTGCCCAATGTTCGATACTTACTGCCTATGATTCTCAATGCTTCAACTATTAACGGGAAAGGAGGACGATGATATATATAAAATAGTTGATCATGATGTTGACCATGAATCCTTGAATGATGTTTTAGATTCTAGTGCTGAAGAATGGCCTTTATTTGGAGGCTATGCAGATGGTTGCCTTGCTCTTAGATGCACCGAAAGATCAAGCAGCAACAGGCCAAATTTGGAAATTGATATATTGAACATTCTAGAGAGGATAAAGGAGTCTTGTGATGATCTTTTTCACGTCAATGATCTCAAATTTTTCCTTATCTAAGAATGCGCAGACCGGATGAATGCCCTAGTAAAAGACACACCAAAAAAATGTTTATTGTTCTGTGATTGTACTATAGAGTTTTTCTCTGGTCTGATACTGTGATCCCATCCGTCTTTCTTAGATCTAAGGCCCTTTTTGCATGGATGGCAGTATTTATTTTGGCAACATACTGCAGCATGAGAATTTACATATACATTATTAAGCTGAACTTGTGTTCATAATGTACTGGATTCCTGTTTTTGAGAAAGGGGTTGTTGTTTTTGATAACATATTTTTTCTGAAAATTTTTACATTATAATTTTCATATGAGAACATTCTGTCCTTGAATGACATGGAAATTGTGACGTCCCCTACCCGTATACGATGCCCGCACCGTATACAAACAGGAGTTCTTCCCCCATACCAGCTCCATGCTGATACAGGGCCCTCCACATGTCACTATGACCGTACTGGGTCTCCAGTGGGAAGAGTGAAGGGGTCATTCTACCCCGTCTCCCTCAGGGCCTACCTAGCTGCGGAAGCGTAAACATACCTGTCAGTATACAACATAATCAGATATCCACCTCGAAGGGTGGTGCATCAACATCTGCATAGACAATGATCAGCATCATACATAGGGGTCCTACCCAAGGCTCGGACTTCGAAGGGATGGTCGACGGCTTGGGTCTCGGAAGAGTTCATTGCGGGCGCATGTAATTCATGGCAATGGATTTGGGCGGCATAAGAACATAGCATAGGGTTGTCCACTCCATCCGCCCCCCTCATTGCACACTTTGCGAGTAGGCTGAAAAGTGTCGGGACTTCAGAGTTCACGGATGCATAGCCAAGGGGCTATTCACGGGTCTCATCTTCCCAGTTCGATGGGGCAGGGAAGGGATCACTCCCTCCAGAGATCTACATGCTGACTCAAGGTGACTAGAGGGCCACTGCCCGTCTTCGACTGAACCCACTGGAAAGTGTACACCACTTCACGGGTGTCGAGTCCATGCCTTACCCGCACTCAGTGGTAAGCCATTAGACCTAGTCACAATGATCCCTGGTAGACCTTACACACCAGAGGGATCGTTCAAGAGTCAGGACATGAACCCCCTTCTTAGCCAGTCTGGCCCCTTCACCCACAACCAGGTGTGGTTCTTGTACACATGCGAATCTCTGATTATTGCTAGAGAGGCTACTCTAGGAGCATCAACTACCAAGCTTTAGGGCCTCTACCCCCCCTTCCCAATACAAGGAGTTCACAGAGATACATCATCCATATACATCACAGAAGAACTAAAGAACTAGATCTAATCTATATCATAGAGTTAGGTTCTTTAGTTAGTGTCTAGGATCTGAGACCTTAGATGGCTACTATGGGCAATTTAATAGGCTAAACCTACTGATTCTATGACTGGAAGATGGTTTAGGCTATTGAATTGACTAAATACCTGATCCTTGGGTTGCTCATCCTGACCTGAGTTCGACCATCCTGCTGAACTGCTCGAATCAAGGGAAACTAATGGTGCAATTCGCTTAGACAGAGTCTGGGAGGTGGTTTTGGCTCCTGGGGCAGCCAAAACAGAGCTCTAAAACCCTATGGACGAAAATAGCAAGTTAGAGTTTTTCTAACCTAAATAGACAAGGGTTTAGGACTAGGGTTTCCAATTATCCCTTTAAGCATGTGGGATAATTGGGAATGGGCCCACTTGCCTTTAATGGCTAGGTAGCAAAATGTGCCCACATGGAAAGGTGTGCCCACATTAATGTGCACATTGGTAAATGTGCACATTAATAATAATTGCACATACCTAGCAAGTTGCCCCCTAGGGGCTACTCACTGGCTACTGCGATCGATGCGGCGTCGTCGAGGGGGTGGCGGTAATGCGGCGTGACGAGGCGATGCAATATCGTCCGGGACCGTGATCATCGTGTTGGAGCGTCACATTCCCCACCTTGAAATGATGCTGTCCGCAGCATCGTGGGTCTTCCCACCTTAGAAACGTCCTAATCTGCAACCAACTTGATGCATACAATATACTATTATAATACCTACACATTTATTAAAATTACTCTAAGGTAATATTTTTAGAACATTATTACGCCTTTAACTTATGAAATAACTTATCAATTCATAACATCCTTAAAACAAGTTATTCAATAATTCACTTATCATGATAATTTAATTTATCAAATTTTTAACATTTAAGTATATATAATTATCGTTCGAGGGTACTCTTCATTCCTTGCAACACATTCCAACAAAATTTGTGTTGCAAGTCTTGTCTTCGACCTCCTTGCCCTCAGGGCGCTCTATTGGCCGGTCGATACTACGTTAGTATCATTTAATTATTAATAAAATTTTTGGTTATATGGTGACCACCCCACCTATCTACATGGATGCATGGCTAATCTCGGCGTAGGAAGAGGGTGAATCTTCCATTATGGCCGTGGAATGGCGCCCTATATGCCTATATGCGCTCATGCCTACACCTCTAGTTGCCCGGCGTGGAGGATATCCTTCCCATTATATGGGCGTGAAGGATAGATTCCTCCTATCAAAGCATATATGGGGCTAAAGGTGCCTTTCCTATCAATGCATTCCTCAATGACCTCCTTTCTTCGAGGTCGTCTACTTCGTGGGACAGTAGACTTTCTAATCTACCTTCCACTCATCCAAGCGGGCAGCGGTCATGCCTACATTGACATTACACCGCCCTAGAGATCACCGTAGTGGTCCCATCATCGGTAATAACGCATGCGCCCGATACCCTAGCATAGGTGGCATCGTAGATTAATCTTAACTACACATAGAATTACTCTTAACTACACATAGAATTACTCTACACAAATCGACATGCTCGAGGCGATTTCTTGGAGATGACCTTGCCGTCCCATTGCTCCATAAAGCGTAGGTGCTTTGCTTTACTAGATCTTTCTTAAGTACATATGTCGCGTCGTCCACTGGCAAGTGTTTCCACTTGACCAAATATTGGAGGAACTCTGATCTCCTCGTTTTCTTAAAGGCTTTATCAAGAATCAATTCTGGAACTATTTCCAGCTGCTCCTCCGTCATTTCCAACAACGTTGGAGTGTCCAAGACTTCGTCTGGATTTGGAGTATGCTTCTTCAACAAACTTACGTGGAAGACCTTATGAATCTTTAGGTGTGCTGGCAAGTCTAATTTGTAGGATTGATTACCTACTCTCTTGAGTATTCTGAAGGGTCCAGCCCACCTTGGAGCAAGCTTCTTGCAATTACCGATGCGGAGCTTCGCCTGCTTCACCTTGATCTTGAATCATACATCGTCTCCAACTCGGAACTCTCTGACTGTTCGATGCTTGTCGGCGATGCTCTTCTGTCGACTCCTTGCTGCCAGAAGATACCCTCGAACTTCCTCCACGAGCTGCTGCATGTCGGACAACATCTGCTGCGAAACTTCTACTTTTGACACGGGATTGTGCCAAGTGTCTGGAGTTAGGCATTGATAGCCGTAATTGATCATAAACGGCGACATTTGGGATGATTCTTGCTTGGTGCTATTGTAGGCAAACTCCACCAAGTGAATAAATTCTTCCCACATACCTTGCTTGTTCGGACATAGTTTAGTAGCATGTCCTCCATAATCTGTTGAGTCCTCTCGTTTTGGCCATCCGTGGAGGATGATAGGCGTGCTCATGGATAGCTTGGTCTGAATCGTCAGTAAAGAGGTCTTGCCAAAAGGCACTCATGAACCGGATCCACGTCGGAGATAATCTCCTTGGCATGCCATGAAGCACGAAGATTTCTTTGGTGAAGAGCTTTTCTTGTATCCATAGCCGTGATCGTGGTTCCGCGGGGCACAAAATGTGCCATTTTACCGACAACTTATGCACTACTACCATCAAAGCGTCTTTCCCTCTTACGGTCCTTGGGAGTCACGTGATGAAATCCATGCTGATTACCTCCCACTTAGCGTTTGGCCTTTGCTAATGGCTCCAATGCCCACGGAATTGAACTGCTTCTGCCTTTAATCTGACGACATAGGTGACATTCCTTGATGTAGCGAGCTACCGCTTCTTCATTCACGGCCAATAATAGCTGCTGCGACTTTTGAAATATGTTTTCATGAATCCGCATGGCCAGCTATTGGGCTGTTGTCGTGTCATGGAGGATCAATTTCCTTACCCCACGATGATTGAGACACGCATAAAGCTTGTTCTTATGGTATAACAGGTTGCCCTCCTTCTTATAATGTTTGAAGGCTTCGCTCTTTATCTGTTCTAGCCTCCCTAGAGAGGCTTGCCCATACTTACGAAATCCCCATCCGTTGGCAAGGACTCTTCAATCTTCTTACCAAAGTCATTTGGAGAGCGTCGAAATTACATTGCAATGCACTCTAGTTGTCGGGGATGCCTTGAAAGCATCTGCTACCACGTTGAGCTTCCACGGCTTGTAGACTATATCAAAGTCATACTCTTCAAGGAACTCCATCCACCTTCTACGCCTCAAGGTTGAGGTGTGGATTTTGCGTGAATACATCCGGAGGCTCGATGGTGCGTATCCAATTGGAACTTCCTTCCCAAAAGATAGTGCCTCCAAATTCTTAATGCCCACGACAATGGCAAGCAATTCTGATCGATCGTAAGGGTGGCAGCGTTTCGGCGTGGTTCATCTTCACGAGGTAAATGCGCGCTACCACGCTCTTCTTGCATGAACCTTTTTTGTAGCTATCTTACTGCATCGCGTGGCTACAAGCTTATCTTTCTACGGGTCCGGCAGGGTTAAGACTGGGGCGGTTGTTAATGCTTCTTTCAACAATTCAAACCCTGCTTGGGCTTTCTTGTGCCAATGCTCTGCCCAATCTTTCACTTTCTCCGCCCTCGTTAAGTCTGTTAGCGGGGCCGCTATCTTAGCAAAGTTCTTCACGAACTTCTGTAGTACCCTGCCGGCAGAAAACTTCGACCTCATGCACATTCTTCGGTGCGACCCTTTGAATGGCGGCTTCAATCTTAGCGAAGTCCGTCGAGATTCCTTCGCTGAGATCACATGACCAAGGTATTCCACCTTCTCCGGGTTGCGGCGGCGCCGACAAGCGGCCGCATAAACGGGGTGCCTCTTCAACTTCTCCAGCACTCTCCTTAAGTGTTGCACATGCTCTTCAAGGGATCTGCTATACACCAGAATGTCGTCAAAGAAAACTATCACAAAGGTGTCTAGGAACTCCCTGAAGATGTCGTTCATGAGCCTCATGAACGTTGCTAGGGCGTTTGATAAGCCAAAAGGCATTACCGTGAATTCATAGTGCCCGTACCGCGTTCTGAAAGCGGTTTTATGAATATCTTCTTCCTTTATCCGGATCTGATGATATCCTGACCTTAAGTCGATTTTGGAGAAGACCTTTGCCCCTTGGAGCTGATCCATCAAGTCATCCGATCTAGGGGAGCGATATACTTGTTCTTAATGGTGTGCTTGTTCAACTGCCTATAGTCTATGCACATCCTCAAACTACCATCCTTCTTCTTGACAAAAGAATATAGGTGCTCCGGCAATTGAGACCGTGTAGGTTAAAGCACGGCGTCGCGTTCGTTTTCCATACTTAACGTACCATACCCATACGTACTGTCGTACTTATTCATTTTGTGCATCAAATAGGAACAAAATTTTTTTTTTGGTTTGTTGTTTATTGTTTGCGTCGTCTGGTCGCGTACTTATAAGTACGGTACAGTACAGTGCGATGCTTTTATAGGTACTGTCGCAAGTACTTTCAAAAAAATGAAAAAAATAATTTTTTTTTTAACGTGTCGTCACCGTTATTTTTATGGTACCGCACGCACTGCCCGTCTGGCATTTTAAACAACAACTTTGGCGTCACGTTTGTCGTTAAAGCCGCCATCGTGACGTTACCGTCTTCATGCGTTGCATACGTCTCTTTCGCATACGTCTCGCGGTCACGGGAAGTAACGGTACTACCGGCGGGTGAGACGCTTAGGTGCGATAAAGCCTAGGTCGAGCAACTATCCTGAATCGCTTCTTTAGCCGGCTCAACTCACGTGGTCGATCTCATTCGTATGGGAGCTTACTTGTCGGCTTTGTTTCGGTTCGAGTGCTATCTCGCTTTTCGACTCCCCTATAAGGAGGAAGCTGCTTGATCTCATCGGAAAGAGATCATGGAACTCCCGTGATCAAGTTAGCTACCGCTTAGGTAACTTGCTGAGCCCCTTATCCTCTTTTACCTTCTTCGGCTCGGTCTCTTGGATCTCAAGCTTAAAGATATAAGCTACTTGCAAAGCTCTTTATGCACTTGAACATCCGTTTAGAAGACATACACTTTGCATGGCGGAACAACTTTTACCCGTGATCTCAATGATCTTGCTTGTCGGTGTTGCGTAATGCTGGCGTGGCCGGTATAATATAATCGCCCCGGGACCGTATCTTTGTCTTTGGAGCGTCACATTCTCCCCACTTTGAAATGATCTTTGTCAGCGCATCCGGGTCTTCCCACCTTAGAAACGTCCTAATCGCAACCAGCTTGATGCATACAATATACTATTATAATACCTACACATTTATTAAAATTACTCTAAGGTAATATTTTTTAGAACATTATTCGCCTTTAACTTATGAAATAACTTATCAATTCATAACATCCTTAAAACAAGTTATTCAATAATTCACTTATCATGATAATTTAATTTATCAAATTTTTAACATTTCGTATATATAATTATCGTTCGAGGTACTCTTCATTCCTTGCAACACATTCCAACAAAATTTGTGTTGCAAAGAATCTTCGACCTCCTTGCCCTTCCCTCCAGGGCGCTCTATTGGCTTGGTCGATACTACGTTAGTATCATTTAATTATTAATAAAATTTTGGTTATATGGTGACCACCCACCTATCTACATGGATGCATGGCTAATCTCCGTAGGAAGAGGGTGAATCTTCCATTATGGCGTGGAGAGATAGCCTATATGCCTATATGCCGCTCATGCCTACACCTCTAGTTGCCCAGCGTGGAGGATATCCTTCCCGTATATGGGGCGTGAAGGATAGATTCCTCCTATCAAAGCATATATGGGGCTAAAGGTGCCTTTCCTATCAATGCATTCCTCAATGACCTCCTTTCTCTCGAGGTCGTCTACTTCGTGGGGCAGTAGACTTTCTAATCTACCTTCCACTCATCCAGCGGAACTTGGCGGTCATGCCTACATTGACATTACACCGCCCTAGAGATCCAGTAGTGGTCCCATCATCGGTAACAACGCATGCGACCCGATACCTAGCATAGGTGGCATCGCGTGGATTAATCTTAACTACACATAGAATTACTCTTAACTACACATAGAATTACTCTACACAAATCGACATGCGTAGATTTCTTGGGGAGATGACCTTGCAGTCCCATTGCTCCATAAAACTGTGGGTCTTGCTTTACTAGATCTTTCTTAAGTACCCATGTCGCGTCTTCCAGCGGCAAGTGTTTCCACTTGACCAAATATTGGAGGAACTTTCGATCTCTCGTTTTCTTAAAAGGCTTTATCAAGAATCAATTGCGGAACTATTTCCGACTGCTCCTCCGTCATTTCCAACAGCGTTGAGTGTCCAAGACCGTGCGGATTTGGAGTATGCTTCTTCAACAAACTTACGTGGAAGACCTTATGAATCTTTAGGTGTCTTTGGCAAGTCTAATTTGTAGGATTGATTACCTACTCTCTTGAGTATTCCGAAGGGTCCGGCCCACCTTGGAGCAAGCTTCTTGCAATTAGATCGCGGGCTTCACTGCTTCACCTTGATCTTGAATCATACATCGTCTCCAACTTCGAACTCTCATTTGTTCGATGCTTGTTTACGATGCTCTTACGTCGACTCCTTAACGCTGGAAGATACCCTCGAACTTCCTCCACGAGCTGCGCATGTCCGGACAACATCTGGCTGAAACTTCTACTTTTGACACGGGATTGTGCCAAGTGTGCGGAGTTAGGCATTGATAGCGTAATTGATCATAAGCGGCGACATTTGGGATGATTCTTGCTTGGTGCTATTGTAGGCAAACTCCACCAAGTGAATAAATTCTTCCCACATACCTTGCTTGTTCGGACATAGTTCGTAGCATGTCCTCCATAATCTGTTGGTCCTTTCCGTTTTGGCCATCCGTCGAGGATGATAGGCCGAAAACTCATGGATAGCAGTGCGAATCGTCGTAAAGAGGTCTTGCCAAAAGGCACTCATGAACCGGATCCACGTCGGAGATAATCTCCCTTGGCATGCCATGAAGCTTTGAAGATTTCTTTGGTGAAGAGCTTTCTTCGTATCCATAGCCGATCGTGGTCTGCGGGGCACAAAATGTGCCATTTTTCGACAACTTGTCGACTACTACCATCAAAGCGTCTTTCCCTCTTACGGTCCTTGGGAGTCCCGTGATGAAATCCATGCCGATTACCTCCCACTTAGCGTTTGGCCGCGCTAATGGCTCCAATGCCCACGGAATTCGGCGCTGCTACGCCTTTGTCTGGCGACATAGGCGACATTCCTTGATGTAGCGAGCTACCAGCTTCTTCATTCACGGCCAATAATATTTGCTGCAAGCTTTGAAATATGTTTTCATGAATCGCATGGCAGCTATTGGGCTGTTATGCGTGTCATGGAGGATCAATTTCCTTACCCACGATGATTGAGACGCGCCGCGGCTTGTTCTTATGGTATAACAGTTGCCCTCCTTCTTATAATGTTTGAAGGCTTCCCGCTCTTTATCCGTGTTCTAGCCTCCCTAGAGGCTTGCCCATACTTCCCCTGAAATCCCCATCCGTTGGCAAGGACTCTTCAATCTTCTTACCAAAGTATTTGGAGGCGTCGAAATTGCATTGCAATGCACTCTAGTTGTCGGGGATGCCTTGAAAGCGCATCTGCTACCACGTTGAGCTTCCACGGCTTGTAGACTATATCAAAGTCATACTCTTCAAGGAACTCCATCCACCTTCTACGCCTCCGGGTTGAGGGTGTGGTTGCGTGAATACATCTTGGAGGCTCGATGGTGCGTATCCAATTGGAACTTCCTTCCCAAAAGATAGTGCCTCCAAATTCTTAATGCCACGACAACCCGCAAGCAATTCGATCGTGCGTGGGGTGGCGGCGTTTCGGCGTGGTTCATCTTCACGAGGTAAATGACGCTACCACACGCTCTTCTTGCATGAAACCTTTGCACTGTAGCTATCTTACTGCGCATCTGTGGCTACAAGCTTATCTTTCTCACGGGTCGGCGGGGTTAAGAGGGGGCGGTTGTTAATGCTTCTTTCAACAATTCAAACCACCTTGGGCTTTCTTGTGCCAATGCTCGCCCAATCTTTCACTTTCTCGCCCTCGTTAAGTACGTTGGCGGGCCGCTATCTTAACAAAGTTCTTCACGAACTTCTTCTGTAGTACCGCTAAGCAGAAAAACTTCCGACCTCATGCACATTCTTGATTGCCGCCGGGCTGAATGGCGGCTTCAATCTTTGGCGTGGTCCGTCGAGATTCTTTCTGGCGAGATCCACATGACCAAGGTATTCCACCTTCTCCGGTTCGCGCGGTGGCGCCGACAACTTGGCGTACAACTGGTGCCTCTTCAACTTCTCCAGCACTCTCCTTAAGTGTTGCACATGCTCTTCAAGGGATCTGCTATACACCAGAATGTCGTCAAAGAAAACTATCACAAAGGTGTCTAGGAACTCCCTGAAGATGTCGTTCATGAGCCTCATG
The DNA here is from genome assembly GCA_021234155.1 of Isoetes taiwanensis. Classification (NCBI taxonomy): domain Eukaryota; kingdom Viridiplantae; phylum Streptophyta; class Lycopodiopsida; order Isoetales; family Isoetaceae; genus Isoetes; species Isoetes taiwanensis. Next base: position 9,733,225 of record JAJEKV010000041.1, read on the forward strand.
AACGTTGCTAGGGCGTTTGATAAGCCAAAAGGCATTACCAGTGAATTCATAGTGCCCGCATCACAGCGTTTAAAGCGGTTTTATGAATATCTTCTTCCTTTATCCGGATCCGATGATATCGACCTTAAATTCGATTTTGAGAAGACCTTTGCCCCTTGGAGCTGATCCATCAAGTCATCCGATCTAGGGAGCGCATACTTGTTCTTAATGGTGTGCTTGTTCAACTGCCTATAGTCTATGCACATCCTCAAACTACCATCCTTCTTCTTGACAAAAAGAATAGGTGCTCCGAACGGTGAGACCAGTGTAGGTTAAGTACGCGTACGTTACGTTTTCCATACTTAACGTCGCATCGTACCCATACCGCATCTTGTCATTACTTATTCATTTTGTGCATCAAATAGGAACAAATTTTTTTTTTTTTTGTTGTTTACGACGCTGCATTTCGCGACGTACTTTATAAGTAACGGTATTGCACGTACGGTGACGCACTTTATAGGTAATGTACATTTTCTTTTCAAAAAAATGAAAAAAAAATAATTTTTCGCTAACGCATCGCATTTGCACGTGATCCTTTATGGTACCGCACGCACCGCACGCCGCACTTTAAACAATAACTTTGACGTGACGCTTGCACGCTAAACCGCCATCGTGACGCTACCCCGCATCAGACGCTGCATACGCATCGCATTAACAGAGACGGTAACGGGAAGTACGGCGATTACAATCGTGAGACGCTAGGTCTGACAAAGTTTAGGTCGACAACTACCGTGAATCGCTTTAGTTCGGCTAACTCCCTGGTCGCCATTCTCGATGGAGCCTTTTACTTGTCGGCTTTTAGTTCCTGCTCGAAAAGCTATCTCGCGACTCACTCCCCTATAAGGAGGAAGCTGCTTGATCTCATCTGGAAAGAGATCATGGAACTCCGTGATCAAGTTAGCTACCTGCTTAGGTAACTTGCTGAGCCCCTTATCCTCTTTACCTTCTTCTGGCTCAGTCTCTTGGATCTCAAGCTTAAAGATATAAGCTACTTGCTCGCTCTTTATGCACTTGAACATCCGTTTAGAAGACATACACTGCATGACGGGAACAACTTCTTTACCTGTGATCTCAATGATCTTGCCGTCGGGTGTTGGGCGTGTACGCGTGACGGGGCAGTACAATATACGTCCTGGGACCGTATACTGTGCTGGAACGTCACATTCTCCCCACCTTGAAATGATGCTGTCCGCAGCATCGTGGGTCTTCCCACCTTAGAAACGTCCTAATCTGCAACCAACTTGATGCATACAATATACTATTATAATACCTACACATTTATTAAAATTACTCTAAGGTAATATTTTTAGAACATTATTACGCCTTTAACTTATGAAATAACTTATCAATTCATAACATCCTTAAAACAAGTTATTCAATAATTCACTTATCATGATAATTTAATTTATCAAATTTTTAACATTTCGTATATATAATTATCGTTCGAGGTACTCTTCATTCCTTGCAACACATTCCAACAAAATTTGTGTTGCAAGTCTTCGTAGCTCGACCTCCTTGCCCTCCGGAGCGCTCTATTGGCCTGCAGGTCGATACTACGTTAGTATCATTTAATTATTAATAAAATTTTGGTTATATGGTGACCACCCCACCTATCTACATGGATGCATGGCTAATCTCCCGGCGTAGGAAGAGGGTGAATCTTCCATTATGGCGTGGAGATAGGCCCTATATGCCTATATGCCGCTCATGCCTACACCTCTAGTTGCCAACAAGTGGAGGATATCCTTCAAGTATATGGGGCGTGAAGGATAGATTCCTCCTATCAAAGCATATATGGGGCTAAAGGTGCCTTTCCTATCAATGCATTCCTCAATGACCTCCTTTCTTCGAGGTCGTCTGCTTCGTGGGGACAGTAGACTTTCTAATCTACCTTCCACTCATCCAAGCGGAAACGCGGTCATGCCTACATTGACATTACACCACGCCCTAGAGATCACCGTAGTGGTCCCATCATCGGTAACAACGCATGCGACCGATACCTAGCATAGGTGGCATGCGTAGATTAATCTTAACTACACATAGAATTACTCTTAACTACACATAGAATTACTCTACACAAATCGACATGCCTGAGCCGATTTCTTCGGAGATGACCTTGCGGGCCCCATTGCTCCATAAAGCGTGGGTACTTTACTAGATCTTTCTTAAGTACCCATGTCGCGTCTTCCACTGGCAAGTGTTTCCACTTGACCAAATATTGGAGGAACTCTGATCTCCTCGTTTTCTTAAAGGCTTTATCAAGAATCAATTCTGGAACTATTTCCAGCTGCTCCTCCGTCATTTCCAACAACGTTGGAGTGTCCAAGACTTCGTCTGGATTTGGAGTATGCTTCTTCAACAAACTTACGTGGAAGACCTTATGAATCTTTAGGTGTGCTGGCAAGTCTAATTTGTAGGATTGATTACCTACTCTCTTGAGTATTCTGAAGGGTCCAGCCCACCTTGGAGCAAGCTTCTTGCAATTACCGATGCGGAGCTTCGCCTGCTTCACCTTGATCTTGAATCATACATCGTCTCCAACTCGGAACTCTCTGACTGTTCGATGCTTGTCGGCGATGCTCTTCTGTCGACTCCTTGCTGCCAGAAGATACCCTCGAACTTCCTCCACGAGCTGCTGCATGTCGGACAACATCTGCTGCGAAACTTCTACTTTTGACACGGGATTGTGCCAAGTGTCTGGAGTTAGGCATTGATAGCCGTAATTGATCATAAACGGCGACATTTGGGATGATTCTTGCTTGGTGCTATTGTAGGCAAACTCCACCAAGTGAATAAATTCTTCCCACATACCTTGCTTGTTCCAGACATAGTTCCGTAGCATGTCCTCCATAATCCTGTTGGTCCGCTCCGTTTGGCCATCCGTCTGAGGATGATAGGCCGTGCTCATGGATAGCTTGGTCTGAATCGTCGTAAAGAGGTCTTGCCAAAAGGCACTCATGAACTTCGGATCCCTGTCGGAGATAATCTCCCTTGGCATGCCATGAAGCCTGAAGATTTCTTTGGTGAAGAGCTTTGCTGTATCCATAAGCGATTCTGTGTCTCCAGGGCACAAAATGTGCCATTTTTTAAACAACTTGTCGACTACTACCATCAAAGCTGTCTTTCCCTCTTACTTGGCCTTGGGAGTCATGTGATGAAATCCATCTTTGATTACCTCCCACTTAGCGTTTGGCGAATCGCTAATGGCTCCAATGCCCCCGAATTGAGCTGCTTCTCGCTTTGTCTCGCCGACATAGCCGACATTCCTTGATGTAGCAAGCTACCCGCTTCTTCATTCCCGGCCAATAATATTTGCTGCAAGACTTTGAAATATGTTTTCATGAATCCCGCAGATGGCCAGCTATTGGGTTGTTGTAGCGTGTCATGGAGGATCAATTTCCTTACCCCGATGATTCGGGCTTTTGGCTTGTTCTTATGGTATAACAGGTTGCCCTCCTTCTTATAATGTTTGAAGGCTTCCCGCTCTTTATCTGTTCTAGCCTCCCTAGAGAGGCTTGCCCATACTTCCCGAAATCCCCATCCGTTGGCAAGGACTCTTCAATCTTTCTTACCAAAGTCATTCGGAGAGCCAAATTGCATTGCAATGCACTCTAGTTTGTCGGGATGCCTTGAAAGCGCATCCGCTACCACGTTGAGCTTCCCCGGCTTGTAGACTATATCAAAGTCATACTCTTTCAAGGAACTCCATCCACCTTCTCGCCTCGAGGTTGAGGGTGTGGTGGCGTGAATACATACCGAGGCTCGATGGTCTCAGATCCAATTGGAACTTCCTTCCAAAAAGATAGTGCCTCCAAATTCTTAATGCCCCGACAACGCAAGCAATTCCCCGATCGCGTCCGGGTGGTAGCGTTGGGCGTGGTTCATCTTCCTGGAGTCGTACGCTACCACACGCTCTTCTTGCATGAGCACTGCACCTGTAGCTATCTTACTCGCATCTGTGGCTACAAGCTTATCTTTCTCTGGGTCCGGCAGGGTTAAGACTGGGGCGGTTGTTAATGCTTCTTTCAACAATTCAAACCACGCGGCTTTCTTGTGCCAATGCTGCGCCCAATCTTTCACTTTCTCCGCCCTCGTTAAATTGTAGCGGGGCGCTTATCTTAGCAAAGTTCTTCACGAACTTCCGTAGTACCACCGCTAAGCCGAAAACTTCACCTCATGCACATTCTTGATTCTGCGGCGGGAATGACGGCTTCAATCTTGGCGGGGGTCCGTCGAGATTCCTTCTGCTGAGATCACATGACCAAGGTATTCCACCTTCTCCAAGGCGGCGGCACGCCGACAACTTATGCGTTATAACCGATTGCCTCTTCAACTTCAAAGACTCTCCTTAAGTGTTGCACATGCTCTTCAAGGGATGCGCTATACACCGTAATGTCGCCAAAGAAAACTATCACAAAGGTGTCTAGGAACTCCCTGAAGATGTCGTTCATGAGCCTCATGAACGTTGCTAGGGCGTTTGATAAGCCAAAAGGCATTACCGTGAATTCATAGTGCCCGTACCGCGTTCTGAAAGCGGTTTTATGAATATCTTCTTCCTTTATCCGGATCTGATGATATCCTGACCTTAAGTCGATTTTGGAGAAGACCTTTGCCCCTTGGAGCTGATCCATCAAGTCATCCGATCTAGGGAGCGCATACTTGTTCTTAATGGTGTGCTTGTTCAACTGCCTATAGTCTATGCACATCCTCAAACTACCATCCTTCTTCTTGACAAAAAGAATAGGTGCTCCGAACGGTGAGACCAGTGTAGGTTAAGTACGCGTACGTTACGTTTTCCATACTTAACGTACCGTACCCATACGTACTGTACGTACTTATTCATTTTGTGCATCAAATAGGAACAAATTTTTTTGGTTTGTTGTTTACGTACGCGTACGGTACGTACTTTATAAGTACGGTACAGGTACGGTACGTACTTTATAGGTACGGTACAAGTACTTTTCAAAAAAAAAAAAAATAATTTTTTTCGTTAACGACGTATCGTGACATTTTATGGTACCGCACGCACCGCACGCTGCATTTTAAACAACAACTTTGACGACGCTTGTACGCTAAACCGCCATCGACGCTAATTCCCAGCATCAGACGCTGCATACGATGCATACACGCACGGCACGGGAAGTACGCGGACTACACCGGGTGAGACGCTTAGGGTCCGAGCAAAGCCTAGGTCGAGCAACTCCCCGCAGAATCGCTTTAGTCTGGCCAACTCCCCGCGGTCGCCATTCTCATGGAGCCTTACTTGTCGGCTTTGTTCCCTGCTCGAGTGCTATCTCGCACTCGACTCCCTATAAGGAGGAAGCCGCTGCTTGATCTCATCCGAAAGAGATCATGGAACTCGCGTGATCAAGTTAGCTACCGCTTAGGTAACTTGTCGAGCCCCTTATCCTCTTTACCTTCTTCCCGCTCGGGCCTCTTGGATCTCAAGCTTAAAGATATAAGCTACTTGCTCGCTTCTTTATGCACTTGAACATCCGTTTAGAAGACATACACCGCATGACGGGAACAACTTTTACCACGTGATCTCAATGATCTTGTCGTGTTGGGCGTGGTACGCTGGCGTGGCCGGCAATACAATATACGCCCCGGGACAGATACATCGTCTTTGAACGCCACATTCTCCCCACCTTGAAATGATGTCGTGTGCAAAGCATCGTGGGTCTTCCCACCTTAGAAACGTCCTAATCTGCAACCAACTTGATGCATACAATATACTATTATAATACCTACACATTTATTAAAATTACTCTAAGGTAATATTTTTAGAACATTATTACGCCTTTAACTTATGAAATAACTTATCAATTCATAACATCCTTAAAACAAGTTATTCAATAATTCACTTATCATGATAATTTAATTTATCAAATTTTTAACATTTCGTATATATAATTATCGTTCGAGGTACTCTTCATTCCTTGCAACACATTCCAACAAAATTTGTGTTGCAAGTCTTCGTAGCTCGACCTCCTTGCCCTCCGGAGCGCTCTATTGGCCTGCAGGTCGATACTACGTTAGTATCATTTAATTATTAATAAAATTTTGGTTATATGGTGACCACCCCACCTATCTACATGGATGCATGGCTAATCTCCCGGCGTAGGAAGAGGGTGAATCTTCCATTATGGCCGTGGAGATAGCGCCTATATGCCTATATGCCGCTCATGCCTACACCTCTAGTTGCCCAGCGTGGAGGATATCCTTCCCGTATATGGGGCGTGAAGGATAGATTCCTCCTATCAAAGCATATATGGGGCTAAAGGTGCCTTTCCTATCAATGCATTCCTCAATGACCTCCTTTCTCTCGAGGTCGTCTACTTCCGTGGGACAGAAGTAGACTTTCTAATCTACCTTCCACTCATCCAAGCGGAAACGCGGTCATGCCTACATTGACATTACACCACGCCCTAGAGATCACCGTAGTGGTCCCATCATCGGTAACAACGCATGCGACCGATACCTAGCATAGGTGGCATGCGTAGATTAATCTTAACTACACATAGAATTACTCTTAACTACACATAGAATTACTCTACACAAATCGACATGCCTGAGCCGATTTCTTCGGAGATGACCTTGCCGTCCCATTGCTCCATAAACTGTGGGTACTGCTTTACTAGATCTTTCTTAAGTACCCATGTCGCTGTTTTCCGGCAAGTGTTTCCACTTGACCAAATATTGGAGGAACTCTGATCTCCTCGTTTTCTTAAAGGCTTTATCAAGAATCAATTCTGGAACTATTTCCAGCTGCTCCTCCGTCATTTCCAACAACGTTGGAGTGTCCAAGACTTCGTCTGGATTTGGAGTATGCTTCTTCAACAAACTTACGTGGAAGACCTTATGAATCTTTAGGTGTGCTGGCAAGTCTAATTTGTAGGATTGATTACCTACTCTCTTGAGTATTCTGAAGGGTCCAGCCCACCTTGGAGCAAGCTTCTTGCAATTACCGGATGGAGAGCCACCGCTTTCACCTTGATCTTGAATCATACATCGCCTCCAACTCGAACTCTCGACTGTTCGATGCTTGTCGTATGATGCTCTTTCGCCGACTCCTTTGCTTTTAAGATACCCTCGAACTTCCTCCACGAGCCGCCGATGTCTGGACAACATCCTTTATTTAAACTTCTACTTTTGACACGGGATTGTGCCAAGTGTCCGAGTTAGCATTGATAGCCGTGAATTGATCATAAACGCTACATTTGGGATGATTCTTGCTTGGTGCTATTGTAGGCAAAACTCCACCAAGTGAATAAATTCTTCCCACATACCTTGCTTGTTCGCATATAGTTCCGTAGCATGTCCTCCATAATCCTTTGTTGGTCCGCCCGCTTGGCCATCCGTCGAGGATGATAGGCCGTTTCATGGATAGCTTGGTCTGAATCGTCGTGAAAGAGGTCTTTGGCAAAAGGCACTCATGAACTTCTCGGATCCCCGTTTGGAGATAATCTCCCTTGGCATGCCATGAAGCCCGAAGATTTCTTTGGTGAAGAGCTTTGTCGTATCCATAGTACGACTGTGGGTCCTGCCGCAGGCACAAAATGTGCCATTTTCTACAACTTGTCGACTACTACCATCAAAGCGTTTTTCCCTTACGGCTTTTGGGAGTCCCGTGATGAAATCCATGTCGATTATTCTCCCACTTAGCGCTTAAGCAACGCTAATGGCTCCAATGCCCCCTGGAATTCGGAGCTGCTCGCCTTTTGTCTCACGACATAGCCGACATTCCTTGATGTAGCGAAGCTACCCGCTTCTTCATTCCCGCCAATAATAATAGCCAAGACTTTGAAATATGTTTTCATGAATCCCGCATGGCCGCCTATTGGGCTGCCAGCGCGGTCATGGAGGATCAATTTCCTTACCCCGATGATTCGGCACGCAAAGCTTGTTCTTATGGTATAACAAGTTGCCCTCCTTCTTATAATGTTTGAAGGTTTCCCGCTTTTTATCCGTTTCTAGCCTCCCTAGAGAGGCTTGCCCATACTTCCCGAAATCCCCATCCGCTGGCAAGGACTCTTCAATCTTCTTACCAAAGTCAGCCGGAGAGCCGAAATTGCATTGCAATGCACTCTAGTTGTCGGGATGCCTTGAAAGATCTGCTACCACGCTGAGCTTCCCCGCTTGTAGACTATATCAAAGTCATACTCTTCAAGGAACTCCATCCACCTTCTCGCCTTGAGGTTGAGGTGTGGTTGCGTGAATACATACCGGAGGCTCGATGGTCGTATCCAATTGGAACTTCCTTCCCAAAAGATAGTGCCTCCAAATTCTTAATGCCCCGACAACCGCAAGCAATTCCGACGATCGCGGCGTCGTAGCGCAAGTTTGGCGTGGTTCATCTTCCGGAGTCAGACGCTACCACACGCTTCTTCTTGCATGAGCACCGCGACCGAAGCTATCTTACTCAGACCGTGGCTACAAGCTTATCTTTCTCACGGGTCCCCGTAGAGGTTAAGATCGGGCGGTTGTTAATGCTTCTTTCAACAATTCAAACCCCTTTGGCTTTCTTGTGTAATGCTCTCGCCCAATCTTTCACTTTCTCCGCCCTCGTTAAGTCGTTAGCGGGCCGCTATCTTAGCAAAGTTCTTCACGAACTTCTGTAGTACCCCTCGCTGGCCGAGAAAACTTCGACCTCATGCATTCTTCGGTGCGGCCACGAATGGCGGCTTCAATCTTGGCGCAGGGTCCGTCGAGATTCCTTCTGGCGAGATCACATGACCAAGGTATTCCACCTTCTCCGCTTCGCGGTGGCACTTGACAACTTATGCATAACCGGTGCCTCTTCAACTTCTCCAAAGACTCTCCTTAAGTGTTGCACATGCTCTTCAAGGGATCTGCTATACACCAGAATGTCGTCAAAGAAAACTATCACAAAGGTGTCTAGGAACTCCCTGAAGATGTCGTTCATGAGCCTCATGAACGTTGCTAGGGCGTTTGATAAGCCAAAAGGCATTACCGTGAATTCATAGTGCCCGTACCGCGTTCTGAAAGCGGTTTTATGAATATCTTCTTCCTTTATCCGGATCTGATGATATCCTGACCTTAAGTCGATTTTGGAGAAGACCTTTGCCCCTTGGAGCTGATCCATCAAGTCATCCGATCTAGGGAGCGCATACTTGTTCTTAATGGTGTGCTTGTTCAACTGCCTATAGTCTATGCACATCCTCAAACTACCATCCTTCTTCTTGACAAAAAGAATAGGTGCTCCGAACGGTGAGACCAGTGTAGGTTAAGTACGCGTACGTTACGTTTTCCATACTTAACGTACCGTACCCATACGTACTGTACGTACTTATTCATTTTGTGCATCAAATAGGAACAAAATTTTTTTTTTTTTGGTTTGTTGTTTACGACGGGCGTCACGGGTACGCATTACTTTATAAGTAATGCGGTGACAGTGCGGCGACGCACTTTATAGGTACCGGCACAAGTACTTTTCAAAAAAAAAAAAAAATAATTTTTTTCGGGTTAACGTAATCGCATCAGACGATTTTATGGTACCGTACCGCACGCATCGCGACGCCGCACTTTAAACAACAACTTTTGACGACGCTTTTATCGCGTTAACCGCCATCGTGACGTTACCCCGCATCAGACGCTGTATACGCATCGCATTAACGCACGGGACGCGGAAGTACCGCAGACTACACCGGGTGAGACGCTAGGTCCGGGATAAAGCCTAGGTCGAAAGCAACTCCCCGCAATACTTCTTTAGTCTGGCCAACTCCTCGTGGTCGCCATTCAGTATGGAGCCTTACTTGTCTGGCTTTGTTTGGCTCGAAAAGCTATCTCGCGACTTTCGACTTCTATAAGGAGGAAGTCGCTTGATCTCATCCGGAAAGAGATCATGGAACTCCGCGGGATCAAGTTAGCTACCTGCTTAGGTAACTTGCTGAGCCCCTTATCCTCTTTACCTTCTTCTGGCTCAGTCTCTTGGATCTCAAGCTTAAAGATATAAGCTACTTGCTCGCTCTTTATGCACTTGAACATCCGTTTAGAAGACATACACCGCATGGATCGGGAACAACTTTTACCCGTGATCTCAATGATCTTGCCGTCGGGTTAAGTTATGTAATGGCGGGCAGGCGATAATATACGCCCTGGGACCGTATACTGTGCTGGAACGTCACATTCTCCCCACCTTGAAATGATGCTGTCCGCAGCATCGTGGGTCTTCCCACCTTAGAAACGTCCTAATCTGCAACCAACTTGATGCATACAATATACTATTATAATACCTACACATTTATTAAAATTACTCTAAGGTAATATTTTTAGAACATTATTACGCCTTTAACTTATGAAATAACTTATCAATTCATAACATCCTTAAAACAAGTTATTCAATAATTCACTTATCATGATAATTTAATTTATCAAATTTTTAACATTTCGTATATATAATTATCGTTCGAGGTACTCTTCATTCCTTGCAACACATTCCAACAAAATTTGTGTTGCAAGTCTTCGTAGCTCGACCTCCTTGCCCTCCGGAGCGCTCTATTGGCCTGCAGGTCGATACTACGTTAGTATCATTTAATTATTAATAAAATTTTGGTTATATGGTGACCACCCCACCTATCTACATGGATGCATGGCTAATCTCCCGGCGTAGGAAGAGGGTGAATCTTCCATTATGGCCGTGGAGATAGCGCCTATATGCCTATATGCCGCTCATGCCTACACCTCTAGTTGCCCAGCGTGGAGGATATCCTTCCCGTATATGGGGCGTGAAGGATAGATTCCTCCTATCAAAGCATATATGGGGCTAAAGGTGCCTTTCCTATCAATGCATTCCTCAATGACCTCCTTTCTCTCGAGGTCGTCTACTTCCGTGGGACAGAAGTAGACTTTCTAATCTACCTTCCACTCATCCAAGCGGAAACGCGGTCATGCCTACATTGACATTACACCACGCCCTAGAGATCACCGTAGTGGTCCCATCATCGGTAACAACGATGCTAATCGATACCTAGCATAGGTGGCATGCGTAGATTAATCTTAACTACACATAGAATTACTCTTAACTACACATAGAATTACTCTACACAAATCGACATGCCTGAGCCGATTTCTTCGGAGATGACCTTGCCGTCCCATTGCTCCATAAACTGTGGGTACTGCTTTACTAGATCTTTCTTAAGTACCCATGTCGCGTTTTCCACCAAAAAAGTGTTTCCACTTGACCAAATATTGGAGGAACTCGATCTCCTCGTTTTCTTAAAGGCTTTATCAAGAATCAATTTCGAACTATTTCCCGTTTGCTCTCCGTCATTTCCAACAACGTTGAGTGTCCAAGACTTCGCCCTGATTTGGAGTATGCTTCTTCAACAAACTTACGTGGAAGACCTTATGAATCTTTAGGTGTGCTGGCAAGTCTAATTTGTAGGATTGATTACCTACTCTCTTGAGTATTCTCAAGGGTCCAGCCCACCTTGGAGCAAGCTTCTTGCAATTACCGGCGCGAGCTTCACCGCTTCACCTTGATCTTGAATCATACATCGTCTCCAACTCGGAACTCTCTGACTGTTCGATGCTTGTCGGCGATGCTCTTCTGTCGACTCCTTGCTGCCAGAAGATACCCTCGAACTTCCTCCACGAGCTGCTGCATGTCGGACAACATTCTGGCTTAAACTTCTACTTTTGACACGGGATTGTGCCAAGTGTCTGGAGTTAGGCATTGATAGCCGTAATTGATCATAAACGGCGACATTTGGGATGATTCTTGCTTGGTGCTATTGTAGGCAAACTCCACCAAGTGAATAAATTCTTCCCACATACCTTGCTTGTTCCAGACATAGTTCCGTAGCATGTCCTCCATAATCCTGTTGGTCCGCTCCGTTTGGCCATCCGTCTGAGGATGATAGGCCGTGCTCATGGATAGCTTGGTGCAATCGTCAGAAAGAGGTCTTGCCAAAAGGCACTCATGAACTTCGGATCCCTGTCGGAGATAATCTCCCTTGGCATGCCATGAAGCCTGAAGATTTCTTTGGTGAAGAGCTTTGCTGTATCCATAGCCGTATCTGTGGTCCTGCAGGGCACAAAATGTGCCATTTTCGACAACTTGTCGACTACTACCATCAAAGCGTCTTTCCCTCTTACGGTCCTTGGGAGTCCTGTGATGAAATCCATGCTGATTACCTCCCACTTAGCGTTTGGCACTGCTAATGGCTCCAATGCCCCTGGAATTGAGCTGCTCGCCTTTGTCTGTCACGACATAGCGACATTCCTTGATGTAGCGAGCTACCCGCTTCTTCATTCCCGGCCAATAATAGCCAAGACTTTGAAATATGTTTTCATGAATCGCGATGGCCGGCTATTGGGCAACAGCGTGTCATGGAGGATCAATTTCCTTACCCCCGATGATTCGGCACGCATGGCCTTGTTCTTATGGTATAACAGGTTGCCCTCCTTCTTATAATGTTTGAAGGCTTCCCGCTCTTTATCCTGTTCTAGCCTCCCTAGAGAGGCTTGCCCATACTTCCCCGAAATCCCCATCCGTTGGCAAGGACTCTTCAATCTTCTTACCAAAGTATTTTGGAGCGTCGAAATTGCATTGCAATGCACTCTAGTTGTCGGGGATGCCTTGAAAGCGATTCGCTACCACGTTGAGCTTCCCCGCTTGTAGACTATATCAAAGTCATACTCTTCAAGGAACTCCATCCACCTTCTCTCGCCCGGGTTGAGGTGTGTTTAGCGTGAATACATCTTTGGAGGCTCATGGTTCGTATCCAATTGGAACTTCCTTCCCAAAAGATAGTGCCTCCAAATTCTTAATGCCCGACAACCTTAAGCAATTCACGATCGTAAGTCCGCAGCGCAAGTTTTTGGCGTGGTTCATCTTCCCGGAGTCGTGACGCTACCACGCTCTTCTTGCATGAATTGCTTTTTTGTAGCTATCTTACTGCATCCGTGGCTACAAACTTATCTTTCTCAGGGTCAGGTTAAGATTTGGGGCGGTTGTTAATGCTTCTTTCAACAATTCAAACCCCGCTTGGGCTTTCTTGTGCCAAATGCCCAATCTTTCACTTTCTCCAGCCCTCGTTAAGTCATTGGCGGGGCGCTATCTTAGCAAAGTTCTTCCTGCGAACTTCACCGTAGTATCACTGCTAAGTAGAAAACCGACCTCATGCACATTCTTGGTACGCTAATGAATGGCGGCTTCAATCTTGGCGGTCCGCCGAGATTCCTTCTATTTGAGATCACATGACCAAGGTATTCCACCTTCTCCGATTCTGAAGTGGCGCCGACAACTTGGGCGCATTGGTGCCTCTTCAACTTCTCCGGCCTCTCCTTAAGTGTTGCACATGCTCTTCAAAGGGATCTCGCTATACACGAGAATGTCGTCAAAGAAAACTATCACAAAGGTGTCTAGGAACTCCACGAAGATGTCGCTCATGAGCCTCATGAACGTTACTTAGGGCGTTTGATAAGCCAAAAGGCATTACCGTGAATTCATAGTGCGTGCAGCGTTAAAGCGGTTTTATGAATATCTTCTTCCTTTATCCGGATCGATGATATCCCGACCTTAAGTCGATTTTGAGAAGACCTTGCCCGTTGGAGCTGATCCATCAAGTCATCCGATCTAGGGAGCGATACTTGTTCTTAATGGTGTGCTTGTTCAAACGCCTATAGTCTATGCACATCCTCAAACTACCATCCTTCTTCTTGACAAAAGAATAGGTGTCCGGGGCGGTGAGACCGGTGTAGGTTTTAAACGCAGCGAGACGTTACGTTTTCCATACTTAACGTCTGCAGGTACCCATGCATCAGACGTACTTATTCATTTTGTGCATCAAATAGGAACAAAATTTTTTTGGTTTGTTGTTTACGTGACGTGGCAGACGAGACGCACTTTATAAGTACGAAGATGGGTCAGACATGCATTACTTTATAGGTACAAAGTACTTTTCAAAAAAATGAAAAAAAATAATTTTTTAACGACGCATCGTAACGTGATTTTTATGGTGGCGTGCAGACGCACCGCACGCCGCAGACTTTAAACAACAACTTTTGACGACGCGTTTTGTACGTTAACCCGCTATCGTCGTTACCCCGTGCATCAGACGTTGTATAAATCTTGTATGCGTACGGTGCGGGAAGTCTGGTACTACAGCGGGTGAGACGCTTAGGTCGATAAAGCCTAGGTCGAAAGCAACTCGCGAATCGCTTTTTAGCTCCGTCAACTCCCCGCGGTCGCCATTCTCGTATGGAGCCTTTACTTGCGGCTTTGTTCCTGCTCGGAAAGTGCTATCTCGCACTCGACTCCCCTATAAGGAGGAAGCCGCTTGATCTCATGGAAAGAGATCATGGAACTCGCGGATCAAGTTAGCTACCGCTTAGGTAACTTCTGTGGAGCCCCTTATCCTCTTTTACCTTCTTCGCTCGCCTCTTGGATCTCAAGCTTAAAGATATAAGCTACTTGCTCGCTCTTTATGCACTTGAACATCCGTTTAGAAGACATACAATCGCATGAGGGAACAACTTCTTTACCCGTGATCTCAATGATCTTGCCGTTGTTGTTATGCGGCTGTGGCGGGGGCAGTACAATATACGCCCGGGACCGAGTATAATCGTCTTTGGAACGTCACATTCTCCCCACCTTGAAATGATGCTGTCCGCAGCATCGTGGGTCTTCCCACCTTAGAAACGTCCTAATCTGCAACCAACTTGATGCATACAATATACTATTATAATACCTACACATTTATTAAAATTACTCTAAGGTAATATTTTTAGAACATTAAGCCTTTAACTTATGAAATAACTTATCAATTCATAACATCCTTAAAACAAGTTATTCAATAATTCACTTATCATGATAATTTAATTTATCAAATTTTTAACATTTCGTATATATAATTATCGTTCGAGGTACTCTTCATTCCTTGCAACACATTCCAACAAAATTTGTGTTGCAAGTCTTAATCTTCGACCTCCTTTGCCCTTGGAGCTCTATTGGTCAAGCAGTCGATACTACGTTAGTATCATTTAATTATTAATAAAATTTTGGTTATATGGTGACCACCCCACCTATCTACATGGATGCATGGCTAATCTCCCGGCGTAGGAAGAGGGTGAATCTTCCATTATGGCCGTGGAGATAGCGCCTATATGCCTATATATCAGCCATGCCTACACCTCTAGTTGCTTGGCGTGGAGGATATCCTTCCCAGATATGGAAACATTGAAGGATAGATTCCTCCTATCAAAGCATATATGGGGCTAAAGGTGCCTTTCCTATCAATGCATTCCTCAATGACCTCCTTTCTCTCGAGGTCGTCTACTTCCGTGGGACAGAAGTAGACTTTCTAATCTACCTTCCACTCATCCAAGCGGAAACGCGGTCATGCCTACATTGACATTACACCACGCCCTAGAGATCACCGTAGTGGTCCCATCATCGGTAACAACGCATGCGACCGATACCTAGCATAGGTGGCATGCGTAGATTAATCTTAACTACACATAGAATTACTCTTAACTACACATAGAATTACTCTACACAAATCGACATGCCTGAGCCGATTTCTTCGGAGATGACCTTGCCGTCCCATTGCTCCATAAACTGTGGGTACTGCTTTACTAGATCTTTCTTAAGTACCCATGTCGCGTCTTCCACTGGCAAGTGTTTCCACTTGACCAAATATTGGAGGAACTCTGATCTCCTCGTTTTCTTAAAGGCTTTATCAAGAATCAATTCTGGAACTATTTCCAGCTGCTCCTCCGTCATTTCCAACAACGTTGGAGTGTCCAAGACTTCGTCTGGATTTGGAGTATGCTTCTTCAACAAACTTACGTGGAAGACCTTATGAATCTTTAGGTGTGCTGGCAAGTCTAATTTGTAGGATTGATTACCTACTCTCTTGAGTATTCTGAAGGGTCCAGCCCACCTTGGAGCAAGCTTCTTGCAATTACCGATGCGGAGCTTCGCCTGCTTCACCTTGATCTTGAATCATACATCGTCTCCAACTCGGAACTCTCGGGACTCGCTCGATGCTTGTCGGGCGATGCTCTTCGTCGACTCCCTGCTGCCAGAAGATACCCTAACTTCCTCCACGAGCCGCTGCATGCCGGACAACATCCGCCGCGAAACTTCTACTTTGACCGGGATTGTGCCAAGTGTCCGAGTTAGGCATTGATAGCGTAATTGATCATAAACGGCGACATTTGGGATGATTCTTGCTTGGTGCTATTGTAGGCAAACTCCACCAAGTGAATAAATTCTTCCCACATATACCTTGCTTGTTCCGGACATAGTTCCGTAGCATGTCCTCCATAATCCGTTGGTCCGCTCCGTTTGGCCATCCCACCGAGGATGATAGGCGTGCTCATGGATAGCTTGGTCTCAATCGTCAGAAAGAGGTCTTGCCAAAAGGCACTCATGAACCGGATCCCTGTGGGAGATAATCTCCCTTGGCATGCCATGAAGCCTGAAGATTTCTTTGGTGAAGAGCTTTCTTTGTATCCATAGCGTATCACTGTGGTCTGCAAGTAGGGCACAAAATGTGCCATTTTCGACAACTTATCGACTACTACCATCAAAGCGTCTTTCCCTCTTACGGTCCTTGGGAGTCTGTGATGAAATCCATGCGATTACCTCCCACTTAGCGTTTGCTTTGCTAATGGCTCCAATGCCCGGAATTCGGGACTGCTCGCCTTTGTCTGGCGACATAGCTGACATTCCTTGATGTAGCGAGCTACCGGCTTCTTCATTCTGGCCAATAATAGGCTGCTGCGCACTTTGAAATATATTTTCATGAATCCGCATGGCCAGCTATTGGGCATTTGTGCGTGTCATGGAGGATCAATTTCCTTACCCCGATGATTCGGACGCGCACGGCTTGTTCTTATGGTATAACAGGTTGCCCTCCTTCTTATAATGTTTGAAGGCTTCCTGCTCTTTATCATTCTAGCCTCCCTAGAGAGGCTTGCCCATACTTCAAATCCCCATCCGTTGGCAAGGACTCTTCAATCTTCTTACCAAAGTCGCTCGAGAGGCGTCGAAATTGCATTGCAATGCACTCTAGTTGTCGGGGATGCCTTGAAAGCGCATGCGCTACACGTTGAGCTTCCCGCTTGTAGACTATATCAAAGTCATACTCTTCAAGGAACTCCATCCACCTTCTGCCTCGGGTTGAGGTGTGGTTTGCGTGAATACATCTTTTTGGAGGCTCGATGGTCTCGTATCCAATTGGAACTTCCTTCCCAAAGATAGTGCCTCCAAATTCTTAATGCCCGACAACCTTAAGCAATTCACGATCGTGCGTCGGGGGTAGCGTTTCGGCGTGGTTCATCTTCACGGAGTAAATGCGCTACCACCGCGCTCTTCTTGCATGAGCCTTTGCATCTGTAGCTATCTTACTGCGGTCTGTGGCTACAAGCTTATCTTTTCTCGGGTAAAAAGGGTTAAAGGCAGGGCGGTTGTTAATGCTTCTTTCAACAATTCAAACCACAGCGGGCTTTCTTGTGCCAATGCTCTGCCCAATCTTTCACTTTCTCCGCCCTCGTTAAGTCTGTTAGCGGGGCCGCTATCTTAGCAAAGTTCTTCACGAACTTCCTGTAGTACCCTGCTAAGCCGAGAAAACTTCTGACCTCATGCACATTCTTCGGTGCCGGCCACTGAATGACGGCTTCAATCTTGGCAGGGTCCGTCGAGATTCCTTCTGCTGAGATCACATGACCAAGGTATTCCACCTTCTCCGTTGCGAAGTGGCACTTCGACAACTTGGCGTACAACTGGTGCCTCTTCAACTTCTCCAGCACTCTCCTTAAGTGTTGCACATGCTCTTCAAGGGATCTGCTATACACCAGAATGTCGTCAAAGAAAACTATCACAAAGGTGTCTAGGAACTCCCTGAAGATGTCGTTCATGAGCCTCATGAACGTTGCTAGGGCGTTTGATAAGCCAAAAGGCATTACCGTGAATTCATAGTGCCCGTACCGCGTTCTGAAAGCGGTTTTATGAATATCTTCTTCCTTTATCCGGATCTGATGATATCCTGACCTTAAGTCGATTTTGGAGAAGACCTTTGCCCCTTGGAGCTGATCCATCAAGTCATCCGATCTAGGGAGCGCATACTTGTTCTTAATGGTGTGCTTGTTCAACTGCCTATAGTCTATGCACATCCTCAAACTACCATCCTTCTTCTTGACAAAAAGAATAGGTGCTCCGAACGGTGAGACCAGTGTAGGTTAAAATGCTGCGACGCGTTCGTTTTCCATACTTAACGTCTGGCACCCATAAATCTTGTCACGTACTTATTCATTTTGTGCATCAAATAGGAACAAATTTTTTTTTTTTTGGTTTGTTTTACGACGCTGCGTCGTGCAGTGCATTACTTTATAAGTGCGGTACAGTGCAGTGACGTACTTTTATAGATGCGGTACAAGTACTTTTCAAAAAAAATGAAAAAAAAAATAATTTTTTTTTCGGTTAACGTACGTACCGTACGTATTTTATGGTACCGTACGTACCGTACGCGTACTTTAAACAACAACTTTTGACGTACGTTTGTACGTTAAACCGCCATCGTCACGTTACCCGTGATCATGCGTTGCATACGCATCGCATTACCGCGACGGATGCGGAAGTACCGGTACTACACGGGTGAGACGCTAGGGTGCGATAAAGCCTAGGTCGAAAGCAACTCGCGAATCGCTTCTTTAGCTTCCGTCAACTCACGTGGTCGCCATTCTCGTATGGAGCCTTACTTGTCGGCTTTGTTCGGTTCGAGTGCTATCTCGCACTCGACTCCCCTATAAGGAGGAAGCTGCTTGATCTCATCTGGAAAGAGATCATGGAACTCCGTGATCAAGTTAGCTACCTGCTTAGGTAACTTGCTGAGCCCCTTATCCTCTTTACCTTCTTCTGGCTCAGTCTCTTGGATCTCAAGCTTAAAGATATAAGCTACTTGCTCGCTCTTTATGCACTTGAACATCCGTTTAGAAGACATACTTTGCATGGCGGGGAACAACTTCTTTACTGTGATCTCAATGATCTTGCCGTGGGTGTTGGTATGCGGCATGGATTTGGCAAATACAATATCTGGGGACCGTATAATCGTGTCTTGGAGCGTCACATTCTCCCACCTTGAAATGATCTTTGTAAAGCAAAGATCGTGGGTCTTCCCACCTTAGAAACGTCCTAATCTGCAACCAACTTGATGCATACAATATACTATTATAATACCTACACATTTATTAAAATTACTCTAAGGTAATATTTTTAGAACATTATTACGCCTTTAACTTATGAAATAACTTATCAATTCATAACATCCTTAAAACAAGTTATTCAATAATTCACTTATCATGATAATTTAATTTATCAAATTTTTTAACATTTAGGTATATATAATTATCGATTCGAGGTACTCTTCATTCCTTGCAACACATTCCAACAAAATTTGTGTTGCAAGTCTTCTTACTCTTCGACCTCCTTGCCCTCCAGGAGCTCTATTGGCAAGCGGTCGATACTACGTTAGTATCATTTAATTATTAATAAAATTTTGGTTATATGGTGACCACCCACCTATCTACATGGATGCATGGCTAATCTCCGGCGTGGGAAGAGGGTGAATCTTCCATTATGGCCGTGGAGATAGCTATATGCCTATATATGCCGCTCATGCCTACACCTCTAGTTGCCACGTGGAGGATATCCTTCATTATATGGGCGTGAAGGATAGATTCCTCCTATCAAAGCATATATGGGGCTAAAGGTGCCTTTCCTATCAATGCATTCCTCAATGACCTCCTTTCTCTCGAGGTCGTCTACTTCCGTGGGACAGAAGTAGACTTTCTAATCTACCTTCCACTCATCCAAGCGGAAAGCGGTCATGCCTACATTGACATTACACCCGCCCTAGAGATCACCGTAGTGGTCCCATCGCGGTGTAACAACGCATGCGACCGATACCTAGCATAGGTGGCATGCGTAGATTAATCTTAACTACACATAGAATTACTCTTAACTACACATAGAATTACTCTACACAAATCGACATGCCTGAGCCGATTTCTTCGGAGATGACCTTGCCGTCCCATTGCTCCATAAACTGTGGGTACTGCTTTACTAGATCTTTCTTAAGTACCCATGTCGCGTCTTCCACTGGCAAGTGTTTCCACTTGACCAAATATTGGAGGAACTCTGATCTCCTCGTTTTCTTAAAGGCTTTATCAAGAATCAATTCTGGAACTATTTCCAGCTGCTCCTCCGTCATTTCCAACAACGTTGGAGTGTCCAAGACTTGATGCGGATTTGGAGTATGCTTCTTCAACAAACTTACGTGGAAGACCTTATGAATCTTTAGGTGTGCTGGCAAGTCTAATTTGTAGGATTGATTACCTACTCTCTTGAGTATTCTGAAGGGTCCAGCCCACCTTGGAGCAAGCTTCTTGCAATTACCGATGCGGAGCTTCGCCTGCTTCACCTTGATCTTGAATCATACATCGTCTCCAACTCGGAACTCTCTCATTGTTACGATGCTTGGCCGGCGATGCTCTTACGTCGACTCGCTGCGCGGAAGATACCCTCGAACTTCCTCCACAGTGCTGCATGTCGGGACAACATCTGGCTGAAACTTCTACTTTTGACGCGGGATTGTGCCAAATTAATGCGGAGTTAGGCATTGATAGCCGTAATTGATCATAAGCGGCGACATTTGGGATGATTCTTGCTTGGTGCTATTGTAGGCAAACTCCACCAAGTGAATAAATTCTTCCCACATACCTTGCTTGTTCGGACATAGTTCAGTAGCATGTCCTCCATAATCTGTTGGTCCGCTCCGTTTGGCCATCCGTCGAGGATGATAGGTCGTGCTCATGGATAGCTTGGTCTGAATCGTCGTAAAGAGGTCTTGCCAAAGGCACTCATGAACTTCGGATCCACGCCGGAGATAATCTCCCTTGGCATGCCATGAAGCACGAAGATTTCTTTGGTGAAGAGCTTTCTTTGTATCCATAGCCCGTATCTATGGTCTGCGGGGCACAAAATGTGCCATTTTTCGACAACAATCGACTACTACCATCAAAGCGTCTTTCCCTCTTACGGTCCTTGGGAGTCTGTGATGAAATCCATGCTGATTACCTCCCACTTAGCGTTTGCTTTGCTAATGGCTCAATGCCCACGGAATTGAGCTGCTCGCCTTTGTCTGCGACATAGTGACATTCCTTGATGTAGCGAGCTACCGCTTCTTCATTCACGGCAAATAATAGGCTGGCTGCGCTTTTGAAATATGTTTTCATGAATCGCATGGCCAGCTATTGGGCTGTTGTGCGTGTCATGGAGGATCAATTTCCTTACCCACGATGATTGGACGCGCAAAGCTTGTTCTTATGGTATAACGGGTTGCCCTCCTTCTTATAATGTTTGAAGGCTTCCCGCTCTTTATCACATTTCTAGCCTCCCTAGAGAGGCTTGCCCATACTTCCACGAAATCCCCATCCGTTGGCAAGGACTCTTCAATCTTCTTACCAAAGTCATTTGGAGGCGTCGAAATTGCATTGCAATGCACTCTAGTTGTCGGGGATGCCTTGGCGCATCTGCTACCACGTTGAGCTTCCACGGCTTGTAGACTATATCAAAGTCATACTCTTCAAGGAACTCCATCCACCTTCTACGCCTCGGGTTGAGGTGTGGTTGCGTGAATACATCTTTGGAGGCTCACGATGGTGCGTATCAATTGGAACTTCCTTCCCAAAGATAGTGCCTCCAAATTCTTAATGCCACGACAACGCCAAGCAATTCGATCGTCGCGTCGGTGGCAGCGTTCGGCGTGGTTCATCTTCACGGGTAAATGCGCTACCACCGCTCTTCTTGCATGAGCCTTTGCACGTAGCTATCTTACTTCGCATCGTGGCTACAAGCTTATCTTTCTCACGGGTCGGCGAGGGGTTAAAGGCTGGGGCGGTTGTTAATGCTTCTTTCAACAATTCAAACCACCGCTTGGGCTTTCTTGTGCCAATGCTGCTGCCCAATCTTTCACTTTCTCGCCCTCGTTAAGTACATTGGCGGGGGCGCTATCTTAACAAAGTTCTTCCACGAACTTCTGTAGTACCCTGCTAAACCGCGAAAACCGACCTCATGCACATTCTTGGTGCGGCCTTTGAATGGCGGCTTCAATCTTGGCGGGGTCGTGAGATTCCTTCTGGCGAGATCACATGACCAAGGTATTCCACCTTCTCCGGATTTTGCAGTGGCGCCGACAACTTGGCGTACTGGCGGTGCCTCTTCAACTTCTCCGGCACTCTCCTTAAGTGTTGCACATGCTCTTCAAGGGATCTGCTATACACGGAATGTCGTCAAAGAAAACTATCACAAAGGTGTCTAGGAACTCCACGAAGATGTGGTTCATGAGCCTCATGAGCGTTGCTGGCGTTTGATAAGCCAAAAGGCATTAGGTGAATTCATAGTGCCCGTGCAGCGTTACGGCGGTTTTATGAATATCTTCTTCCTTTATCCGGATCGATGATATCGACCTTAAGTCGATTTTGGGAAGACCTTTGCCCCTTGGAGCTGATCCATCAAGTCATCCAGATCTAGGGGGCGCATACTTGTTCTTAATGGTGTGCTTGTTCAGCGCCTATAGTCTATGCACATCCTCAAACTACCATCCTTCTTCTTGACAAAAGAATAGGTGCTCTCGAGCGCGGTGAGACCCGGTGTAGGTTAAGTGCAGCGTGCGTTCGTTTTCCATACTTAACGTCAGGTACCCATACGTCTTTGTCGTGCTTATTCATTTTGTGCATCAAATAGGAACAAAATTTTTTTTTTGTTTTGTTGTTTTACGTCTGGCGTGCAGATGCGTTACTTTATAAATGCAGTGCTGAGTGCAGTGCGTACTTTATAGATGCGGTACAAGTACTTTTCAAAAAAATGAAAAAAATATTTTTTTGGGTTAACGATGCGTCTGCGTCACGTATTTTATGGTGCCGTGCGTACCGTGCAGCGTGCTTTAAACAACAACTTTTGGCGTGCGTTTGTGCGTTAAAGCGGCCATCGTCACGTTACCCGTCGCATCGTTGCATACGTCTTGTACCGCGTGCGATGCGGAATCTGATTACTACCTTTGGGTGAGGCGCTAGGTGCGATAAAAGCCTAGGTCGAGCAACTCCCGTGAAGCTGCTTCTTTAGCTCGAGTCAACTCATTATTCGTCATTACGTATGGAGCCTTACTTGTGCCGGCTTTGTTCCGGTTGAGTGCTATCTGCTTTTCGACTCCCCTATAAGGAGGAGCGCTTGATCTCATCTGGAAAGAGATCATGGAACTCCGTGATCAAGTTAGCTACACCTTGGGTAACTTCTTGAGCCCCTTATCCTCTTTACCTTCTTACGGCTCGGTCTCTCTTGGATCTCAAGCTTAAAGATATAAGCTACTTGCTGCGCTCTTTATGCACTTGAACATCCGTTTAGAAGACATACACGCATGGCGGGAACAACTTCTTTACACTGTGATCTCAATGATCTTTCTTGAGTCGGGTGTTGGCGTTTATGCGGCGTGGCGAGGCGATTACAATATCGATCACGGGACCGGGTATCTTTGTGCTGGAAGCGTCACATTCTCCCCACCTTGAAATGATCTTTGTCGCGGCATCGTGGGTCTTCCACCTTAGAAAGCGTCCTAATCACGCAACCAACTTGATGCATACAATATACTATTATAATACCTACACATTTATTAAAATTACTCTAAGGTAATATTTTTTTTAGAACATTATTCGCCTTTAACTTATGAAATAACTTATCAATTCATAACATCCTTAAAACAAGTTATTCAATAATTCACTTATCATGATAATTTAATTTATCAAATTTTTAACATTTCAGTATATATAATTATCGTTCGGTACTCTTCATTCCTTGCAACACATTCCAACAAAATTTGTGTTGCAAGTCTTCATCTTCGACCTCCTTGCCCTCGGGGCGCTCTATTGGCTGCGGTCGATACTACGTTAGTATCATTTAATTATTAATAAAATTTTGGTTATATGGTGACCACCCCACCTATCTACATGGATGCATGGCTAATCTCGGCGTAGGAAGAGGGTGAATCTTCCATTATGGCGTGGAGATGGCGCCTATATGCCTATATGCCGCTCATGCCTACACCTCTAGTTGCCAGCGTGGAGGATATCCTTCCGTATATGGGCGTGAAGGATAGATTCCTCCTATCAAAGCATATATGGGGCTAAAGGTGCCTTTCCTATCAATGCATTCCTCAATGACCTCCTTTTCTCGAGGTGGCGTCTACTGCCGTGGGGACAGTAGACTTTCTAATCTACCTTCCACTCATCCAAGCGAAGCGGTCATGCCTACATTGACATTACACCGCCCTAGAGATCACCGTAGTGGTCCCATCGCCGGTAACAGCGCATCGCGTGATACCTAGCATAGGTGGCATCGTGGATTAATCTTAACTACACATAGAATTACTCTTAACTACACATAGAATTACTCTACACAAATCGACATGCACGGCGATTTCTTGGGAGATGACCTTGCCGTCCCATTGCTCCATAAAGCGTGGGTGCTTTGCTTTACTAGATCTTTCTTAAGTACCCATGTCGCGTCTTCCAGCGGCAAGTGTTTCCACTTGACCAAATATTGGAGGAACTCGATCTCCTCGTTTTCTTAAAGGCTTTATCAAGAATCAATGCAGGAACTATTTCATTTGCTCCTCGTCATTTCCAACAGCGTTGGAGTGTCCAAGACTTAAATGCGGATTTGGAGTATGCTTCTTCAACAAACTTCGTGGAAGACCTTATGAATCTTTAGGTGTCTTTGGCAAGTCTAATTTGTAGGATTGATTACCTACTCTCTTGAGTATTACGAAGGGTCCAGCCCACCTTGGAGCAAGCTTCTTGCAATTACCGATCGCGGGCTTCGCACCTTCACCTTGATCTTGAATCATACATCGTCTCAACTTCGGAACTCTCATTTGTTCGATGCTTGTCGGCGATGCTCTTCACATCGACTCCTTCTTTGCCCGGAAGATACCCTCGAACTTCCTCCACGAGCTCTTTGCGCATGCCGGACAACATCACGCTGCGAAACTTCTACTTTGACGCGGGATTGTGCCAATTAATGCGGAGTTAGGCATTGATAGCCGTAATTGATCATAAATGGCGACATTTGGGATGATTCTTGCTTTGGTGCTATTGTAGGCAAACTCCACCAAGTGAATAAATTCTTCCACATACCTTGCTTGTTCGGACATAGTTCGTAGCATGTCCTCCATAATCTGTTGGTCGCTCCGTTTGGCCATCCGTCGAGGGATGATAGGCGTGCTCATGAATAGCTTAGTGCTGATATCGTCGTAAAGAGGTCTTGCCAAAAGGCACTCATGAACCGGATCCACGCCGGAGATAATCTCCCTTGGCATGCCATGAAGCACGAAGATTTCTTTGGTGAAGAGCTTTGCTGTATCCATAGCCGTATCTGTGGTCCTGCAGGGCACAAAATGTGCCATTTTCGACAACTTGTCGACTACTACCATCAAAGCGTCTTTCCCTCTTACGGTCTGTGATGAAATCCATGCTGATTACCTCCCACTTAGCGTTTGGCACTGCTAATGGCTCCAATGCCCCTGGGTCCGGAGCTGCTACGCCTTTGTCTGGCGACATAGGCGACATTCCTTGATGTAGCGAGCTACCAGCTTCTTCATTCACGGCCAATAATAGGCTGCTGCGCACTTTGAAATATGTTTTCATGAATCGCATGGCCGGCTATTGGGCTGTTTGCGTGTCATGGAGGATCAATTTCCTTACCCCCGATGATTGAGACGCGCCGCGGCTTGTTCTTATGGTATAACAGGTTGCCCTCCTTCTTATAATGTTTGAAGGCTTCCCGCTCTTTATCTGTTCTAGCCTCCCTAGAGAGGCTTGCCCATACTTCCCTGAAATCCCCATCCGTTGGCAAGGACTCTTCAATCTTCTTACCAAAGTCATTTGGAGGCGTCGAAATTGCATTGCAATGCACTCTAGTTGTCAGGGGATGCCTTGAAAGCGCATCTGCTACCACGTTGAGCTTCCCTGGCTTGTAGACTATATCAAAGTCATACTCTTCAAGGAACTCCATCCACCTTCTACGCCTCGGGTTGAGGGTGTGGTTGCGTGAATACATCTTGGAGGCTCGATGGTGCGTATCAATTGGAACTTCCTTCCCAAAGATAGTGCCTCCAAATTCTTAATGCCACGACAACCGCAAGCAATTCCTGATGCGTCGTCGGTGGCGGCGTTTCGGCGTGGTTCATCTTCACGGGTTATGCGCTACCACCGCGCTCTTCTTGCATGAGCACTTTTGCACTGTAGCTATCTTACTTCGCATCTGTGGCTACAAGCTTATCTTTCTCACGGGTCCGGCGGGGTTAAAATGGGGCGGGTTGTTAATGCTTCTTTCAACAATTCAAACCACTTGGGCTTTCTTGTGCCAATGCTCGCCCAATCTTTCACTTTCTCGCCCTCGTTAAATTACGTTGGCGGGGCCGCTATCTTAACAAAGTTCTTCCACGAACTTCTGTAGTACCACTGCTAAGTGAGAAAACCGACCTCATGCACATTCTTGATTGCGACCAGCGAATGGCGGCTTCAATCTTGGCGGTCCGTCGAGATTCCTTCTGGCGAGATCACATGACCAAGGTATTCCACCTTCTCCGTTCGCGAAGTGGCGCCCGACAACTTGGCGTACAAGCGGTGCCTCTTCAACTTCTCCGGCCTCTCCTTAAGTGTTGCACATGCTCTTCAAGGGATCTGCTATACACCGAGAATGTCGTCAAAGAAAACTATCACAAAGGTGTCTAGGAACTCCCCACGAAGATGTCGTTCATGAGCCTCATGAGCGTTGCTGGCGTTTGATAAGCCAAAAGGCATTACAGGTGAATTCATAGTGCCCGTGCAGCGTTACGGCGGTTTTATGAATATCTTCTTCCTTTATCGGATCTGATGATATCGACCTTAAGTCGATTTTGGAAGACCTTTGCCCCTTGGAGCTGATCCATCAAGTCATCTCATACTTGTTCTTAATGGTGTGCTTGTTCAACTGCCTATAGTCTATGCACATCCTCAAACTACCATCCTTCTTCTTGACAAAAAGAATAGGTGCTCGACTTAGGTTTCGTGCGTTACGTTTTCCATACTTAGTCTACCCACATCCTCAAACTACCTTATTCATTTCTTGCATCAAATAGGAACAAAATTTTTTGGTTTTGTTGTCACGCTCGTGATGCGTGCGTACTTTATAAGTGCGGTGCTAGGTGCGCACTTTATAGGTGCGGTACAAGTACTTTTCAAAAAATGAAAAAAAAAAAATAATTTTTTTCGGTTAGCGTCACGTCACCGCGTGCGTGCGTCTGGCGTACTTTAAACAACAACTTTTGACGACGCGTTTATGCGTTAACCGCCATCGTGACGTTACCCCTCGCACGTTGCATCACGTGCCTATCACGGTGCACGGAAGTACGGTACTACCTTTGGGTGAGCCTGCGATAAAGCCTAGGTCGAGCAACTCCCGTGAAGCGCTTCTTTGTTCAACTCCTATGTCGTCATTGCGTATGGAGCCTTGCTCGGCTTTGTTCGGTCGAGTGCTATCTACTTTTCGACTCCCCTATAAGGAGGAAGCTGCTTGATCTCATCTGGAAAGAGATCATGGAACTCCGTGATCAAGTTAGCTACCTGCTTAGGTAACTTGCTGAGCCCCTTATCCTCTTTACCTTCTTCTGGCTCAGTCTCTTGGATCTCAAGCTTAAAGATATAAGCTACTTGCTCGCTCTTTATGCACTTGAACATCCGTTTAGAAGACATACACTGCATGACGGGAACAACTTCTTTACCTGTGATCTCAATGATCTTGCCGTCGGGTGTTGGGAAGGTCACCTTCCGCTTTCCACAATCAACGATGGCCCCTGCTGGTCTAAGATACTCCATTCCTATGATCAAGTCGTACTTGCCAATACCCATTACTTCTGCCCCCATCTGGATATTAATCCCTGGCAAGTCGATGTCGAAGTTAATTCTCTTGCCTGCTGTCTGCCTTACTGCTCCACTTGCTAAAACAACGGGCCTTGGCTTCGACTTTAGCGGTTTCAACTTCAACATTTCAACCATTCTGGGGGATGCAAAGTTATAGCTACTTCCTGAGTCTATCAGGACTATGAAGGACTTGGCCTTGGCCTTCCCTACTGTGGAAATTACTTTATACTGGCTCTCTGCTTGGTCTGTATCTATTGTGGCAAAGATATGACACTCACCCTGAATGTAGTCGCGGGCTGCCTCGCCGTCGTTGTCGGACAGAGTGTCCCAATCTCCCAACTCTGCTAGCGCTGCACTCATGACGTAGGGGCAGTTCACGGTCCTATGGCCTGGCTGGAAGCACCTGAAGCAAAGCTGCTTTTCTATGCACTCCTGTCTCTTTTCCTTGGGCATCGCCTGCAAAAAAGATCGCACTGCTTTGGAGTAGTTTGACCCTTCCTGCTTGTCCTTGAAGGACACCTGTTTCTTCTCCTGCTGCTTTCCCTGATTGCCGCCATATGGGGCTCTAGCTGGACCTGGACTGGCTGCCCTAGGGCTGTAACTCCCTGTTGCCTTGCCTTTATCTTGGTAATACTGCTGTCTCTGCCTGCTATTCTGAGGTCCTGTCCCTTGCAAGCTTATTGCCTTGGACTCTGCTTCTGATGCTGTCTTAGGGTTTATTGCCCTTACAAGCTTGCGGATCTCCTCATTCAGCCCCTCAATGTAGCTCTCCACTGCATGCTTTTCACCCAACCTTGGCACATAAAGCCTTAACCTCATGAATTCCTCTGTATATTTCTGAACTGATTTGTTTCCCTGTTGCAACCTGTAGAACTGTTGCATCATGCTGGACTTGTGCTCTCTTGGGACGTAATGGCGCTTGAAGGCTTTAGCAAACTTTCTGAACTTGCAAGCATCCCTGCTCAACCCATGGGCCTTTGCATAACACTTCCACCAAATCTGTGCGGCTCCTTTCAAGTTGGCTGTAGCCACTCTACCTTTGTCCTTATCCTTCATGCCATATGCATTGCCGTACTCACTCATTTCGTCCAGCCATGCCTCTGCTTCTAATCCTGACCTGTTCTCCCCCGAGAACTGTTCGAGTTTCCGGGCCTTCCATACATTGCCCAGTGCAGAATCTACCTTCTTCTGGTAGTCAGAGGCTTTGGTGTCCCTTTGTCGTCCATCTATGGTGTCCCTGTGCCTTGCATCTGCAGTGTTCCTTTGCCTTCCATCCGTTCGGTCTTGGGCCTGCTCTTCCTCGGAGTCGGAGTCCGAATCTGAGCTGGAGTCGGAGGATTCCGAGCTGGAGGACCTCCTTCTCTTGCTCCTCTTCTTGTCTCTTCCTGTTTTCCGAGCTGATGCTTGCGGCAACTGAGCATTGCCCACCGAACCCGCTCTTGCTTGCACGGCCAGCAAGGCCTTTATCTGTTCAAGGTCTGTCCTCATCTGTGATATTTCCTCTTCCGGGGTCATGGGTCCGAATTCCTCAAACAGGTTCCTTGCCGGGGGTGGCCTGGGCGGAGACTGTTCTTCCATATGGTCTCGGCGTTGTCGTTCCCCTGAGCCTAGGCCTCTAGCTGCATACACAAGTAGTTCATGGCTATATAGTTAGTTTTACTTGTTCTCTTGCATTATTTATGTTTGTTGGTATAGTTGGGGGACAAAATACATCAACAAAACATTTAGAGTGCAAAAGAGATTATATTTATATTATATATTATCCTAATACAAGAAAGACCCCCGGGATCAAGAATCTAACTATTCTTGGAATCGCCGGTATGATGGATTATCCTCTAGGAACTTCTTCACTTGGGCTGTTCCCACTGAATGGCCCAAGTTCCTAAGGACGTTGATTGAAGATCCTCCCTGCAAAGCTCTCGCCAACTCTTCTATTCTGCGCTCGGAGGTATAGGCTGCGGTCACTGCCAGTCTTCCCTGCCGTCTGTAAGGAATGGCGAAGTCAAAAATATCGAGTGCTACCGCTCTCTTCACCAGGATGGCATACTCGGTGTTGGGAGCTAGCCGAGCATGCCGGCCAAAGCCTGAGAGCGCAATTAGCATTGATACTCCTTCCTCGCCCCTGGGGGTGAATTTGCGGTGAATTACCGCTATTCTTCCATCCATCAGCAGGAGGAGGTAATACCGCACGACCTGTCATTGTGTGACGGGTTCTCGCCTCCTCGGCCTCCAGTTCTGTGCCTGCCGGCATAGTCATCGACCTCCACCGTGGTGAGCTTCCTGTAGTCTCCTGAAGCTCTCCTTAGGTCGAACTCGCCTCTTCGCTCCCGGGGAGGCGTTGTCGAAGAACTTGCCGTTAAGATGTTCGAGGTCGCGTGGCGGATCCCCATCTGTTCCTGTAGAGCAAGGAACTCTTCCTCCGTCGGTAGTTGGCTGCCTCCATAATGCACTGATATTGCTATAGGCTTGCAGCCGGTGGATTCTCGTATAAGTGTCGGCTTCCCTTACTTGGGTGGGAAGTCGGAAGTTCTCGGACGATGAAGTCGTCCAGTGCATTCTCCGGAGTTGGTGCAGCAACTCGTCAGGTCGATACTCCCTTTCCCTGCACTCCGGGAGGTTCTGGATGTCGGTTAAGAGCAAGTACTCTTTGCCCTCGACGATGATGGGGGCTAGGCTTGTGATGCCTAGCCCAAGGGGTGGCGCGATCCTAGGAGTTTGCCGGCTTCTTTGAAATCTGCAACTCTTGTTACGCTAGCATTTGCTCTTCCATTTGGATTCGAGCTCGACGTAGTCCTCGTCTTCTTCCTCACTTTCTTCGTCTTCCTCTCTTCCTTCTTGCTCCTGTTCGTACTGTAAAAGGAGCTGCTCTGCTGCTGCTGTGGCTAATGGGTCCACATCCATGGGAGGGATAGAGGTTTCTCCCATGGGATTTTCGGCACGGTGGGTAAGAAAAATGGCTAAGGCAGCGTTGAAAGAGAAGTACTTCGTCCTATTGACAGTCAGGACCATTGGCTCGGGCATGCGCTGGGCCTTGTTTGTGAGGTACTTGGCAATGTTTGGGACATCGCCTAAGGCTGCTTGAAGGGATTGTCTAGGAACAAAGTAGCCTATGCAAGGTGGGAGCTGCACTAAGGATGGCCCTACCCTAGCTTGGAATTCAGACAAGACTCTGCTATATGCTGGGGTTGCGTGCAAGGTTGCTTGAACATCAATTTCTTTCCGGAAGACCCGGAAAATCTCATCGACGTCGGCCTCTAAGAACATGGCCGGTGGCCGTACCATCGCCTGAAATCAGAGGTTGCCATGAGTCTAGCGAGGAAGAAAGTAGCAAACGGATGCAAGAGCGCCTCAGGGAGCTGGAAAATCGGCTAAGGGGGCAAGAGCAAACTCGTAGGGTGCTACGTGAGAAATGAGGGGCCTATTTATAGAAAAGGGGAAAAACCCTAATTTTTGGGTGACTTGGAAAATTCCTGGAGTTGGGCAATTCTAGCTTATATTGGGGTCTAAATGGAAATTGGAAGACTAATTTAAGGGTTTGAGCATGACTGGGTTACCTAAAGATTCTAACATAGCAAGTTGGAGATCATTTGGACAAGTTATGGTGAAGAAATGGTAGGAGGTCTCACAGGTAGCGCCTCGTTCAAAAGCTACACTTTAGTTTCTTTACCAGGCGCGACGTGTGAGACATCAGTCCCATTTTGATCATAACATGTCCAATTTGGGTAAACTAAGGGTGTAACGATGACAGACTCATCAAATTAGGCAGGATTGACCCCTTACTTGATCAATTTGGAGCTGTTTTGGGCAAATTTGGGCGAGGTCTCACAGCTAGCGCCTCGTCCAAAAACTAAACTTTAGTTTCTTGACCAGGCGCGACCTGTGAGACATCACACTTTTCAGTCTGTAAATGTCCTATTTCACTAAAACAAAAACTAAAACCTGCTAGCTTGTCCTAATTAAACAAGTTTAGACACATCAAATACTTCAAAATTGATTTATATTACAAAATTTTTGATTATTTACAAAATGTTTATTTGGGATCTCCCTTAATTAAACTAGCTAATTGCATGTCCTTTCTCATGAGGGTTACTCGCTTTGCGTGGACAGTGCAAGCTGTCGAGTCTTCAAAATGTTGCACTATCCTCTGCTCAGCCGCTTCCTGCAGTGCCAGCAGCATCTCATCTGTGACCCTCATGTCGGTCCTAAAATCCTGCATCACTTCTCTGACTAGACGAGCAAAGGGGGCACGGGGAATTAAGAGGCCGTAGCTGCCCTGGAAGTGTCGGATCTCCCTCAGTGCTCTTCTCTCGGTCTCCTTCCTGCTGCCTTTCTTCTTGGCTGGCTTCTTGGGGACCTTGGGCTTTGGTGGTGGCGGCCTTAGAGTCTGGCTCTTCGTTGGGTGTCCGCCCTCGATCGTTCTGACCCTGTTCTGCTGGTAGTAGGGGTTGTAAGCCTCCCACTCCTTCATATATGCCTCGTGCTCCCTCATCTTTCGCTGATAGATCTTGAAGGGGTCTGTGACGTAGGCCTCTCGGGCAGGCCGTGGTTGCTTCTTCCTGTCCCACTTCGGATAAGGAGGGGGCTTCTGCACTTGGTCTGGCTGCTCTTGCTCGGGTGCTGTCTGCTCAGGTACTACCTGCTGGTCGCCTGGGGGTTTAGAAGAGCTTCCACCTCCGGTGTTGGGGTTGAAGTCTTCGTCGGAGGAGTTCGGTGGTTGATCAGGTGCCCGTTCAGTGATGACGATCTTGGGGTTCGAGCCTTTCCCTTGCTTGAGCTTCCTCTCGCCCACCACAAATTTCCCTTTTGCCTTCTTCTTCTCCTCGGCCGCTTTTGTCTCCTCTTCCCTCTTCCTCTTTGCTTTCCCGGCGCCATTGTTTCTTCTCGTGTTTTGCAATCCATGCTGCAAGGTCTTCTTCTTCGCTTGGGTCGAGCCTTGGCCCGCTGTGCTCTTGCCGCTCCTTTGTCCTCCTTTCCCGTTGTGCTCCCTCGTCTTCGTCTTCGAGGATCTCTGTTGCTGCATCAGAGTGGTCCTCTTTCCCTTCCTGCTCTTGAATCTCCCGCTCTATCTCCTCGTAAACTTCCCTTGTCTCCTCGTCCATGGAAGTTGGTGATGTGGCCTCATCTTGATCCACCTGCTGATTGAAAACATCAATCAGATCAGATGTATCTTGATCTCCTGGGATGTCCTCCTCGTCCGAAGGCGAACGGCCCCCCCTTGCGAGCCTCTCATGAAGCATCTGCCGAATCAGGTGTCTGTGGCGCTGGTGGTTTCGCCTGGGCGAGGCTTCCTGGCAGTCTGCTTGGTTTGTGCCATGCTTGACGGTTCGTCGATCGGATATCAACGCCCAAAGATCGCCTAAGTGAGGGAGAGCGGATTTCTAGGACGGGAACGTGCAAATGGGTGGGGTCTACATCTATTTATAGCTTGGGAAATTTTAGGTCAAAATCTAAGTTACTCTATTTAGCGTGCCAAGGCACCTAATTACTTAAAACATACACTTGTTTCAGGGATTTTTAATTATTGGTCGTTCAAAAACTAGAGTTTAGTTTTTAGACCAGGCGCGACGTGTGAGATCTTACACATTTTTAAGCAATTTAAGTGATTTGAACACACTATTCTAACTAATTTTACCTTAGAACTCGCCTTACCATATTACTTTGGTGAAATTTATCAAGTTTTAAGGTCTTCTTGGCTCAATGTCTCACAGGTAGCGCCTCGTCTAAAAACTAAAGTTCAGTTCTTTGACCAGGCGCGACGTGTGAGACCACCTTGCCCGAGAAGGTTTTGGCTCATTCTTTTTAGTCTTATTATGTTCCAATTCACTCAACTGTTACTAGCTTAGCATAAACTACAAAAGTGAGGAAAAATTTTCCCACTTTTTCGAGGCTTGAGGATCCTATCAAGTTAGTACTACTGGGAACATGGCTAGTGCTTTGCTCTTGGTCTCCAAGAACATTGCTCTGATACCACTGTGACGTCCCCTACTCGTATATGATGCCCGCACCATATACAAACAGGAGTTCTTCCCCCATACCAGCTCCATGCTGATACAGGGCCCTCCACATGTCACTGTGACCGTACTGGGTCTCCAGTGGGAAGAGTGAAGGGGTCATTCTACCCCGTCTCCCTCAGGGCCTACCTAGCTGCGGAAGCGTAAACATACCTGTCAGTATACAACATAATCAGATATCCACCTCGAAGGGTGGTGCATCAACATCTGCATAGACAATGATCAGCATCATACATAGGGGTCCTACCCAAGGCTCAGATTCGAAGGGATGACTGACGACTTGGGTCTCCAGAGTTCATTGCAGACAGAATTCATGGCAATGGATTTGGCTGGCATAAGAACATAGCATAGGGTTGTCCACTCCATCCGCCCCTCCTGTGCACACTTTGCAGAGTAGGCTGAAAAGTGTCGGGACCTGACTGTAGCCCGCCGGATGCATAGCCAAAGGGGCTATTCCTGGGTCTCATCCTCCCAGTTCCGATGGGGCAGGAAGGGATCACTCCCTCCAGAGATCTACATGCTGACTCAAGGTGACTAGAGGGCCACTGCCCGTCTTCGACTGAACCCACTGGAAAGTGTACACCACTTCACGGGTGTCGAGTCCATGCCTTACCCGCACTCAGTGGTAAGCCATTAGACCTAGTCACAATGATCCCTGGTAGACCTTACACACCAGAGGGATCGTTCAAGAGTCAGGACATGAACCCCCTTCTTAGCCAGTCTGGCCCCTTCACCCACAACCAGGTGTGGTTCTTGTACACAGGCCGAATCTACAGTGTGCTAGAGAGGCTACTCTAGGAGCATTAACTACCAAGCTTTAGGGCCTCTACCCCCCCTTCCCAATACAAGGAGTTCACAGAGATACATCATCCATATACATCACAGAAGAACTAAAGAACTAGATCTAATCTATATCATAGAGTTAGGTTCTTTAGTTAGTGTCTGGGATCTGAGACCTTAGATGGCTACTATGGGCAATTTAATAGGCTAAACCTACTGATTCTATGACTGGAAGATGGTTTAGGCTATTGAATTGACTAAATACCTGATCCTTGGGTTGCTCCTCCTGACCTGAGTTCGACCATCCTGCTGAACTGCTCGAATCAAGGGAAACTAATGGTGCAATTCGCTTAGACAGAGTCTGGGAGGTGGTTTTGGCTCCTGGGGCAGCCAAAACAGAGCTCTAAAACCCTATGGACGAAAATAGCAAGTTAGGGTTTTCCTAACCTAAATAGACAAGGGTTTAGGACTAGGGTTTCCAATTATCCCTTTAAGCATGTGGGATAATTGGGAATGGGCCCACTTGCCTTTAATAGCTAGGTGGCAAAATGTGCCCACATGGAAAGGTGTGTCCACATTAATGTGCACATTAATAATAATTGCACATACCTAGCAAGTTGCCCCCTAGGGGCTACTCACCTGGCTACACGTCGGTGTACGCGTCAGTCGGGGTGGCGTGTACGCGTGACGGGGCAGTACAATATACGTCCTGGGACCGTATACTGTGCTGGAACGTCACAGAAATGCTTGTTTAAACAGGCCATTTGCGTAAATTCATGCAATCCAGAGCAGGTTGTCACTGCGAGCAATCACAAGATTATAAGTTTACTGTAGCAAGGGTTAATAGCCTTACTGTTCACAATTTCCCTTACTCGACATCGAAGTCTACTTCAAATCACGTAATATTCCACTTCAACAATCCCTTTCTTCAAGCTAAAGATCTTTGAAGCTCCAATCACTATGCTAAACATAGTTCAAAAGATTTTAGGACTTCCTGAAACTGTTTGTTTGATTGCCATTGATGATACAAGGCATGCAATTTGATTTAATTCAAACGTTTCACATATTTCCCTACATGGTAGCAAATGTGTCCTCTTAGCACATGCCAAGCATCCAAACTTAGACTTCAATATGATTTTCAAACCGGCGCTATGACCAGAAACATTATTGCTCACAATCCTGTATAAAGATTAATTCTTTTTCATGCCAAATGTTGACATGAGCAAGTCATTTGTATAATCCTAGAAGATAAGGTTCTTTCACTGTGCAATGAGTGGAGTTACATCATTAACTATCAAGCTATACAAACTGTGAGCAATTCCTTCCTGGTGACTCTCTAGGCCTAGGCCTGTATGCAAAAGTCTGCATAAACTTTGGGTTCCACCAGCTCTGGTTATCCTCTCTGATGCTACTTTTCCCATGGCTACAACAAGATCCCATAAAACTTTAACTGCCAAGGTCCTTATTTTCTCTGATGAACTCAATAATAATTGTGAAAGATTTTCCATAATGTTGGTTGAAGCCACCTTGCTAACATATGCATCTTGTCCAATAGCACACAGTTGCAAGCATAGGTCACATGTCCAAATTTGTCTGATGGAACTGGAAGAGAGGCATCCAATTTCTCAAGCAGGCCAGAGTGTAAGGCCTTCATGACCACATTATTTCCTCCAAATTTGATCAGTTGCAGAAAAGCTTTCAAGGATCTACATCTGACTGCAGCTTTCCTGTCATCCAACAGTACTAGCAACTTCTCAATTATTGGACTATTTAAAATTTGTTCAATGGCTAACTCTCCAGTTTCAGCTAGTCTATCAATAGTTTTTAGTGCGTCCTCGTGAAGCCACTCAGAATTCGGCTCCAGCAATGAGGGTTGTTACTGCTTTATTTCAATGAGTTCGGATCATGGTGTCACTCCAACAGGAGAGCACTATGGTTATATCATTGATCTTGTGAATAAAAAAGGATCATTAAGCCTGGCAGAGGATTTGATCAACAGTTTGCCATCAGTAGCAAATGACGTGACATGGAGATCCATGCTCCGGGCTTGCAAATTGCATGGTGATTTTGAACGCGCAAGATATGTAGCTGAGATTATCATGAAACTAGATCCAGGGGATTCTTCTCCCTACATTTTATTAGCAGATACTTATGCTGCAGTTGGCAGGTGGAGTGATGCTGCAAGGATTAGAAAATTGTTAACAGATAGATGTCTGAAGCAACCACCAGACCAAAGTTTCATTGAAATTGAGAATAAGATGTACGAGTTCGTTGGAGGGGATATGCACGTCCTCACCTAAGAAAGGTATACCTGGGATAGAGAACTTGATTAAGGATTTTTCTAAATCATTGCAGAGAACTTGCCTAGTGAACCATGTAGCTAACAAATATTGCTATCAAAAACAACGATGACAGTCAATTTTGCATTTCTACATCATATGTGGTCCACTTCAATGATAATATACACTCATTGGCTCAGGACAATTATTGATTGCTTGAAATTGTTGCACTTTGTCTGAGGCATTGGCATCTCTGAGTTTATTGTTAAAGAGGCAACGTTTCTCTTTATTTATGACGTGAATAATAATGGTTTTTCAAGGGATAGTTCAGGTTTTAATGAGAAGTTGTAAAGCAATTTTTTTTATGATTATAGAGCTTCAAAGACATTTGAGCTGCTCTCAAATGACAGTTCATGACTTTGCCACAATGGCATTTGCTCTGACCTACCTCTGCAAATTTAATACCATGCATTTTGAGTTTAATGCCATTGTATATTGTTGAGTTTTAATATTGTTCTTGTTGTTATTGTATCTGCAGTTCAACATGGCTAACGGCAAGGAAAATGAAAAGGGAAAGGAGAAAGGTGTCTCAGCTAAGATGCTATCAAAGATCTTGTCAATGTTAACAGAGGAACAAAAGGACGCAGTGGCACATGAACTATTAAATGGAGGCGCATCGTCATCAAAGAAATCCAAGAGAAGGTCTTCCATTGGTAGTCGCACTTCCAAGACATCGCGAGAAGGCAATGAATCAATGGCATCGGGAAATTCTCGTGGTATGAGCTTTAGGAAGTTGGGCGACACTGAGTTATAACTTTGTGCATATTTATTTTGAGTGTTGTCTTATTATCTTTATCTTGTTGATGAGTATAAAGTCTTATTCAAAATATATTATAGGTGTGTGTTTCTACGGGTGGAAAGATTCATCCTGATGTGCATAGAAAAGAGTTTATGGATGTTGCCACTAGTTCAATGATGGATCACTGCCACGAGATACATCTAAACTGGCGACAAGTTAAGTTGCGCCATAAGCAAGAAGTGATCAATCACTTGAAGGATCAATTCGGTGCTGGTTTTAATGAGAAGGACATGTTGAAACAACTTGGACGCCGATGGAATCATCACAGGTTAGATCTAAACCCTATCCAAATCTTATTTATTTGCTTTATCTAGAGTTTTAATTTTCTTCATATATTGGTAGGGATTACCTAAGACGGAAGGCACAAAAAGGTTTGACATCCAAGCCTTCATCTGTTAAAAAAGCAAGCTGGAAAAAGTTTCTTGAATTGGCGACGGTGGAGCACCACGTGAAGAAATTAGCAGCATCTCAAAGGAAGAAAAAACCATGTACTGGTTCAGGTGGGGATAGATCGATCATCTCTAATTATGTGAGTATTACTTCTTATTTGTTTGAAATCAAGTTAGTATATGATACTTATAACTACCTCATATTTTCAATATTTAGTATGCCCACTTTAGGGGCTATCCTAGTGAGAAGGTCATTTCTGAGATTAAGGAAATTGGAGGATGGAAGAAATGGATCAAACGCGAAAGTGATGAAGGACGTGTATTCCCAGAAGCAAAGGTACAATTGCAATTTTAAGACTCATAATTTGAAAATATACATGTAAGGCATTACTTGGCATTAACTATTTTATTCAATTATATATATTGTAGCACATGGCACAAGATTACGTAGGCAAGGGCATTGTCCCGCCAATAGATGTCAAAGGAAAAGCCATTGCGCAAGTAGCAGATGAGGAGAATGAAGGCACTGAAGAGACTGTGCATGTAAGTGTTCTAGCTAGATACAGTACATGCTTGTGACTTTTAAATTGTAGACATATAACCCTTTTTTTTTCTTTTTGTAGCCGGATATAGACGGATCATCAAGCAGCAGTGGAAGCGAAGATGAATCCAGCAGTGATAGCGCAGAAGGTACATCTAACAGTGAAAATGAAGACGTTGAAATTGATTAACACATCTCCATTATTTCCTTGTTGAGAAAACTATATTTATGTACACTGTTCATTTTACTAGGTTTATGTACATTGTTCATTTTAAATGTTTTGAATCAAACATGGTGAATTGACAAAAGAGATTGACAACAATCTGTAAAAAACGTGACTAAGCATTGTTAAGAAAAATGACATAAATGTAGTAAAATGATGACAAAAAAATGTAAAAAAATAGCCTCAAACATGACCTAAGTATGTGACAAAAATTAGCCAAAAAAATGAAAAATATGACCTAAAATATGACAAAAGAGTGTAAAAAAGAACATAAAATAGGACAAAATAGGGACCATAGAATTGCCAAAAAATTGCCTAAAATTTGACAAAATAGGTGTAAAAAAAATAGCTAAAAAAAGTGACAAAAAGGCTATAAATTATGGCAAACAAAAGAAAAAAATGCCAAAAAAATGGTACAAAAATTAACAAATAGGCATTACAGAATTGCCAAACAAATGACAAAAAAGATAAGAATATAACATAGAAAATGACAATAAAGTATCCAAAAATAAGCTAAAGTATGACAAAATAGGTGCTGAAGAATTGCCAAACGAAGTGACAAAAAAAGGTTTAAAGTATGACAAAGTATGTGTCAAAAAATTGCCAAGAGAAGTGCCACACAATTGCCAAAAGAAATGACAAAAGAAGGTTTAAAGTATGACAAAATATGTGTCAAAAAATTGCCAAGAGAAGTGCCACACGATTGCCAAAAAAGTGACAAAAAAAAGTTTAAAGTATGACAAAATATGTGTCAAAAAATTGCCAAGAGAAGTGCCACACAATTGCCAAAAAAGTGACAAAAAAAGGTTTAAAGTATGACAAAATATGTGTCAAAAAATTGCCAAGAGAAGTGCCACACAATTGCCAAAAAAGTGACAAAAAAATGACAAAACAGTGGCGATGCATCGTCACTTTTTTTTTACATATTTATAGCATGTTTTTGTCAGTTCTCCAGAATTTGCAGTAGTCTGCAATGTGATAAAAAAAACTGACAATAAACCCCTATTCTCTTGTAGTGACCCCTCGTGGTGGTTATTTATAATATGATTATGCTATATGCTAACCTTGTATGCACGCTTCCGTGACATAGGAGTCCCATTGAAGGCGTGGGCCGAATGACACCTCCGTGTCCTTCACCCATCTTTTCATAGATGGTCCGATTTAGACGGAGGGCCCTGCTCATGGCGAGTTGGTCGTCATGGGAGGGGGAAGTCCCTGTATGTATACGTCCGGAGTGCCGTATATGTTCAGGGAGCGTCACAGTGGTATCAGAGCGTGGTGGCCCCATAACCCACAGGTCCCAGGATCGAAACCTGGCTCTGATACCACTGTGACGCTCCCTGAACATATACGGCGCTCCGGACATATACATACGAGGACTTTCCCCTCCCATGGCAATCAGCTCACCACGAGCAGGGCCCTCCGTCTAACTCGGACCATCTATAGAAAGATGCCCGGGTGAAGGACACGGAGGTGTCATTCGGCCCACGCCTTCAATGGGAATCCTATGTCGCGGAAGCGTGGATACAAGGTTAGCATACAGCATAATTATATCATAAATAACCACCACGAAGGGTGG
Source organism: Isoetes taiwanensis (assembly GCA_021234155.1). NCBI lineage: Eukaryota > Viridiplantae > Streptophyta > Lycopodiopsida > Isoetales > Isoetaceae > Isoetes > Isoetes taiwanensis. The sequence continues at coordinate 9,773,912 of JAJEKV010000041.1, forward strand.
CACATCCATCCAACTAATGACAACAGAGAAGATACATCTAATGCTAAGGAAAACACCCTAAACCCCAGGTTCGGCTCAGACTCCAATGAGGATCGACTGACGGCTAGGTCTCAGGAGATTAGCAGACGGAATCTTGGCATGGCGTTGGCTGGCATAGAACATCGGCTAGGGTTGTCCACTCCATCCGCCCCTCCTGTGCACACTTTGCAGATGAGCTGAATCAAGCTATGGCGTCATTGTAGCCTTCCAGAGACGCAATCCCAAGGCATCACCCTTCGGGACTACTCCGGGTTACATCTCCCCGGTCCGATGAGGCAGGTCAGGGAAGTGTCCCTTTCCAGAGTCGCCGTGATTCCATGGGTGAGCTAGAGAATACGTGCCACATCAGCGACCCCCGCATCCGTACCCGACCTACTCCCCTAACTTTATCTTCAAAGTACAAGGTGATCACACAACTGTACCCAGGGAGTGTCAGACCCATACCCGACCTGGTTCACTGGCCGGCTATCAGGCCTAGCTCACTGAAGGAGTCCCCGTAGCCTTTTATGCTCAGGTGAGACCCCACCCCACACTTCATCACTACGGCCCCTTATCTGGTGCTTCAATCATGCCATAGATTCCACAGCTCGGTGGGATCTTGTGCACAGGCCGCAATTACTGGGTATTACGGGAGTTACTAGGAACATACTAATGAACATAGGTTATAGAGGTCTCTACCTGTTAGCCTAAAACCTGGAATTTTAGTCTAACCTCAAAGGAAGTGCAAACAAACTGGTCAGGACCTCCAGATCACTTAGGGTGATCAATCCTCGATCATATAAAGCAAAAGAACTCAATTTGAAATGCTAGATTTCTCAAAATCACTACAGTCCCTGAAGCAAAAAAAACTGTCAGAACAAAAATCAGTTTAGCAGTCACACCCTTTAAGATTTTTGAGTTTTGATTTTTGGTATGGTTTATAGACAAGTGGAGGAAGCTACTGGTGAAAGTCTGACTCGATTTGGATAGAGGAAGGCCAAGAAAATCTATGTCAAAGTTCAAAAAAATTGGTCAATGCCAAAACAGAGCCAAAATTTGCAAATATAGTTTGGTGATGAATCTTGAGTTGGAATTTGTATAAACAGCTTCAAAATAAACTCTAGATCATGTGCATAAGGTTTTCTTTGACAAGCAAACACTATGATATTTCTTGAGATGGGCCAAAGTCTCGATTTACATCACTTTTATAGCTTATGGAAAAAACTATTTTTTCTTTGTTTTCTTTACATATAAGCAATACTCAAACCTTTTTAAAGAATGGGACACCTAACTATTTAATTTGGATTCTACTTTAAATATCTGGTTTCTATTAGTTTAGACAAAGTAACAACTTGAAACAAAAGAAGATGGAAACACTATTTGTCCGTGCAATGAATATGCATTCAAATCATAAGATATCACAGGAGTTTAGAATTCAAGAAGTAATACCCGTGATAATGCTTGAGAACAGATCCCAAGGCATTGTCAACTTCAGAAAACCCAAAAATTATCGAAAGAGAAAATAATAAGATAATTTGAGTAGCGTGAGGGAGTTTTGATGTCAAATAAGTCACAACAGAAGCCTGGCCTTCAATCAAAATACTGATCAATCTTCAATCTCGAAAGCAGGATTAGCGTAATTTGAGGTAGAAATGGATCAAGAGAATATCGGGAATATAGAAATCGCCTGCATCACAGAGGTATATCTCGGGGGGTCATGATTTGATCTGTGATGTCGGCTTAAGAACCGTTCTTCCCCAAAACTAGCTCTACTGAAAGTGATTTTAGGCCTAATTTGAGCAATTTCTATCAAACCAAGTGCCACAGAGGATCACCGAGGTCTCGGAAAAGGTTCGTGAGCCGATTTCGGGAGAAAATTGGCGGGATTCAATCAAGTTATGGCACCTAATTGGCCGATTAGCGAGTGTTCCCCTATTTCTTAGGGTTCATCGAAAAATTCTTGAAGGCCATATATCCCACAAGGCTAAAATGATTACGGAGGCTCATGTATATAAGGCTTAATGCTGACCTGCCTAATAACCTGGCGTGCTAATGCAGAGGGGACACCCACCAGAAACCCCCCCCGCCCCACGCCGCCACGGAAATGAGAATGGAAATGGGGGTGACGGAATGATGTAGAAATAGATAGGGTAAATAGGCTAGAATAGGTTTTTTTCTTTTTATTTTTATGGCACGATCCCAAGAAATAATATTTGAGGAATTTTCCAAAGTCTTTTTGAATTTTGGAAAGGCCAACATAGCTATTTTTGCCAAGCTCCAAATCTAGAGTGTTTTCAAGTCAAATTGAGATACTTGAAATTTTGCCCATTTTGACCATGGTCAATGAGTTTTCAACCTTGGGAATGGTGAAAAAATCATAGGAAGAGGGTGAAAAGATAGGAAAAAAAAAAGGCTATGGCAGGATTTAGGGAAATAAGATGAAAGTAAAATTCAAGCCTCCTTGCTCTTGAAGTTTTTCATGATCTCTTGAGAGCAATTCACAAGTGGAGGTGAGGCCAATAAAAATATAGGTAGTGAAGTAATGAAAGAAGGCATGACAAGGTGGAAATGGGGTATAAAAAGATGAAAGGAAAGTGGATATGGAATGGATGAAATGGATAAAGGATGGAAACCCCCAGAGCACATGATCTTATCTCCAAAGCTCAAATCATACCTCATAACTTTGCTCAAGGCCCTAGGGTCTTCCCAAACTTCTAAAAAGGTCTTCCTCCAATCTTCAAGGCCTAAACAAGAGCAAAATTCACCTTTAAAGTGACATCTTCATAGGTGTGACTTCCAAACCATTGGTGCAACTCCATTTAGCTCCATATGAGTAAATATGAGCAACATGCTTATAACTCCTTGTATAGCTTGCTATATCCTTTGCCCGGTCTTCAAGAAATAAGAATGTAACTAGAAAATTTCCTCAAAGGAAAGAATTAGGCTATACAACCAAGATCCCAAGGGTCTTCCAAACTTGAGCCAATTTCTTCCAAACTCTAGCGGGGATCAAAATAACACTAACTCTTACCATATGAGTAATAGGAAAGTAACTTAAGATGAAACCTCAAAAGAAACCACAAGTCTTCCAAACTCGACAAGTATCTTCCAATCTTGAAACTCTAGGTATCATGATGGTCCATGTTGCCCAAAAGGGGCAACATCTCCTCAAAGGAAAGAATGAGGCTGGTCCCCTCAGCCTCAAAGGAAAGAAATGCTAACCAAGGTCTTCAAAATATCAACAAGTGGTGGAGGGAATAGAATTACTCTGCAGGTGGTGGGAAATATGAGGCAGTATAAGGTAATGGAGAGAGTGATAAGAAAATAAGATCAAATGGAGGGTAGGACAACTCAAGACGTGTGAATATGGAGAAGAAGTGGATGAACCTCAGATATGACAATGATAATCAAATTAGCATGAGTGCCAAATAAAGGGATGAGTAACAATGTAGGATTAGCACTCTTAAAATTTCATATGGAAGCAAGGGCTAGATGGAAAGAGGCCAACTTAAGACAAATAAGAGTAATGAGCAAATGGACCTGAAATGACAACACTCAAAATTGTTAAAGCATAGCAAATCTCTACCCTATTTAACTAAACTTCTACTATTCAAGAAATTTGGCTCATACAACCATTGAATGTATTTCAAACTAAAAATTCAAACCTTCAAACCAAAAAATTCAAACCATCGAGCTCGAACCCTAATTTGCTCCTCCTCTGCTCGTGCTCAGAAAACTCGACCTCCCTTGCCATGGAGTGTTTCCTTGGGCAAAAGACTTATCAAGAGAAACTAGCAAATCAGCGCACGTGTATCGTAACACAAAGGCTCTGTGGGCCAGAATTTTTACAAGGGAATGTATTCAGATGCTACATATGCACTACTTTTTGTGTAAGCATCATCATGAGCTGACAGATGCTCAATTTGACAGGTATAGGCAGTTATACTACTCCCACAGGATGCTAGCAGATAGCTATGGTTCCTTGATGCTTCTCATGATAAAAGAGATGCATTTCAAACTCCCGAAAGAGAATCTCCGGAGTGAAGATCAGTATGTTTTTGGTACCATGAACAATTTTTTACCGGATATAATGGTCTCTGATGATCTTTGCAGATGGCTCTCCTTCGACAAGATTCCTACTATCCCTTCAGGGAATACCGATAGCATTGGCTTCCTATGAGAGGATCCGATCATCAGAATTTGTGTACCCCCCTTTTTTTTTTTTTTTTTGATCTAATAGAAATTCTCTTGCTCTTTTTGAAATTGTGCGGTCTTGAAAAATATTTTACGCTTCAAAACGTAACACACAATTAGCTCACCTCAAAGGAAAAATGGTCTTGATGGCACAAGTATAAAGAAACTTGAATACAACTAATCGGAAACAATTTAGCAATTCCAACCAACCAAAATCTACAAAATTTTAAGCCTCAAGGAAATAAACAAAATCAATCAAAAGAATTTTAAATCTCCAACTTCCAACAAAGAATTAACCTACTTTAAGTTAAAATAGATGTTCATATAGGAGCAAAAGGCCTAAACATGCATGTTGAGGCCAATATTTTCAAATGCTGAATATTTGTAGGATTGGGTAATTCCAAACCTGTTTTGAGATCCTTAAGCCAATAAGATGAACAGCCAGCTTCTCTTACAATCCGGTAAGGGCCTTCCCAAGGATTTTCAAATTTAGACAACTTACCTTCATTTGCAGCATCCCATTTGAGCACGAGTTCCAATGGAGCAAATTTATCCTGGAGCTTGTGAGCTGCTTTAAAAGCTGCTGCACTCCTAGCCTTCTTAAGTAGATTGAAGTTTTCTGCACCAAATCTATCCTCATCCAACTTTAGTAAAACCTCATACCTGTGTTGTAATGCCTCAGTAAACTCCAAATCCAACTTGAGTGCCATCCTCAAAGAGGGGATCTCCAACTCAACAGAATAAAACGCTTCAACACCATAAACCAAACCGGAAGGGAGAAGCATTAGTGGGCAGTTTTAGCGGTGATTCTATGAGCCCAAAGAGCATCATATAATTTCAAATGCCAATCTTTTTGGTTTTGGGTAAACTGCTTTCTCAGTAAAATACCCTTAAGCACTTTGTTAGTGGACTCATTTTGACCATTTCCTTGAGGGTAATAGGCTGAGCTTTTCACATGTCTGATCTTGAGGCTTGAGACAAGAATTTGAATAACCTCATTAATAAAAGTAGAGCCTCTATCAGTCAAAATTTTGAAAGGGATCCCAAATCTAGAACAAATGTTTTCATGCAAAAACCTAGCAGTAGTATATGCATTTGCTTTTCTCAAGGGTGCCTTTTCCGACCATTTGGTAAATAAATCAGAGCCACAACAATGTATTCATGCCGAAAGCGTAAGATGAGGGATTTATAGGGCCAACATAATCTAGCCCCCAAACTTGAAATGGGCCCTGGGACACAATTCCAAGAAGAGGGGCAGGATGCAAAATTTTCTTACCAAAAACGGCATCGGTGGCAAGTTTTATGACATCATAGCAATCTCTAAATAAATGAGGCCAGAAATAACTGCACCTTAATATTTTTTTGGCAGTTGTATCTGCTGCAAAATGGCCACCACAAACACCTTTATGATTCTCAGCAAGCACTAAGGCAGCCTCCTCTTCATCAACACATCTTAAAAGAACTCCATCCCTGTTTACCTTGCACAAAATATCTCCAATCAAGGTGTAAGTTAAACATTTTAGCCTAAACTTGTAAGCTTGACCTTTAGAAAGTTCAGAAGGTATCTCTTGATATTGGAGGAATTTTCTAATAGGTTGCTGCCAACCATGAACCTGTTTACCTGAAAGATCTTGCTCATTTGCCACAAGATTAGCCATCTCCCCTTCTTCTTGTACAACTTCTTCATGCTCAAAATAGGCAGCAGGTAAATACAAGCTCGGGTTATTCACCACATGGATAACCTTAACCTTTAAATCATATGACTGGAGCCTACAAGCCCACCTATGAAGCTTGGGTTTTTCCAACTTCTTACCATACAAAAAAGGCATGGGATTCTCACAGATATAAACAAGAGCTTGGGATTTTTGTAGAAGATGTCCTTGCCTTTCTATTAAAAAAATAAGAGCAGCAGCACTTCTCTCTATCTTAGGATATCTCTCCTCAGTTTGAGACCATTGTTTACTTGCAAAAGCAATGGGGTGTTTTTCCTGCAAAATAGCAATCCCAACAGCTTTTTTAGTAACAGTAATATAGATTGTGAATGGCAATGAGAGATCTGGAGCTTTCAACCGAGTGGCATGGCAAATAGCTTCTATAATCTGCACAAAGGCCTTCTCACATTCATCACCCAAACAATAGTTTTGTATTTACTTTCTTTCTTACTAACATGGCCTACTCTCGTTAGTTTGGAGATAGGACTAACATGGTGAGAGAAATTAGGCACATAAATTCTCAAAAAAGAAGTCATCCCCATAAATTCTTTGACATCTCTGAGTGTCTTAGGGGTCTGAAGCTTCTTCAAGGCAATAACTTTCTCTTCAGCCACTTGAAGACCACCGGGTGAGACCTCATGGCCTAACAATTGACCTTTGGATGACAAAAAGATGCACTTTTTGGGATTTAGATTAACTCCAGCTCGCCGTCAAGATAATATAAATATCCTTGTTAGTTCTGAAATATGGTCACTTACTTCAAGTACCTAAGCATAAATCATCCAAAAACTCTAAATTGTTCCGAGTCATGCTTGCAAACAACAATGTCCATAACCCCTGAAATGTAGCAGGGGCATTCATCAAACCAAAAGGCATCCTTTTCATTGCAAATGTTCCCCATGGAGTGATGAAAGATGTTTTGGGCTGATCTCTTCTGTTTGATGCTTATCGATTAAATCCGAGAGAAACCGGCCCAAAAATGAGTACATGGATTTACCGCCTCATCGTGATAAATGATTTCTTCTAAAAAGGCAAGGGATAACAATCTTTAATAGTAGCCTTATTAAGATCTCTATAATCTACACAAATTCTCAAAGAACCATTTTTTTAATAATCGAACAATGCATGAAACCCGTGAAGGATTCACAATAGGCACTACCAAACCTCGATTCTCGCATTTTAAAGCGGCTCTTGTTTGATAAGATCCAAAAGTGAAGAATTAATTCTTCTCAACTCGCATAACAGGTTTGGCATCTTCTCGAACCTTAATTTCAAACTCACAAATTTTTTTATCAACCCCTTTCAGTTCTGAATACTCCCAAGCAAAAACATCCACCCAATCCTCAAATAACTCAACCATTTTACCTTGATCACCTTCATTATATAAGTCTCCCATTTGCAGGGTCCTAGATATACCTCCTTTATGCACTTCAAGCTCTTTAAGTGATTCCTCTTGTGCTAGGTTGATAGTTAAGATGGGATGGAATTGGGAAAGCTCCTCTTCATCTAAGACATCCTCTTGAATAGCTCCTTCAGACAAATACTCCATAAGGGTTTTTCTGCACAATGAGTCAGCTTCAAAATTTTTAGATCTAGGAATATGTAAAATCTCCCAATGATCAAAAAAAGTTAATAATTCTCTGGCTTGAGCACTCAGATCCTCCATGTCTTGATGTTTAGTTCGATATTCTCCCAAGATTTGTCTACAAACAAGTTGTGAGTCTCCATAAATAACAATATGAGAAATACTCATACACCTTGCTTCTTGTAAACCTGCAATGAGGGCTTTGTATTCTGCTGCATTAGAAGAAATATTAGGGTGAATTCTCCCTATCTTAGTCATCAACTTAAAATCTGCATCCTTCAAAATAGCAGCAGAAGAAGCAATCCCCAGTTTTTTTGACATACCTCCATCAAAACCAGAGATAGGCTTTTTGCCTTCGGATCAGGAGATTCAACATGCATGTAAGCAAAGTTGACAACCTCTTCATGTATACTAGCATCCAGGCCTAAATTGTAAACACCCAAATCTTCTTCCTGTAGTATGTCCACATCTATGAACCTAATGTTAGCAGATGGATCGTTTTTTGTTTGCCGGTTTTGAGGAAGTTGCTCCATTGGAAATGGTGCAAGTGCCTTCAGACCATACAGGTCTGGCATCCACTGTTTTCATCCATCTCCTTCCTAATAATAGATCATAGATATTAGCTTGATTAACATTTTCAAAATCAACAACCACAAATGTGGCCAGCACAATGATTCCCCCTGTATTCACAGATACATTTCTTACTATTCCCTTAGGCACAACTTTAGCATTTGAAAAAGATTTTAGAACAATGGAAGTATTATCTTCTACCTTGAGATCCAGTGCCTTCATAACATGATAAGGCATAACATTAAGAGAAGAACCTCCATCCAGCAAAACTTTGTCTAGATGGGAAGTTCCTATAGTAGCACTACAAGTAAAAGCACCTGGATCTTCAGTTTGCTCAGGCAAAGCCACAGAAATATTGTTGCAGGTTTCAGCAGCAACCTCTTCAATATCTGGAGTGCTTTTGATCAACTTTTCCCTGTATGATGGTGCAATTCTCAGCAGAGTTAATAAATCCACAGTAACCTTAGAATTTTTCATAAGTAATTCAAATTCATCCAACTCAGAATCTTTCTGTTTATACCTTTGAGCAGGAGGAGGAGCTATATTCTGAGGATCTGATTGAAATGTTACCTTATGAGGTGGAACAGAACCTGTAGATGCATTTGGATGAGCTCTGGCACGTGTCTGCACAACCATAACATCTTGCTCTTCCTGTTCTCCTGCACAAGTCTCAATAAAACTTATATTTGACATTTGTTTACCTTTATCTTGTTTTTCAAAATAAGCCTTAACACTGCAATACTTCTCCTCATGACCTATTTCCTTGCAAAAAGAGCAAACAGGACATTCTCTACCAAAGTGACCTCTTCTATGACACTTAGGACATTGCCTTGCAAAACACTGCTCAGCTCTATGGTAAGGTTTACCACAGTTTGTGCATTCAGGAGGTGGGGCATCTTTACTGTTTTTTAATTCAGTAAGTTGTTTGGTAACTTCAAAAGTGCCTCGGACACTTTTCATCGATCTCGATTTCATCACGAAACATGAGGATCCAATTCTTCAGCCTTGGACTTCTTCTTCTCTTTTTGTACCGTGATAAGCGGGAGCAAGCATTAGCAAAATGTAAATCATGTTGGGTTCCATGATGAGGAGGATAAAATGGATCTCGATCTCTTCATCGGGAAGATAGCTTAATAGTTACGCGGATCTACACCTTTACAAATGTTTTATGGATAGAATCCAACTCACCAAATTTTTGTAATTTTAATAACTTCCTATAGATCCTAGGTCTAGACATCAAACCTCGATAAAGGAAGCAACTAGGTGCAATGTTGGATGAGTAACCTGATTCCTGTTACACACTAGCAAATAAGAATTAAATCTCTCCACATACTGCTTTACACTCTCACCAGGTCTAATGGAAAATGAGTTGAGTTCAAAGACAAGATCCTGGGGTGAAGTAGCCTTACCAAACCTTGATAGAAACTTGTGTTCCAATTCATCCCCTTTGGTACCTATAGACAGCTCAAAATCGAGCCAAGAGATCGGCCTCATCACCCTTCATGCATTTGATGAATCCCACGCAAACCACGGAACCCTTCTTTCTCCCATGTTCTTCATAATAGTCTTCAAAGTTTTTTAGAAAATGGTTGGCATTCATGGAAGAATCATAGCAAGGGGGGGAAACAGGTATAGTCAACTCAAAATGATAAGGTGCTGATGGAGGAACAGACTGAGCAGGTTGATCTGGTTCAAAAAGTTTATGAATTTGTGAAGAAGAGGGCACAGAGGAAATATTTGTAATATTTGTAGACTGATAGAGAGGAGCTGGTGGAGGAATAGGCAAGTTGGGAGTATTTGTAGCATTAGTGGTAGATCTGGTAGCCACTCTCATGCTTACTCCTACCAAATCTGGTTGATTTGTCTCCTCAGGTGGTTCAGCAGACTCTGAAATCTTCCTTGGTGCCATTGAGTTCAATTTCCAGGTAAAAATCTCGGTAGGACCTCCAAAATGTTAGCCTAAAACCTGGAATTTTAGTCTAACCTCAAAGGAAGTGCAAACAAACTGGTCAGGACCTCCAGATCACTTAGGGTGATCAATCCTCGATCATATAAAGCAAAAGAACTCAATTTGAAATGCTAGATTTCTCAAAATCACTACAGTCCCTGAAGCAAAAAAAACTGTCAGAACAAAAATCAGTTTAGCAGTCACACCCTTTAAGATTTTTGAGTTTTGATTTTTGGTATGGTTTATAGACAAGTGGAGGAAGCTACTGGTGAAAGTCTGACTCGATTTGGATAGAGGAAGGCCAAGAAAATCTATGTCAAAGTTCAGTAAAAAATTGGTCAATGCCAAAACAGAGAGCCAAAATTTGCAAATATAGTTTGGTGATGAATCTTGAGTTGGAATTTGTATAAACAGCTTCAAAATAAACTCTAGATCATGTGCATAAGGTTTTCTTGACAAGCAAACACTATGATATTTACTGAGATGGGCCAAAGTCTCGATTTCACATCCGCGGTTTATGACGTTATGGAAAAACTATTTTTTTTCTTTGTTTTCTTTACATATAAGCAATACTCAAACCTTTTTAAAGAATGGGACACGACTATTTAATTTGGATTCTACTTTAAATATCTGGTTTCTATTAGTTTAGACAGCAGAACAACTTGAAACAAAAAGAAGATGGAAACACTATTTGTCAGGGCAATGAATATGCATTCAAATCATAAGATATCACGGGAGTTTAGAATTCTCAAAGCAAGTAATACCTGGGATAATGCTTGAGAACAGATCCCAAGGCATTGTCAACTTCGAAAACCCAAAATTATCGAGAAAGAGAAAATAATAAGATAATTTGAGTAGCAGTAGGAGTTTTGATGTCAAATAAGTCACAAATGTAGTGGGTCTTCAATCAAAATCTGATCAATCTTCAATCTCGGAAAGCAGGATTAGCGTAATTTGAGGTAGAAACGGATCAAGAGAATATCGGGAATATAGAAATCGCCCGGATCACAGAGGTATATCTCCCAGGGGGTCATGATTTGATCTGTGATCTTTGGCTTAAGAACTGTTCTTCCCCAAAACTAGCTCTAGAGTGATTTTTAGGCCTAATTTGAGCAATTTCTATCAAACCAAGTGCCACAGAGGATCACCGAGGTCTCGGAAAAGGTTCGAGGAGCTGATTTCGAGAAAATTGGCGGGATTCAATCAAGTCATGGCACCTAATTGGCCGATTTAGCGGAGTTCCCCTATTTCTTAGGGTTCATCGAAAAATTCTTGAAGGCCATATATCCCACAGGGCTAAAATGATTCTCGAGGCTCATGTATATAAGGCTTAATGCTGACCCAGCTAATAACTGTGCGTGCCACGCAGAGGGGACACCCAGCCCGTGTCTGGCCCCCCCGCCCTTGCTGCCACGTGGAAATGAGAATGGAAATGGGGGGTGACGTGGAATGATGTAGAAATAGATAGGGTAAATAGGCTAGAATAGGTTTTTTCTTTTTTATTTTTATGGCACGCATCCCAAGAAATAATATTTGAGGAATTTTCCAAAGTCTTTTTTGAATTTTGGAAAGGCCAACATAGCTATTTTTTGCCAAGCTCCAAATCTAGAGTGTTTTCAAGTCAAATTGAGATACTTGAAATTTTGCCCATTTTGACCATGGTCAATGAGTTTTCAACCTTGGGAATGGTGAAAAAATCATAGGAAGAGGGTGAAAAGATAGGAAAAAAAAAAAAGGCTATGGCAGGATTTGGGGAAATAAGATGAAAGTAAAATTCAAGCCTCCTTGCTCTTGAAGTTTTTCATGATCTCTTGAGAGCAATTCACAAGTGGAGGTGAGGCCAATAAAAATATAGGTAGTGAAGTAATGAAAGAAGGCATGACAAGGTGGAAATGGGGTATAAAAAGATGAAAGGAAAGTGGATATGGAATGGATGAAATGGATAAAGGATGGAAAACCCCAGAAAGCACATGATCTTATCTCCAAAGCTCAAATCATACCTCATAACTTTGCTCAAGGCCCTAGGGTCTTCCAAACTTCTAAAAGGTCTTCCAATCTTCAAGGACTAAACAAGAGCAAAATTCACCTTTAAAGTGACATCTTCATAGGTGTGACTTCCAAACCATTGGTGCAACTCCATTTAGCTCCATATGAGTAAATATGAGCAACATGCTTATAACTCCTTGTATAGCTTGCTATATCCTTTGCCTGGTCTTCAAGAAATAAGAATGTAACTAGAAAATTTCCTCAAAGGAAAGAATTAGGCTATACAACCAAGATCCCAAGGGTCTTCCAAACTTGAGCCAATTTCTTCCAAACTCTAGCAGGATCAAAATAACACTAACTCTTACCATATGAGTAATAGGAAAGTAACTTAAGATGAAACCTCAAAAGAAACCACAAGTCTTCCAAACTCTGACAAGTATCTTCCAATCTTGAAACTCTAGGTATCATGATGGTCCATGTTGCCCAAAAAGGGGCAACACTACCCCCCTTAATCCCTGCTTTCTGGAAGAACTAACAGAGATACTACCAAAGACACAACCATCCATCCATCACAAAGCATAACCAATCGTTGAGAACAGTTTTAACTATCAAACAAGGGTTAATCATTATCAGAAACAAACAAAGAAGCCTGACAGAGGCGCTGGCCCTAGGAATATCAAGTTAACCTATTCACTAACCCGAATTCCGGCTGGAACCATTGTCATGTGGCATCTTCATCTTCAAGCAGCCTGGGCGCCCAGCAGCTCCTCTCCCTGGATTCGATTTGGGGCAAATTGGGATTGGAATCCAATTTGCTGCCCCAAATTAGCAGTTTCCTACTGGCCAATCGAGTTTGGCCAGCTGTCCTCTTCCTAATTAATCAATTATCCTAACTTAATTAGCTTAATTGAGTTAATTAGATAATGATTCCTTAATTATAGGTAATTAACCTTTAATTAACCCCTTATTAATTTAGCATAGCTAAATTAATCCCTTGTGGTTAGTCTACATACCCCCATGATGGCGTATCCTCGGCTCGTGACGTGTCAGTATAGTTATACATACACCGTATAACTATGTGGAACGTCACATCCGCTTTGCCATTGTTATTATTATTTATCTCATTAAGATCCAAGCCTTTTTATTCTTTTGGAATTATATTGTTTTTTGCTAATGCATTTTCATACAATCTAACATGATAGTCCTGTGACCACACATTATTTCTTGTCCCGGAGAAGCTCATAACCACGCTTTTGCATGTTATGTGATGTTCATAGAAATTTGTAAATATGTAGCAGTTGTCTAGCTTGCATAGTAAATCATGTCGATATTCCGCTTGCAGTTAAACTGCCATTCCTTAGTCTTTTCTTGCATCCATTTGTTCTCATCTGTTTGTCAATCTTTGTGTCAATCTTTGCATCAGTTGTTCCTCTAGTCAGAAGAGTTAAGTCCACCCTTGCCCATGATTAATTCATCTATTTGCTTATAGGCCTTCCTATTAAAGAGGATCTACGGACATATACTATGCTTTTTAGCAGGCTCGAGAGTTTCCTAACTATTGTTATCTATGTAAGTGCTTTACAATAGTCTTGGTCATTGGCATAGCTGTGTATCTATGAGAATCTAATCGCCCCAAGATTGCTCTTTCCATCCATTTGTGGTTGAGCCAGGTTTCAATTTTTCTCTTAGTCATTGGCATTAGAATTTGAATTTAAGCCAGGAAAACATGTTATAACACTAAGAAACTGTTTAAAAAACCTAAAATAGAGCTAAAAAAAGGAGTAACCCCTCACAAGTGCGCTAGGGCCCCAAGCAAAAATTTAGAACAGGCCTCTCGCGCACTGTGTGCGTGGTAAGCAGTGCTTTTATCGAAAAGAACCTAATGACTTAATCCAGCAAATACATTAGCTTTAAATAATATTATAACATGAAAATTGCAGGTCGGAACTCAAACTCCCAGACCCTAAATAAAATGGGCAGTTTGTAGGAGAGGCGCAGAGGTGCATTAATTGTTCTAGACCAATGGTCTTCTAACCCTTGGATTGGCTATGTCTAGACAATTTAATTAGCACGATATTACTATTAGCATTATCTTTATTTTTATCTGCACTTTTGGGCTTTCATGCCCGCTCTGTCGTTTGAGTCCCATGGCCAATCAGTCTTGCCTTCGTAGATGTTGAAAAGTATCTTATCTTAACTCATCCTTTCATAGGTTTTAGCCTATCTATAATCCTACTATCACACAAGTTAATTCTGTGCACTTTGCTATCCATGACTTGTAATCCTGCTATCACACATGCTAATTCTGTGCACTTTGCTATCCATGACCTGCTTCAGTTTGGTGCTGCAATCCCTTCCACATCTCGTTCGTTCGTTCGTTTGTCTCCCCCTTAGTGTGGTCCCAAAGGCCAATAATAAATTTTGCTTGATTCTCGACCTTTGTTTTGCGAACTCTTTTCTGATGCAGACCACTTTTAAGTATTAGACTATTTGGACGTGCCTTCTATCTGGGGACTTTCTTTTCACCATTGACTCACAGTCGGGCTATCATGCTGTTGACATTCACTTGGACTTTTGGACCTTTAAATTTGAAGGTTGCTTTTGTGTGTTCACATCCCTTCAGTTCGACCTTTCAATAGCTTGTTTTGTATTTATCAAACTCATGTGTCAATTGATTCACAGGTGGCGATCCTCCTCTTCTTATATTGACGATTTCCTTTTTGTGATTTGTGCTGCTAATTTTTCTTAATCTCAAGCTCTTATTTTATATGACTTTCAGGATGCAGGGTTTGTCTTGGCGCTTCATAAACGTCAACTTTGACCATCTTTTGAAGCTAGGTTCTTGAGGTTTGTCGTGAATACGTCCACTAGTTTTTTTCTCCATTGGTTCTCCAAAATGGAAAAGTTTACTACTTAAGCCTCTAAGTTGTTGCCTTGCTCGCACATCTATGCCTGGGGCAATGTTGAACACTTTTCTCTTGGTATTTAGCCAATTCGTTAGGTTACTGTCCATTCATTTATTTATTTTTATATGTATCCACTTCTTGGTCTCAGGATCGCCGTACCTCACTTGTGCATACTAAAATTCGTGTCTGGTTCAATTGGTTCGATATCTTGAATTCTACTCAATTGGAAACTTGTTTCTCGTTATAGATCTTTATGTTATGATGCTAGTAGTCTCGGTTGGGGGGCGTGGTTAGGTGGTGCCATTTCATTGTTTGGGCCTTCTTTCCACTTCTGGTAAGTTAGCCTCCTCAACTTTTCACGAACTTCAAGCCCTCCTTACCTTCCTTAGCCAGCATGGATCCTCTTTAAGGCCTTCTCGAATTATAGCTCTTGGAGACTCTCTTTATTCTTTTGATATCCTTAACAAGGGTGGGTCTCTTACCCTAGCGCATTTATACCTTATGTTTATATTACCGAATTCCCTCAAGCCTATTTGGATCCCTAGGTGTTTAAACCAATGGGCTTAATATCTGTCTAAGTTACAGAATCTTGATGACTACAGTCTTTTTCAAGCCACTTTTCACATCATTGATAAACTTTGGAGTCCTCTTGATGTTGATCGTTGCTAAGATTCGTAACTTTAATTGCTGGCGCCCTATCACTGATTGGCCGCCTTCTCTAGATGTTGTTTTTCAGTCTTGCTCTGGTTTCAACAATTACTGTTGTCTTTCTCCAATTTCGGCGCCTAAGATCTTGGAGTTTGCCTTGGCTTGTGTGGCCAATATGTCTTTGGTCATTTTTAATTGGAAATCATCCCCTTAATGGCCTAGATTCAGGTGATTGGCTCTCTGCTATTGTAGACCATCTCTATATTTTATTAGATGGGCAAAGTTTGGTTAAAGAATCAGGCTGTTCATCGTTCTCGCTTGGCAAACCGTCTAGCCCAATTATTGCCTTAAGGTTTCTTACGACTATGACTACTGGCAAGGGTATTTTTTGTTTTTATTGCAGATGTTTCTAAGTCTCAGTTTTGCAATGAGGTTGCTAGATCCAACATAGATTTGTGCAAGTTGAAAGACCATTTTCAGCGTAGC
This sequence comes from Isoetes taiwanensis, assembly GCA_021234155.1. Lineage (NCBI taxonomy): Eukaryota > Viridiplantae > Streptophyta > Lycopodiopsida > Isoetales > Isoetaceae > Isoetes > Isoetes taiwanensis. Next base: position 9,789,965 of record JAJEKV010000041.1, read on the forward strand.
TTGTTGAATTGTCGAGCCTCATCTATTTTGAAGAGATATTTGCAACCTTGGTATGAGTTTAAAACTTAGTGTCGTGATAGAGGCTTGTTCTACCTCCTTGTTTCTCCTTTTACAATTTGTATATGTCATGAACTTTTGGTCTTCGATGTCACGAGTCAATGCTATTTGGCATCTATCAGCTTCCATCACGTTTTTGCAGGCCTGTCCGAACCCACTAATCACCCTCTTGTAGGTCTTTCTCGTATTGTCAAGCGTACTTTCGGTTGAGGTTGCTAGAAAACGTCCTTGGTTACTGCATTTGGTACATCGCATCGAGCCCATTGATCACCCTCTCGTAGGTCTTTCTCGTATTGCCAAGCGTAAGTTTTCGATTGAGGTTGCTAGGAAACGTCCTTGGTTACTGCATTTGACACACTGCATTATTGCTAAGTTTCCACTTCGTTAGAGCTTACTCATGTGTCGTGTCGTCATTGTTCTTGCCTTTGTCAGAAGAGTAGAGATACTTAGCTTCATTGGCATGAGGCTATTTTTGCTTCCTCACATGCCAGTTTCTTTGTTCTAGAGAGCGTGGATCATACTATCCTATATCCCTAGTAGAACAACTTATTTCACTTGCTGGTCATAGAGAGGTAGATGGTCTTGCTCGGGGACCTTCATTCAGAAGCATTATAGATTCTAAGGGCCATTGTTCTCTGAGGTAGAAGTCTATTTCATACGTATGGTTTTGCCATTGCTCACTTGCGATCAAAGAAGACCCCACTGCCTTTGGTACTCATTCTAGGAGGGGGGTGATGCGAATATTGCAGTAGCTTTTGCAGTAGCTTTTGACATCCCTGATCATCATTTTAAATCTCATGGTCACTGGAAGTAAGAAACATCTAAGAACAGTTATATATGTCCAATTTTAAGTGAGCAATTCTCTGTCATGCGTGTTTTGGGACTTGACCTTGCTCAAAAATTAGTTCCATTTGTACCATGTCGAAGACCCAAGAATGGTATTCTCTTGCACTGCCTATTTTTCAGCATATTTATGGAGATGCCCACAAGGGTTATTTTTTATCACCTTGTTTCTATAGCTCTAGAAGTCACATTTACCTCTATTTCTAATAAGTAGAAGGTCGATGGCCTTCTAAAGCTAGGTGACAAGTGTCCCGAGTAGTTAGCAACTACCAGGTATCGCTCTATTTGTAGCTTGACATGTAGGTTTTCTGCATCAGCGCTTTTGTGCGTATCTCCATTCTGAAATTTTCTAAGCTCATTTCTCGTCCACCCTCCATCTTTTTTCCATCTTCCGCTGATACATAGACCATTCTCTCCATTTATCCCGTTTGACTTTGCTAATCTGACCTATCTTGGTTATTAGTATGTTTGTTGGTTAATAGTTATAGAGACCTGGTGGCTTATGTTGATATGTGACCGTTGGTTTGTGGTTATTGAGGCTAAGTAGTTTATGTTGATATGTGACTGTTGGTTTATATAGTCTTGGTGGCTTATGTTGATATGTGATTATTGGTTTATGGTTATAGGGCCTTGGTGGTTTATGTTGATACATGACTTAGTCTGATATAGTTTTATATATGTTGATGGTATTAGAGTCTGATTGGCAATGGTAGTTGTGTTAGTAACCTTTGGTGCCAGTGGGCCTAGGATCTTGTCTTGTTTTACTCGTGCTTTTGTTTTGCAAGGAAGGAAGGAAGGAAGGAAGTTTATTTTAACAAGATGGTGCGGTCGTGTTTATGATTTCTGTTGTGAAGATGTTGCTTTCGATCACGTTCTTAAATAGTTAGCAGCTCACATTTACATGTAACTTTTCTTTTATAACTTATTTATAAACCCAAAAGGGCCGGTAGGCATGAGAGTTTTTTTTTTTACTTTTCTCAGTTGTGAATAAGATCTCTTAGATAGTTTATCTTTGGGGTTTGCTCAAAAATTAAAAAATGCGAGGTTTTCATCCCAGGGAGCATTTTGGAAATGCTCACAAGGGCCATTTTGTAGCATACAAAGTGGCCCTTGTGATGCATCTCTGTAAAGAGAAACATGCTACAAAATAACCGTTGTGGACATCGCTATAAACAGAAACATGTTTGAGCCATCTCCATAAATAGAAACGTGTCTATAAACACACATGCTCATGCTTGCTAATGACATGCATATCTCGAAGAATGAAGCTTATCATCAAGATGAAAGCCTCGCCCTTTTCAGTTTTCGATAAAACCCTAAAGATAAACCATTATATAAGAGATGTTATTTAAAATTAAAAAAATAAAAGGACCCTTATATATACAGACCTTTTTGGGTTTACAAATAAGTTGTAAAAAAAAAAACTCACATGAATGTGGGAGTTGATAACTATTCAGGAAGATGATTGAAAGCAACACCTTCACAACCGAGATTGTAAACACGACGGCGTCATCTTGCAAAAGAGGCACAAGTAAGATAAGACCCCGGGCCTACTGACATATCGTTGCCAATAACTCTCAATAGCCAATCTGACTTGAATACCGCCAACATACAGTAAAACCATGACAATCCAAGTCATGTATTATTATAAGCTACTAAGGCTCTATAATCATAATCTACCAATCACGTATCAACATGACTCACCAAGGCTCTATAACCATAAACTAACAGATTATAGAAATAACTAAGGCAAGTCATACTGCAAGGTCAAACAAGATAACTGGAGAGAATGGTTTATGTATCAGCAGAAAGATGGAAAAACGAGGGAGGGTAGGGAGGAGGCAGTGTGCTAATGAAATTTTTTAGAATGGAGATGCACATATAAGCGCTGATGCGGGACACCGTGATGCCAAGCTACAAAGAGGGCGAGTGCCTGGCAATTGCTAACTGCTCGAGACACTTGTCACCTAGCTTTAAAAGGTCATTCACCTTCTATTTGTTGGAAATGAATGTAAATGTGACTTCTAGAGCTATAGAGACAAGCTAGACAAAGTGGCCCTTGTCGGCATCTCCATAAATAGAAACATACTGACAAAGAGCCAAAGATTCTAGGGTCAATAATTCTAGGGTCTTCTTCATAGTGTCAATGAAATAAATATTTGAGCAAGGTCAAGTTTCAAAGCACGTGTGACAAAGCTGCGCCCTCAAAGTTGGATATCTATAAGCGGACTGTTTCTGACTTTCGGCGACCATGAGCTTTGAAAGGGCGGTCAGGAATGTCAAAACCTGTTACAGTAGTAGTACCACCCCTCCTCCCAGAATAAGTACCAAAGGCAACAGGGTCTTCTTCGATAGCAAGCACACCCACGTAGAGTAGAATATGAAATAGACTTCTGGCAGCAAAGTTGTGTGAGCAGGCCTTTGTCAATTACGTGCAATTACAAGAGATTAATTTGGGAAACAATCAAGAGAAAAAACTTGTACGAGTAGGTGCGAATATACCACCTCCCATACTCCTTCAAGCCATTGCGCTATTACAGGAATTTAGAGATATTTTTGCTTGGAGTTATGCGGATTTGCATGGAATAGATCCACAAATTTCTCAAATGAGAATACCTTTAGTACCCAACCAAAGGTGCTATAGATTGAATCCCAATTATGCACTTAACGTTAAAAATGAATTTGAAAGCTTACTACAAGCTGGATTTATATTTGAAGTAAATAACAGTGAATGGGTATCTCCCATAGTAATTGTTAAAAAGAGAAATGGAAAGTTATGAGTTTGCGTGGACTTTCGTAAACTCAATGAAGTTACGGAAAAGGATCATTTTCCATTACCTTTTACCGATCAAGTGCTTGAAAATGTAGCTGGACATGAATGTTACTCATTCATGGATGGTTTCAGCGGGTATAACCAGATTAGAATTCATCCAGACGACCAAATCAAGACTACTTTTATTACACAGTTTGGTACATTTGCTTATAGAGTAATGCCCTTCGGGCTTACCAATGCACCAACCATTTTTCAAAGAGCCATGCTCCAAATATTCAAAGGATACATAGGTGAGTTCATGGAAGTATTCTTGGATGACTTTACAGTGTTTAGTAGCTGGTCTGATCACTTACGTAAGTTACAAAAATGTTTTGAAAGATGTCGTAACTATGGGGTATCATAAAACCTGACAAATGTATTTTCTTAGTTGATCATGGAATGCTCTTGGGGCATATTGTTTGTAAGGAAGGCATGCTTACAGATCCAGACAAAGTCAAAGTCATACTTGAAATGCCCCCTCCCAATAATGTAACTCAATTAAAGAGATTTCTTGGAAAAATAAATTATTACAGAAAATTTGTCAATGGGACTACTGAGATTGTAACTCCCTTGAATAAGCTCACCAGTGGCCAATTTGTTTTTCAATGGACAAAAGAATGTGATAATGCATTCGACAAGTTAAAGACTCTTTTAGCTACTGCACCTATACTAATTGCACCTGACTGGAACAAAGAGTTCCATGTGCATACTGATGCATCTAAGACTGCAGTAGGTGTGGTGCTATCTCAGCAACAAGATTCTAATCGTGATCAGCCCATTCATTATGCAAGTAAGCAACTAAACAAAGCAGAGAAAAACTATTCAACAACTGAAAGAGAAGCTTTAGCTATGGTCTTTGCCGTACAAAAGTTTTGGCATTATCTTTTGGGAAATCAATTTACCTTTTTATGTGGATCACCAAGCATTATTGTATCTAATTAATAAATCTTGTGTGAACGGTCGAATTACAAGGTGGCTCCTTGTTTTACAAGAATTCAATTTCAAAATGATACTTAAGCCAGGATCTGCGCATACGATTCCAGACCATCTTTCTAGATTATCGAATGGAGAACCACCCAGTGGGATTCAAGATGATCTACCGGATGTAAAATTGTTTCATGTTAATGCCATTCCGCCTTGGTATGTGGGCATTGCAGAGTACCTTACGTCCAGAAAATTCCCAGATAATATGGACATCGTACAAAAACGAGAATTTCTCAAAAGAATTTCACCTTATACCTTAATTTCGGGCCAATTATATAAGAAAGGCAAGGATTATGTCCTCCGCCGATGTGTTTTACCACACGAGACCCATGAGTTGATCAATGAAGCCCACCAAGGTATAAGTTGTGGACACTTCTCCTCTGAATTAACAGCAAGAAAAATCTTACAAGTTGGGCTCTGGTGGCCCACACTATTCAAAGATTCTTATTTAGCTGCTAAAACATGTGATATTTGCCAAAGGCTAGGGAAACCTAGTCAAAGAAACTATATGCCTTTAAATCCAATAATGGTCCTTGGCCCATTTGAAAAATGGGGTATGGATTTTATGGGTCCAATTTCTCCACCTGCTGCACGAACAAGAGCACAATATATCCTTGTTTTAACTAATTATCATACTAAATGGGTTGAAGCCCGCGCATTAAAAGATAATATGGCTAGAAGTGTAGCTAAAGTACTTTATCAACAAGTAATTACTCGTTTTGGATGCCCCATTGAGTTGGTAAGTGATAGAGGAGGTCACTTTATTAATGAAACTATACAACATCTGACTCGAGATTTCTTAATTTCTCATAAGAAATCCACGCCGTATTATCCACGAGCTAACGGCCAACCTGAGTCTACGAACAAAACTCTTATTACAATCCTAAAAAAAAAATTGTGATACCTCTAGAACTGATTGGGAAAACAAACTCCCCGCAGTATTATGGGCTTATTGAACGACATTTAAAGTTGCTACAGGTCATACACCATTTCAGTTAGTTTATGGTACAGAGGCAGTAATGCCTTTTAAATTCATAGTACCATCATTAAGAATAGCTATCCAGGATAGACTGGGAGATATTAAATCTTTAGAGGATAGACTATTTAAATTAGAAGCTTTGAATGAAACACGTCAAAAGGCAATGTGGTCTCAACAGATTGCAAAGGATAGAAGGCAAAGGCTTTGTTATATGATTCTCGTTACCAAAAACACCCTGGGAAGCTAAAAAGTGAGATGGCTTGGACCATTTGTAATCCAAAAGCTGCACCCAAATGGTTCTGTCCAACTGAAGGACTTACAAGAAAGCTATTTCCAACATTGGTTAATGGATTAAGATTAAAGAAATATGAAGAAAAACCTCTTATAGCGGCAACAATTCCAGTATTTAAGTCATCTCTGCCACCTCGAAAAACTTATTTCACTGTTTGCCTTTGGAGACCACTTGAATACCTCTCTGGACAGTATTTTGGCAAGCAACTTAATAGGGCAAAGCTACAAAACTCCATTTTGAGGCTTATGTTCAGCCGTACCAAAAGGAAATATTATCAATTGGTGGAATAATAAACAGGTTCAGCCAATAGAATCTTCTCAATTCATGGAGATAATGTATTCTTTAGAGTTTTGGCCACCTAATAAGATTCTAATGTGCATATCTCAAGGTAGGGAACGCTCAAAGAGAGCAAAGTATTTTGCTGGAAATTTTCATGCCGAACAAAATAAAGCAAGATATCTTATGAATGAAAGGAAACAGATTTAAGACTTATTTTGTCCCACCCAATTCATATTACATTCCTAGAAAGGACTTGCAAGCTTTGCACCAGTTAGATTCACAAACCATACAATTGTTAGATAGAGCTGGATTACTTTCATTTATGCAGCTCAAAGTTCCACTGCTATCACAAAAACAAGTTTGTGAATTGCTTTTACATTATGATCCCAAAACTAAATCTACATTTACTACAAGAACAGGTCTATTTCACATTTCTCCAGAGTTAATTACAAAAGCTCTCAAATTATCTGATGCTCAACCTATTTTATTTCATCACAATATTGTTCTATCTGAATATGGTATTGTTGAAACAGATAGAGAAATTAATTTTGAGAATACTAGATTGCCATATAAATTAATTCTCCAATGTTTATCAGATAGACTAGTACCACTGAGGAGCTTCCTCAGCTTAGCAGGGTATTATAGGAAGTTCGTCAAGAACTTTGCAAAGATGGCAGCTCCACTGACGAAGTAAATGCGTTTTCGCAGAGAGCTCACTTGCTTTTGACCATAGCTAAATGACATTGGAAAGTTCACTCACTTGCTTTCTGGTCGCAAATTCTCAATCAAAACGATGGATTTCTTATATTTTAAGAGCAAATGATGGCATGCATATTCCTTGGGCCTCACTTATACATGCAGAATTGATTCATCAATTGCTATATAATCAGAAAATATTTCATGCATCTATTTGGATGTTACATGTTCAGCTAATCATGGATTATCTTGCTCTTCAACAGGAACAATTTATTGAAGTCAATGAAGTTAATGACAAGGGCAATGGGACTGAAAATGTTTTCCATATCGAACCTGTTCCGAGATCAATTCAACTAACTAATTTGATGGACAAAACAAATCAATTCTTTGATGCTCAACACAAATTTTTGCAAGAAATCATGAAAGATAAAGACACAATGATTTCTGATTTGCAGCAGCAGAATGTAATTTTACAGGACCGTGTGTCAGATATGGAGATTGAAATGTATCAAAAGAAAGATGAACTCGAACAGCTTTCTAGCAAGTGTGCAACTATGCAAATTACTTTAAACAAGAATGCTCTTAATACAACAATCTGATAAGCAGAAAGCTCAATTTCGTGAAAAATTCAATCTCATGCTCCAAAATCTTTCTGCTGTAAGAACTCAGAACAATAAGTTACAAGAACAACTCCAATTCTTGCAAACAAGTAAGTCAATACTAGATACAATAATTCCTTCTTCAGATGATCTCTTGGGCCTTAATCCTTATAAATCTGCTTCAAATGGCATTTGAAGAAAAACCTATCTCAATGATCCTGAGACTGCCAATAATTACTTTAGTGCACCTGATGTAATGAAAGCATACTTCAATTTTGATTCAAGATACAAAAAAAGAAACCCATGGGATCAAACTGATATGAAAACTAATTGGGTAGTAATTCCTGGAGAAGATTGGTCTAGCACCAAAAATATACTTCAAAACTTGAATACCTTTATTAATCAAGCTATGCATAGCCCTGATCCAGTTGTTTATCAACAAGCTAAGTATTGTAAGCTACTAAAACTGATTATCCGACCACATAGCCGTGCTAAAGATACTCTTATCAATATTAATCCAAACCAAACCTGTAAAAAGACCATGATGGATAACGTATTATTCCTTAAAGCAAATTATTTACCAGCTATTCACATGGCATTATTTGAAAAGATGGCAGAATCTGGTTTTCTTATTAAAGCTTCACCAACATATTATGAGGTCAAACTTGCGGAATTTGAAGGCGCGGGGGTTCACACATGTATTAAAGGTAGAATACATGCGTGAACGAGAGAAGGGGTTTTTGGAAAAAAAAAATACGTATACTCCGGATTGGCTCCTACATTTTGGCGCCCAGGGTGTAAGTTTTTTTACGGTTCTGGCAGCATTTCTTGGCAAGGCACAGGAGTTAGAAATCGTTTGCGAGGCTAGAGTTTTGTTCTTTGATATCTTGAGAGATGCGTTTGAGGGAATTTTTCCACATTTGCGACTTCGATCTGCCATGCTTTGCCTATTCTTTGTTCTTTGCGAGCAATATCTTGGCTATGGTAGCTTATCTTGGCTATGGCGGCTTTTGGCTTGAGTGTTTTTCTTGGATCTGTTTGGAATGGATAAGTTTACAACTTCGAGATCGAAACTAACCCTTAGGTTGATTGTCACATGAGCTAGAGTTTTCTAAGTCCTTTGGTGCTCCCTTCTCTTCTCGGATAGTATTTCCCATATGCCCCAATGGTGTCTCGGTGATATGCATTTGTCTGAAGTCTTTGTCTTAGATCTCCTAGATGGGCATTTTGCGGTTGATAAATCGAATTTTGATTGTTTAAAAATTTTGTGTTCCTTAATTTTAGAAATTTTTATTAGATCGATTTACTTAATGTGCATAGTGATTGGTTTTGCATTGAGTGCGTTTTGGGACAGGATATGTGGTTTTACATTTCAGAAAAGCCGGTGTTCACGAACTTTGGAAATGAAGAAATTTTGCACTTAGGCTGGCATGAAGTAAACATTCCATATCTTTGTTTGGACACTGATAGTGTCGGGGACACATCAGCACAAATACTATCCATCACGATGCATGTCTATCCTCAAAACAATCATTTTGAGTTCATGGAGTAAATGAGATCGGATACTATTATAAGCGGTAGAAGGTTTTATTACTTGCATCCTTAGAGGTCAACATGTCTTTGAGAGTGCGGAGACATTCTTCAACAACCTTAAGTTTTGTGACTTCATAGGTATTACGCTTAAATGTTCTTTGCTTTCGGAAGCTTGATTATAGTTTCACCCGATTTAATTTCCCCAAGTCGGAATTTACGCTTTAGTGGTCTTTAAGTGGTTTGTGAAGGTCCATTTGCTTGCGGCTTTGATTCGGTAGTAGATACCTTTTATTATGTTATTTTCTTTGTTTTCCACGAAAGATATTTTCGATTGGATTCGGATAAATGAGTGGCTATTGCCCATCAATTTGTCCAAAAATGTGATTGTTTGCAAGGTTTTTTATGTTATTTCATTTTATGTTATTGCAAAAGATAGATGCCACATAGAAAGCTGTCGATTGGATGTAAAGCAATGCTACTACAATTGTAACACCTTTGTGTTACATTTGGGTGTTTGTTATTAGGCTGTAAAGAAAGAATAATGGCGTGATCTCTGGACATGTTTTCTTTGCGTTACGGGTTTTCTCGATCCAAGTGATCGAGTTTGATCCACTAGCAACATTTGGCAGATCTATCCGTAAGTATGATGCTTCTCTTGTCTATTATATGTCTTTCACAACACTCAAGAGAAATGCCTCATCTACAGAATAAATTTGTTTTTGTAGCTCTTGTAACATATCTGCCAAAGCCCAAGGTTGACCGGAGGAAAAGCTTGCTTGCTAAAGATTCGCATGGGGAGGAACCATTGTTGGGAACTGACGAACAAAAGTAAGCTAAGCCCCATTTATATCTACTTTGTTAATTTGGGATTTCCCGGTTTGATGAAAAACCTTTTTGGAATTTTTTTTAAGTTTTTTCTTAAAGGTTTTGGGGATTTCCGGCGACGAAAAGAATTCCCGAATCACAAAAATTGAAGAAAATTGTATGGTGTGATTTTGGTTTTTCCACGCGATTCCTCTTTCCTCTTTGATCCGGGTGCAGCTGGCGAGCAGGCTGCATAAGTTCTATGAGAAAAGATAATGATTATGGCACGAAATTTTTTCCTTTTAGCATTTTCGTGCACATGCATTTATGTGCAACAGATGATATTTTGCACTTTAAAGTCGATGGATCCGCCTTTAGGATGCGATTCCGGCCATTGCCTTGGCTTACAGCCAGTTCCAGGCATTTTGAGTGTGTTTGAACCTTTAAATGCAGGTGGAACCGTAGAAAATCAGCAACAGGTTTGGCTCTAGTCTTAGTTTCTTAGTTCTATGCATAGCCAGGGATCTATGCAATTCTATGTCTTCATTTCGCAGTTTAGGTTTTCCATAATTTTCAAAATTCCGTTGCTTTCCAGAATCAATAGCTGTGGAGACAGAACCGGCTAGATATTTGCCAGCACGAAGAATCAGGTTATTCTGTATTTTTTTCTTTTTGCCCAACAGCTGCATATTTTGAAGCTTTTAAATTTTCAATGACACTGCAAAGATCTGCTCCAATATTGTGAGGCCAAGGTATGGTGAACATGTACGGTGAGCTTCCTGGAATCAAATGCATTAATATGACTTCTACTTTGATATGCAGAGATGATATAGGAAATTGAAATCTGGCAAGGCAATGCACATTGGGAGAATATATCTTTTAGTAGAAGATTTTGAGGATGCTACATATCTACTCATCACTGGTCGATCTAAGGCATGACTCCCTGGATCCATGTTAAGATAGATTGTTTCAATTCTTCAAAATTATGGCTGCTTGGTAATTATGGACAATCATGCAATCTTTTAATGTTTCTTGCATTGCTGATTTATTGCATACATATATTTCAGTAATCTCTGCATTATATTTTTGGAGAAGAGCATAAGTCCACATCTAAATATGGCATGTATTTCTTATTATTTATGTCATCTTAATTTGAGCTTGCATATTTCTATCTTATGTAGGAATTTTATTGTGCAACAGCTCTTAGCATCTTGATTTTTTCATTCTTCTGATGTTTATTTCTACATCTTAACTAAATGCCATGCTACAAAGGATATCATTTGTTATATACTGCAGTTTTAGTTTAACTATTTATATTTTGTTTATTAGGGTACAAGCTTGCATTGTCATCAAGAAGCCCAAAAGTAGCTATGCATTTAACAACAGACACCAACTCTGGCTTAAAAAGACATAAGGTATGCCATGCTTTGCATTTGGTCTTTTACTACATTGGTAATGTGTTATTTGAATGTAGCATTTTTAATGTTGCAAACTGTGCTGTGGCACTTTCTTCTATTTTTGTTGTCTGAATGACTTACTGCCATGTTTTGATTTCTCATAATTTTAATGATTTACATGCAATAACCTATGATTCTAAGAGTCTCACTTGATACTTGGAAGCAAGCTTGCCTTAAAGTTCTATTTGACATGCTAGAACTTCAACTTGGAAGCAAGCCTGCCTTAAAGTTCTATTTGACATGCTAGAACTTCAAATTTCCGGCCCTACATCAAATTTTCTATCATGCTTCCATTCTATGATTCAGGTCCGAAATTGAACTCTAGGTGATTGAAGATGCAACTCATGTGGTACTTCCGTGAAGTTCTCTTTTTGTTGTAATTTTTGGATGAAGTTCCTATGTATTTGTGGTATATGCGATTGTACCAGGGCAAAGTAGTCTTGAATGCGATAGCTTGAATCCGGTAAAAGTTCTTTTATCGCTCTTATACTTTACGATTGGTGACAATGACCTAATTTTCTTTGGTCCTATAGTTCATTATATAGAACTTCGACTAGCTTTGAACAATATCTGACTAATTCAATAATAATAATAATAATAATAATAATAGATTATCGAAGCCGTTTGGGACCTTGAAGGTCATGGGGCTGGTTTACACTATTTGCTCAAACTCATCAATAATGAGTGGTGTGAGTCCACTTCCTTGACAAAGCAACCAAGGATGTGTGGCTCCAACTTCGAAAAAATCTTGTCAATTGAGATTGATATATGCCAAATTTCTCTCTTATATGTACATACTCCGGGACACTCAATGAAGACATGTTTCTCATCCTCAATAGCATCAAAGGGTGCGAGAAGGGACATTTCTGTCTTCCCTCGAATTCCCTTCCATCTCCCTATTTCCACCATAAGGTGGTGGGAGCTCAATCTATATCGGCAATGAATGCGTTTCTTATGCTTAGACAAAGTCCGCCTTCACAAAATCGGGTTCCATATATGTCAACATTGGGTTTACCTCTTCCCGGTATACTTTGTCATCACGGCCGCCCTTATGAGACCAAAGTCTCTCTACCACTTTGTCTTGTACCGGTTCCCTTGCAGAGCAGCGTTCGGCCAAATATGCGGGGTAATACCCCCACTTGGCTGCCGCTAACACTTCACGCCACCAGCCCGAGCTTACGGAGCATTCTAATGCCCTTTTGACGGCTTGAGTTGATTGCGGCTCTAAGATTCACAAAGTTTATCGTGCGGTATAAGGCCTCGACTTCTAAAGGAAGCAAACCCGCCTCAGCTAGAAGCATAGCGTACGGCGTCTGGGTTTTCACCCCAAATTCTTCAAGCAGAAACAGTTTAAGAACTTGCTCTATCTTTTGCCAATGCTTCGAGGACAAATTGGGCCCCCAAATTGGCGAGCCATTCAATAACAAGGACCTAATTTTCCCAATTCTATGATCAAATTCCTGCAGCTAATTGTGTAGCCAACTGTTCTAGAAAGGTAGAAGTCTTGAAATCCAGAATGTCATGGAATCCAGAATGTCTTCCCTTTATCGCGGTCAAGCTGCTGCACTTGCACTTTAATATGCAAGCCCATGCGAGGAGTCCGCTTGCACTTTATTTTGATGTTGAGCCTTTTGCTCCTCTTTGATCAAAGAGTAGCATATTGATCAAGTTAAATCGGGGTTCATGGTGTAGCAAAGCGTGCATAAAACTATAGAAGCCCGAATCATACCGGCTTAGATGTACCCGGATGACAATGTGGTATATTGCCACATTGCTTTCATACTTTTGAGGCACCATATAGAAGTTTGACTGGACGGAAAGGGGTAGAACTAACTCAATAGCAAGTAACTATTCTCCGGTAATTCTTTGTTCAATTTGCCAATCATGTAACAAATTGTGATTACTATAGAAGTCTTGGAATCCTGAGAATAAAAAATAGAATGAAGCGAAGCAGGTATGTGTGTTAGGATATATAACATTATCCAAGAACTTTTTATTGAAGGGCGTTAGTCTATTCACCATCACATCATGAGTACGTGCTTAGCTACATCACAAGAACTTTTGCCCTAACGGTGCTTCATCTTCCACACAATTATGTTGTATTTCAGCAGGTCTATTTTTTCTTGCCAGGTCCCTTTTCCTTTACTCGATACGGCTTTGTTTGTGACTTCATATCGATTACTTTGTTCAATAATTTATTATTTCATATATGCCACTTATATTGCAAAGATTTTGGACAAATGTGATAGGCGATCTAGCCACATTAGGTTTATGTTAAAATTATTGACAGGATTAAACAATTGAGACATGAGAAAATGATGCAATAGGATTTGGTAATTGAAAGTGATCGAGAATTGTACGATGGTAAGTATTTGTAGGTGAAAACGTGACATAGCACGTTATGGATATGGTAGAGTGAAGTTCTTACACTAGCATCCTCTGAAATTGAACTCTCGACATCGACATCGATTCACGGGCTTAAACGTGGGAGGTGATAATGTATATTATTTCATGGTAAAATACAGTGCATGTTAATTGCTAAACTTCCATGGAAGTTATCATTTTGTCCTTTATTAACCTCCCAGACTTGGGCATTGTATCAAGCTTAGATTTTATGTACTTTTTATCAAAAATCCCCAAACTTTCGTTCAGGTCATTTTCAAGCTTATACCTTATTTATAGGGCACTTTTGAGCTCGGAACTTTTATTTCCTCCAGGTATAGCCTAATTAAAACGTTGTGTAAAGATCCAATACAACCCAAAAGCATAGAGCATGCAAAATGTCACATTACAATATCCATATGAGACAACATGCATTACCAACATGTAAATGCCTTTTATTTCTACATGGATCTGTTGATTTACATGTATAAAGCATCGCTGAGCTATAGCTAACTAGGGAAATTTTACCTCCCCTATTGCACTCCAGGTAATCAGTAGAATTTGAATCTTTGAGACACTTATACTTTCGCACAATGGCTTAGAATGTAGTGCTACATATTGCTCCCATTGTTGGGCATATACCCTCGCTGTAGCCACGTTTTATGTAGCGCCTTCTCCCCAGACGTTGCCTTTGTTCCACTTTCTTGAGTGTGCTTGGAAAGTATGGCAAGGATTTGAATTTAAAATATTTCCTGCTGATAAATTAATAATATTACACTCCTTTGTTTTATCTTGGAAGAATAGAATAGAATAGAATAGAATAGAATAGAATAGAATAGAATAGAATAGAATAGAATAGAATAGAAGAGTGCTCTATTTGTATAATGTTCGTTTGTGTAGTTGTGCACTCACTCATAAATTTCAAGACTGAAGAAGACCACAAGAACATAAACTATTGCATTTTTCATAGTATTTGATTTCTTCTGATTTAAATAGCAACTAATTCGTCGTATTTCAATGTTCTTAGTTTAGGTTCTCAAGTTTTAGCATTTGTAGCATCTTTGAGTTTCAGATGGAACTCACATATCCTTTATCCTGGTGGTATAACAACTGAAATTGAGTGCAAAATGCGCACACATTTACTGTCCTGATACACCATGGTGTAGCATTGCAAATATGGCTTTTCCCTCGGTCTGCATAGATCAATGGAAGACGGTTATGAACAAATTATTAACATTTGCAATAATTATGATGTTTATGTTGGTACCTATTGCATACATTCTCAAAATATAGATGAAGGCTTTTATACAAATCTATTTACATTTGTGAAATTTAATGCCGCTAAGACAAGCCATTGTCTTTATGGCATTGATTTCCCATGGGTTTCGCTACAAGATGCTTTACCTCTGCACCAAAGTTTCAATTTCTATAGCAGCTATGATGTAGGATAGACTATACACATCTATAACGTTTTCTCCTTTGTTAATAATTGACAATGAGGTCACATTTTGTGCATTCAAATTCAGGGCAAGCTGGATAAAATTAATAATGTAAATAGAAATAAGCTCATTTTATGTTGGCATTTCTCTACAACTATCCACTTCTAACAATCGCATAGAACTACAATCTCCAACATTACCACCATGAGGGTATGGAATCCATTACCCCTACACAATGAGGATAGTTTGGTACCTCCACCAAAACCTAACCTGGTAATCTCTTTCTCTTACCTTCATTTTATTTTGTAATTTATCTTTATCTTATTCCTTAATCATAGGACATCAAGTTCAAAGAGAAAAGGATGAATACACTTTCAAATGCTTCCAAATACACTTATAAATATGCGTCCAATTAAAAGAACCACACTTTGTCAATTGACTGTATTCATGATCAACATCTACAATTTCAAAAATAATAGGAGGATGTAGAACAAATAAAGGCTCAAGTAGCTAGATAGTTAGGCCATTGGGATGGGGTAACCACCCGCACAAAAATGCATTGTCTACTGACCTTGGCCACTAGGATGTTATACCACCTAAAGGGACAAAGACCCATCGACTATCATACGGGTGAGAAAATTGACTTAAAAAATACAAATTCCAACACACAAAACATTGTTGCAAAAGCCCAACAAGGTTTTTACCATCCTCCTTATTCCTATTTTGGAAATATCTTTCGAAAATTCTTGATCCTATATTATTATGCTTTTCTCTTTTGGGTCATTATAGGATATCTCAATGCATGTGCATGTCTACCATTACTATATGTATATACATTGGCCAACATGCATGAATATGACTGACCAAAGCATATTGCCGACATGTGATTTTATATTTGTCCTAGCAAAAAATTATCCTAGACATTTAGAACATTGGTCCGAATTACTCAGATGAACAAGGTACTTATGATAAGCAATAGGTCTCCTTTATATTACTAAGAAAATGGGAATGGTTTGTGATGCTATATTGCAAAATCTAAAGAAGAACAAAGAGAATGGTTTGGGCTACATAGTTGATGTTCCTATCTAAATTCATGCAACAAATAAGACTATTGTAGGCCTCATCTCAAACTATTCCTAGCTAATAATAAGAATCTACAATCATCTCCACAATTTTACTATATTGAAAAAATCTAATGCATCAAATACAAATAACAATGTACATTGACAGCTTGATCATTAATGTAAAGAGGAAGTGCACATATGTACAGTAACTAATACACTCGCCATAGAAATTTCCAACTTACAATGAATAGAATATTGTTCTTTATAGTCAAGGCCGCAAGGGATAGAGTATGCTAGAGGCATCTTCTTTGGCTTTTATATTGTATATCAAATCAGCACAAAACATGCAATAATGCCTCTCACATCCACACTCACTTTCACACCTTCTTTCCTTTTTAGCATCATGTCAAATACAAAATTTGACACATTCTTCATTCTGGCCAACAATAAAACAATCACCCTTTCAAATTGTAGCAAAGCCCGGCAACGCCGGGCACCATAACTAGTATGTTTTAATATTGGATCATGACATCTTGAAGATGAGTAAATGCAATTATAACAAGCATCAATGGAGGCTTATGTTCTCCTTTAACATGCTATTCCAGTGGTGTTGAATCAATGCTTAAAACTTTCAATCCACAATTGTTTATCTGGAGTGGTGTGTGAGTATTTAATTGAACAGTTTTCATAAGCAGGCATTATCAGAAGAGTTTGAAGTGGAGGACAATGAAATTGCTCCTTGGATTTCATACTTTAAGCCAAATGTGACCATCAATCTAGTTGAGGACTTCACCCGGTATAAGAATTCTGCTAAGATATGATTTTTTGGTGTGATTTCATGGGTGTTGAAAATGACATCTGACATCATGACGTTTTCTACATTTCAGATACTTCAAAGGATCCTGGACTACATTTTTAAGAGGACATTTGAGGATTAATTTCCTATACAATTGCAACGCTATTGTTTTTTGGTTTTAAATGCCATATTCTTTTGGTTGTGCTCATGTTGATATGCTGATCTTTCTGTGGGATGCACGAACCCAAAGATATAATACATGATGGTTACAAGGACCCTCTCAGGTCCCTTGCATTCAGTTGTCATTTGTACAGGACTGTAACACTCTATTTCTTATTTTGAAATCAGGAATGCTATTGTGCATATTTTGCTAAACTATAGGTACCTGAGTATGCAAGGACATCCAGGCTGAATGAGGAGTCAAATATTCATAGCTATGGAATTGTGCTTTTGGAACTCATCACTGCGCAAAAGGCTGTACACGATGACAGGAATCTTCACCAATAGGTAAATTCTTTTCCTTTTATCCAACTTGATTGCTAATGTACTTAATTTCCAAGTTCAGGAGCTAAGGTATAAAATTACTCTTTGCAGGCTAATATCAACAAAAATACCGTTATGAATGTGGTAGAGCCAGAAATCAAACTAAGTGTTTAAGTGTTGCCCATCAATAACAATATAACGAACTCTTTTTTAGGTCATCCCAGGTCTTCCATGGAAGGGCTTGCCAGTAGCTACATCCCTTGGTAGGACATCAGCAGGATTTGGTACTGTGGTGGGATATTCTACCATGGACTTCTGTATCCTTAGAGCATGTTTAGGGTCAAAGGTTCTAAAAAGGCGATCTTATTAATTTGTCAATGACTATGCTTCATGTGATATCTAGACCAAGTGGATAGCATTGCTCAAACAACTTATTTAGAGCTTCGTCCCTCATTTTCTTCTCATTATATGTTTCCTTCATTGCCTTTGGTAGAGATACAAGGGCTAGTGATTCTGTCTCAAGTGGGCCACTACTACCACCAAAATTGGATATAAAAATTGGATGATGGCTTCTTCTGCAAGCTGCTCTGAACTGCGGACCCCTCCTCACAAACAGACTCAACAGTATAGATTGAGCCTTGAAAAGCTCAACCATGCTTTAAAACGTCGCAGCTGTCTTATCTAGCCTGAAGCCATTTATGCATGCATTGTACTTGCAAATACTTAGTGTCTTTTTCAGTGATGAAGAAACAGATACTATCATCCATCTCCTCGCATGAAAGGACCAGACCTCTTTTTTTAAATGTTCCATCTCTGTTCTCTCTGGAATGCAAGACAACATCATACTTTGGCCTTGCCTTGCTCAATGTCATGCACCATTCAGAACCTTCAGGTAGAACTATCTCTTGTAGTTCTTGACTTAGCTGGCATGTGATCATTCTACCATCATCCATGAGTTTGACGGTCAGAGTTTGATCTGTACCTTCATTTTTCATGTGATCTGTATCTTCATTTTTCACCTTCTGTCTACTAGGTGTCCTCCTTTGGTTTCTTTGTTGTTAGTGCTCTTATTTCGATAACTCATGCTCTCTTGACAGCTGCACACAGAAGTTTTAGTTATCCAATGTTTAGACACATTTAAGTCTAAGAACTATAGAACAAGCATACACTTCACGCACTAAGTGCGAACAACTTTAAGAAGATTATAAAAATTGATTATTGACCTGTAAGAATGTGTAGGCTTAGATTAGCACTACATGAAAAGCTTTGAGGAATATTATGAAGATTGACAATTGACATGTTAGAATGTGTGGACTTGGATTAGTACTATGGAATAGGAACAGAAAAAGCCCATCCAAAATAGACTTTTAGATCGTTATTACACTGGTCGTACAAAATTTAATGGGGGACACCCGCTATTAAAATCGTATTTTAACCCAATATTTAAAAACTAATTTAAAATTCAAAAACTTCTATTCCCCTTGCAAAATCTCTTTCCAACTACTTTTCAATGCTTGGCATGTAATATTTTGAAATGCTCGCCATTTATAATATCCTTGGTGGCGCATTTTGTTCAGAGGAACTTGTGTTCCTTTCATGCATCTAGAGAAGTTTTTAAAAGCAAATTTGAATGTCGCCAAGACGAAAGCTTGTTGAAGCTTTGTATTGAGAAACCATATCCCAGGTAGAACATGTGTCAAGTGATTGGAATCAAGCGCCAATGATAAATATTTGTAGGTTGAAGAAATAAACATGTTAGTTACATAAATGAAATTGCAAATTGGAGAAGAATGCTTTTTGTTACCAGAACATAGCAAATATATAAGTGGCAAGGGCATTGTTCATAACATAGAGCCGAATTCAACATGACCTGACTATATTCGAATTAAAGTGATAGATTTTTTTTTTTTGCAACTCGTCCAGCACAGAGAGGTATGGAGAATCAATGGGGAGTTTCTTGGTCAATGTACTCAAAATTTTTTTGCATTGATGTTTCATTCTCTCCAACTTTGTAGCATTTCAATATAGAATAAAATTTAGGGTTGCAGTGTTTTAGTTTCTGAGACACTCTTTTGAATAGTGTTGAATGTATTCCTGGAAAACCTTCAATCTCAGTGGTTTAAAATCTCCAAATTGCTTGAGGCAATCATTCTGAGCAAAAATATTGCAAACAAAAAGCTCAAATTTTGAGTAGAAGTGCTTTTCCAAAACAAGAAAAAGGTAACCTCAGCAAAACTTTTGTCATTTCTCCCAGACTCGAATTTTAATGCCATTCAAATTCAAGAAGATGCTTTAATATGCAAAAAATCTATGTATAAACGTCTGATGCAAAAAATATTCACAGCACCCTCAAATTTGCAATCCTGACCAAGTCAAAACTTGGTCAATGTTAATGGCAGGCTAAATTTTACAGATGACATTATAATGATGTAATTTTTAACTTCTAACATTTCATTCACTCTGACAGACTTGTTAACACTGTGCATCACACAAATTTCATGCAAGCAGGTTTTTGCAAAAATCGAGTTTATGGAATCTCTTTTCGCCGACATCTCCACGCCATCTCGACAAACCGCAACCAAGGTGCATTAGGTGCTTTCAACAAAAACATGCAAATGTGTTCAAAAAAATTGCTTTTTTTAATGGGGACTCTCATTAAGCCAATGCAACCAAGAACTAAAATTCCCACAAAGCCAATGCAACCCGATTTATTAGCGATTATTGGTGGAAGGCAAAATAATCTTTAGTGGAAGTATTTAAAGCATAAATCATCCAAACCCAGAAGGGTATTCTTCTCATAGCAAAAGTTCCCCAAGGTGTAATGAAAATTTTGTTTTTTTTGATCCTCCTCTTTGATCTGATTTGATTGAATCTTGAAATCCATCTGGAAAGGAGTACATCTCCTTACACCGCAACAACATGTAAAACCTCTTCTAAAAAAGGCAAAGGATAACAACCTTTAATAGTAGTCTTGTTTAGATCTCTATAGTCAATGCATATCCTAATAGTTTTTTTTTTTTTTTCAATAGAGACCATACAAAATCATTCATGGTTCACAATTTCTGAAATTACACTGGCATCCTTCATCCTTTATTTTGTACAACTCTTCCTTAATAAGACCAAGCAAGACACCATTTATCCTTCTAAGTTTTGCATAGCGGGGTTTCATACTCTTCTTGATCTTAATCTCAAACTCACACACATTCTTGTTAATACCAATCAACTCCTTTGTAATCCCAAGCAAACACATCTTTCCATTCATCAAAAATTTCACGACCAAGCCTTAGGTCCTCTTCCTTAAACATGTCACCAACATAAAGCACTCTACTTTCACCATTCTTTTCTACCATTATCTCTTTAACTTGTTTTTCCCACTTACATTGATGATTAGGATTGGGTAAAAGCTGCTGCAAGTCACCCTCTTTCAATTCCTCCTCTTTGATTGCTCCCTGACCAAGTGCTCAGGAGAACACTCTCCTATACAAGGCATCAACATCACTATTGAGCTCCATTGACCGTGATGCAACTCCCAAGTCTTGAATGCTTGATAATTCTTCCAAAACCTTGTTCCTTAATATGTGGCGTTAAAATACTATCTATCTATCTATCTATTCTTAGCCCGGATACTCTCCCAAAAACTGCTTACTTAATATGATCATGTCCCAAAAATAACCTTGTTCCTTAATATGATCATGTCCCAAAAAATAACAATGTTAGCAAACTTAAATGCTTGGCTTCTTGTAATCCGCTATGAGGGTCTTGTACTCAACCATGTTTGAAGTGATGTTTTAGAAAATCCTGCCAACTTTAGCCAACAATCATTAGTATGTTCCTTTATAATGGTAGCAGAAGATGCAGCACTTAACCTCTTGGAAACTCCACCATCAAACCATAACTAGGTATAACTTTTCTTCTTGGGATATGCTGACCTCTATTGGCAATTTAGGCTTTGATTTTTGGGGCTATGGCATCAAGCTCATACTCACCACAAGGGCTTGAAATCAAAGAGGTCTTCTTCAATGAAGTTAAAAGCCTTAAATTCCCTACTTTATTGTAAAGAATTACTTTTTTTTTCTTCCATCTGATATGGTACACTCACCTTTTGACCATGTAGGTCTTGTATCCACAATAAATAGCCATTTTCTTCCCAAAAACAAGTTACAGATATCTGATTTTTCATCCGCACCTTCAAATACCACCACAACAAAGTTGGCAGCCACTATGATCCCCTCAATGTCAATTGGCACGTTGTTTACAAATGCTTATGGGGTTGACTTTTGTATTAGAGAAATATTTGGATACCATAGCTCCTTTTTATCAATCTCTAAGTCACACAACTTCATAATATGATGAAGAATCATATTAAGTGGTCATCCCCCATCAAGCAACACTTTAGTCAAAACTTTCTTAACAATTCTTGCTATACATGTGAAAGCACTAGGATCATACTCTTCTTGGGTCAATATTTGAGGGCCACTTGTTCCTCTTTGGCTAGATTCAATACCTTAGTTTCTATAGAAAGGAGTAATCTTTAGCAACGTTAGCAAATCCACAATAATTTTTTGAATTTTTCGATAAAGATTCAAAATCCTCACTCTCTTTATTCTTCCTAATGTACTTTTGACAAGGAGGAGGAACCCGATTGACTTCTTTTTCCTTAGCTTTAGGTGCAATTGCTTCGTCATTGACTTGTACTACCATCTTACCCTTTGAGTTGAGCACCCCCCTTGTATGGACTGCCCGATCTCCTCTTGATCTCCTAATTCTGCAGACAAACCTCATCTTTGAAGCACTTGGTTCAACAACTTTGGCATGCAAAAATTAGGGTTATGCATTGTTTTTAGTGGCTAAGTTCTTTCCTTGGCATGTTTCATGAAGTTCGGGCCCTCCAGTGCTATGACTAGTGGCCGAACCCAACAAATTAGAAGGATCTTGACATTTCTCATTTTAGTGTTCTTCAAAAATTAGAAGATATATCTCACAAAGCCGTAAGAAAACGAGAAAGAAAAAGCTCAAGTTATAAATAGATTTCCACTCTTTTAGTTAGTGAGGTGGATGGTTTTGTGATGATGTGGATACATTTGATGATCGGAAGGATAATTTGATGAGGAATTTGACATCTGTGCACAAAAACTTTGGATTTTTGGTATCATTTTAGCAAATTCTTGCCTTTTCAAGGTGTGTAGCAATAAAATGCACTTTCTCTCATTAGTTTTGTTTTAGAGAGAATGTGGCCTTTGATTTTGAATAAGGGAGTTCAACACAACTCAAAAAGAATCTTTTTAGTTAAACAACGGTTTAAACAAAGAATGAATTCAAGAAATATTGCAATATCAATTAGGCCAAATACGAGAGCATGATTATTTGCAATTTGGTAATCGGATTATGGAGCTAACAAATTTTTCATATTTGGATCCACATGTGGCTTAAGGCAATCTTCAAAGGATTTAGAATTGAAAGGGTTCGATAAGCTTATGACACCCAATCTACAATAGTCACAAAGCTTAAATAGGCTTTAGGGCAATCGAGAATTGGGGCTTGGCTCGCAGATCCAACTTCCACAAAGGAAACAATGACCAATGATGAGGAGGTTAACCTCCTCCTCGAGGGGGTTATGCAAAATAACCCTCGATGCCACAAAGGCAGAAAGAAGGTTTCACGCCATTTGTCTTGCAATTTTTGCCATAGTAAGATGGGCTGTGCAAAATGGTCTTAAAGAACCCGGTAGGCCATTTTCTCTGTGTAAGTAGCGCTCGTATAGTCTTAAGGGAACCTCGAACTTTAAGAAGGTATGCTACCCAAAACTTTTTCTTCTGGCTGCCCGTTCTTTTCCGGCCATTTTTCGCTAAAAATCCAACTTGAGTTGAAATGGTCCTCCACATGCTCTCTTTGATTCTTCCCAATCCATGCCTATGCAAATTTGGACTACCTATTTCATGAATCCGCCTAGATCTTCATGTGGGTTGTCAAAATAAGCTCGGATTTCTCCCTTTTTGATCGGGTTTTCTTCTTTTCACCTCAAACTTGCCCTATTTTTCTAGGTTGTGATCCTTCGCCCTTTACGCTCTTTCTAGCTATGGTAGAGCAAACCTTTTTTGGAACACGTAAAATAGACTTCTAGGTTGTGATCCTTTGCCCTTTTTCGCTCTTTACGGCTATGGCAAGAGCTTACGGTAGTTTTGTCGAAATACGTAGAATAGGACATAGTAGAGTCCCAACAACCACGTTGTTTTCGCCACATAGGATATTCTCTAAAAAGGTATATTCTCGAAGATTACCGAGATTGGTCAATAATCCATAGGATATTCTATGAAAACAAATATTCGGGGATTATGGGATATAACCTAATCAGATCCAACGGTTGGGGACGGTTGGATTAAAATAACTTCGAGGGCCTATGGTTACAGGCAGGAGGAACTTGCATAAAGTTCGGGCTTAACCGGATGCGAGTTGAAGTAGCGATGTAGAACCGATTCAGAGGCCCCGATTCTCTGCCAGGATCTTCAATCTTCGGAAAGCTGGACGACCGTCTCTATTTGTAGTATAATTTGCCTTTTTGCTGACTAAATCTATCTTTGTCGCTTCAAAAAGGTGCTTGCTATTTTGCCTCAGGCCGACCCCAGATAGCAGAGCGCGGAATGCTCGATGCTGCCTTTTTCGTTTAAAAATAGTTGGAAGCTGGCTTGCATGAACGCCCCTTGCATTTATTTTTGTCCCCCTTTTGTTTGCTTGGATAATTTTGCTAATGGTTTGTGAGATGCCTTCCTAAGTCCCTTCTAATAATACTCTTGGGAACATTAGGAACTAGCATTTACTTAATAATTGCCTTAACCTTTTTGCGTGGACCAGTCCCCCGTCCCTGCTCCATATCAATCCATGCCTTCTCAAACAAATAGTCCGCGATCGTCCAAGTACGCTCCAATACTG
This sequence comes from Isoetes taiwanensis, assembly GCA_021234155.1. NCBI lineage: Eukaryota > Viridiplantae > Streptophyta > Lycopodiopsida > Isoetales > Isoetaceae > Isoetes > Isoetes taiwanensis. The sequence continues at coordinate 9,814,391 of JAJEKV010000041.1, forward strand.
TCCATCCCTTCTCAGGGTGGTTGTTCCACAATCAACGTGCACTTACAAGTTTCTTAAACCTGCGAACTCAAGAAACAGTTATATATATTATTGTACTTCCACAGTACCATATTTCTTTAACACAAAGAGGGCCTCCCGCAGGAATGGATGGTTAGCAAGGTCACCCCCTATTCATAAGACGGGAAGCGGGGATGACTCACCAACTACCGTGTATGATCATGGTGAGCCCATTACCGGCAAAACTTCTAGCAGGGTGCTGGAGAAGAAGTTAACGCAATGGGCGGAGGAAACTGGAGAGGCGTAAGCAGCTGGCGTGTAGATTACCGCGTTATCTCCAACGCTTTTGGACTCTATATTGACAAGTTGGAGACCGGATGCAAGAACATGGAGGTGGTGTCCCGCCAGCTACGAGGCATATACAAGAAAACAGTTTTGCTCTATGCGCATCGATCCGGGCTTATTATCCCATGGGCCGACCGTGAGTATGCGGGAACATTTGATGCTCTCGGGCCAATTCTCTGACATAGCAGGAATGACAATCAACCAACAAAAACCAAGTATTTGCCAATCCTGTCTGTGCAACATGATATCCCAGACTTCTATTACAGAGGACAAAGATGATGGAAGTTGTAAGGACCTTTAAGTATCCGGGAATCTATTTCTCTCGCTAACATGCTATGGGATGACCGTGGTAGAAAGAAGGGTCGGGCTACGGGATGGAAAGCCCTCCTCTGATACAATGCGGTAATAGTCATCTGGGCACAGGTCTCGGGATTGGGCACGCGAAGCACACTTGTTCCGAAAGCACTCGCGGGAACCACGACTGCCAGAAGCGGGGTAGAGGTCCGGGCCAAAGGATAAGGGTACTTGGGATAATGAGCTATACCAATAGCTCAGAAGATCCTGGGCCTAGTTCACCAAAACTAGAGGGAAGATCCAAAACCACAAGCGAATTGACGGTGTTCTCCACCCAACCGGGCCAACCATGTTGAGAACTGGCAGATTAACAGCAGCGCAGAAGCAAACGGCAATTTCTAGGCAAGGAGCTTCGTTCTTCAAAAGGCATTTGACTGCGGCAGTCCAAATTGACCCACGGCCACTCTTTGGCGATATCTCACGATCCACAAGGAGTTAGTTGAATGAGCGACCCCAATCCGGAAACTAGACACCGAGAGCTTTCCAATGAGCCCTGATCGCCATAAACCGACTTATATTCGCCGAGATATGATCTTTTGAAGTTGGCCTTTTAAACTCCGCTATTTTTGATTGGACTTTAGCCATAATATCTAAGATATTATTTAGCTTCTACTAACATAAGATATTATTGCCAATTTACTTGCCTTGCCATGCTATTAGTTTGCCTTCACACACCCATGTTAGTCCACCAAGACCAACGTTCAAGGCCACTCCCAGAGCTACCATATCCATATCAATTCCTCCTTTTGAAGGCAAAATCACCTCTGGTTGTGTTCATAAATAAATTAAGCAACAACTTAATTTATCAATTGAGCACCAACTCAATATAATTTAAGTTCAAGTTTAAAGGTGATGATCTCACAAATAGCACCAACTATTCATGACTGACCATTTTGTTGAGGCTAAAGATTTGGATAAAGGTAAAATCCTAAGTTTATTCTAGTTTAATTAAATTTCTAATACAAGAATTAGGTCAAGTTTATAAGAATTTTGGAGGATTCCATTGAGGCACCAACCTCTCACAAGAGCACCAACTTCTTGGTTTGCATTTGCTTAGACACCAATCTAAAATTGCAAATTCATCCATTAATGTTTACAAGTATGGCACCAACCATAATTTTTGTATTTTATTAATGGCATGAACAATCATCTTAAGGAAATATAACAATTTCAGATATAAAATATCTAAATTCTAAACTAAATCCTTAATCATGCTACTTTTACCCGGACAAATATTATTAGTATAGAGAGACAAGGGAAGTTAATATCAAGATCGAGTTGAATCAATATCAAGATCTTTGTCTTGAATGAGATCGAGTTGAGATTGGAACAAGACTTTGAGATCTAGCGGATGGCGGGTCTAGATCATGAGCATACTCAAGAACCCGGAGGACATGCTATTAGAATAAGATCTTGAACACATAGAGCCTTGCATTAGAAGACTAGAGCATTAGAGATTAGAGCACAATAATGGACTAACAATAGAAATAAAGCATGAATCAAAAGTAACCTTCTAATCTAGATCACGGTGATACAAGGTGGTACCTCAGAGCAATAAGAGGGATGATCGAGAACCGGATCAAGGATTGGGATTGGAGCTAGGATTTGGAACAAGAACTTGGACTTGGACTTGGGTGGGACCTGGGACTGGGGTAGGGGGTGGACCTAGAGCTAAAATAGAGCCGCTTGTTAGAATCACGAGCAGGGCGTTGACAACATGCCATCAATTTTGATTACCTTTAGCCATCATCAAGCTACTCATTCCTACGCAAAATGGAGTTCAAAGATAATATAACACGTTGCTTTGATCTATAAGCTTGCATCAATAAATTTGTTGTGAAAGTAGCCATGATTATTAATAAAGTTAGTGGGGAAAGGGCCCACTTGAAAATATGTCAAGCAGTGTGGAGGCGGGTTCCATATGGATGTGTGTCTCATAAGCTCTGGCTTCTCATGGATGTTACAAACTATATCTATTTCTCCCTCCCTCCCTCCTCCCTCCTCCCTCCCTCTCCATCTCCCTCACAAGAATCTCAATGATGAAGAGAGTGGAGGAAGGCTAGAGATCACACTGATAAAAAATTAGCTACTTCACTATCGCGATCCTACAAGCGGGATACAAGAATCCATGTAAGAGAAATACAAATAGGCTGAAGACATATACTCAAAAAGAATAGAATCTGAAATTTAAAGACTATAAGAAACAATCATGAAAAAAAAAAAAAAAAAAAAAAAAAATTTAAAGACCCAAAGGGCAAAATCAAGAACAACTAACATAAGCAAGAAAGCTTGAGATTTAAGAAGATTACAAGCATGGGTTACACAACATGAATTGAATTTTCGGCAGAATGGTCTCTACAACCATGACCACCTTATATATAGTGCCTTATTGCATAAGGTCCAATAGTGTGGTCGCCACTAGCATGGTGAATGCTCCCCTCTTGGAGGGCATGTAGGATGCCATTTAGCATAGGCGCGTGAAATGGCACCATGCATGCATGAGAGCGACATTTGACACTCTATGATCAATGCCGATAAATATGCATTTGGAAAGAAGGCGACAACTTGTAATGAAAGTCATTGGTTGGAACGATCTCAATGTAAAGTCTTATGATATGTGTGAGGACCATCTTCATTTAGCATGGTCATCACAAAAGTGTGAATATGTTTTTTTTTTTTTTTTTTTTACCTTTTTCCCTCACCACACATGGGACATATATTTATTGCTTTATGTTAATGTATTTTGTAATTTAGTGAGGTGGATGCCAATGAGGGACTCCATTTAGAGAGATGCATTGCTTGTCTTTGAGGAAATGTCACAACTTCATAACCTCAGAATGAACTAGTCAGTGCTACTTGATGATGTTCCAACTCGAGCTTATGAAGGCATTTAAAGAGGAGGACATTGAGGTTGAACATCCATTCTATGGAATTAGAAGTTCATACATTAAACAAAAGGTAAACTAAGGAGGGTTTATTTGGAACTTGACAATTGTTCTGAGTACATTAATAAGAATAGTTACTTGTTTTGTCTCTTTCATATATTGTTTAGCTATCTGTGTTCGACTAAAGTCCAATTTGTGAACAAGATGGTTGAATAAGAACACATGATATTGAACACATGATATTGACGCTCATTTGGAAATTACCCCACCTGCTAAGAAGATCAGATGCATAACCCGAGACGTGCCAATGACGATGGGTGTAGAAGTAAATTGTTTGATTGGATAGGCATTTTGCATAACCCATACATCAATAGCCGGATTATATGTAATGGATGGTGCAATGGAGTGTTTAAGTACTTAGGACATTCTTGCATGATAAATGTATGAGCAACTTAAAATAAAACTACTAGCATAGCTAATTAGGTAGGCACACATTTGCTTAGAACGAAGGAGCAGGGGCTGGAGCTTCATTAATCTCGAGCATTTGGGCTGCACTCTCCAAAGCTATAGCCGGAGCACTGGCCATAGCCATAGCCATAGCCATGGCCCTTCCTTAGATTTTGTTATGGAGCATCTGAATCATGGAATGCGTGCTCTTTGACAGCACCATGGGACCTCCGATCATCCGCCTTGACGGCCTCAGATAGGCGCACACATGAGTAAGTATATATCTGCATCCGAACATTTTATTCAGCAAATCTGATCAGCTTATAGAAATTTTATTTTTCTTCCCACTTGGAATGAGTTTTACCTTCCCTGCTGCAAGCTTCACGTAGAGGTCTACTAAATTAGGGCAGTTCTTTCCTGACATCCCGGTAGAGCAAAATTTCTGTGCAAATGCTTTGGATCTCTGATTCCGTCAGTGGACATGCCAATAGACATTCTTGTGAGACCATGAATTCACATTTGTCATCCTCGATCCATGTTCTTCCATCATGATATTTTGATGTCTGCAAATATAAACCTTGTATGCATGAGTTAATAAGCTTTATCTATTTTGCAAATCTCAGTTACTATTTCTACTTTTGGCACTGATAAATTGGACTTTCATCTTTGAGAGCATACTTCTCCAACACACACAGGGCTCCAGAAGATGACACAGCATATGCACATTTGTTTATAGGGCTCCTCACACTCCATATTTCCTAAAATTTGCAATAACAATTTAAAATATATCAAGACTGTTATATATAAATTGAGCAACATTTAGCTACTTACCACTGACTCTGAAGAGCAAAGCTGCAGAGCATACAACGAAAAACAAGATCATAGAAGTTGCGCTTTTCATTCCCTTGAGCTTCAGGAATTCTTTGCTTCAGCAAGTCTGGTGAAATGGTGGTGTTGGCTTTGAGATTGCTTCTTGTTATATAGGATTTTCTGTGGAGCATGCATGTGTGCTAGTTGGACCGAATCAAAGATCTGGGCACAAGATTTGGCCACGGTTTTTCTGTGAATACCCGTTACCCTTGAAGACGTTGGCATTTTCTTGGTTTGTACCAGTATGGTGGCATCACATGTTCTTTTTTCCTCTTTCAGAAATTTATCTCGTGATGTGGAGCCAAATTTAAGGGCAATCATCATCATTGTTTCTACGGTACGATAAAGAGCAAACCCGATTACTTATAACAACTATAATCTTTTGTATCGTAGGAATGTATTGGTCATAAATTTGAATGCCACATTCCATTGAAATAAAACCACAATACATAGTTTATGCCTCAACTAGAAATAGTGCCCTAGCATTGCTTGGCATTTATTGCATATAACAAATAAGAGGAGTCATACGATACTATTACTATGAATTAGCCATTGGAAAAACATAATGTACAAAATCTGAGTGCATTTGTTATTGGTGGACATCCTTAAATTCGCCATTTAATGTTGTCGAAATATCACAGCGATACTACAAATTATCATTATTCCCGATTTTTCTCGCTATAGATCTTTATGTTATGATGCTAGTAGTCCTTTGCCAGGGGGGTTAGGTGGTGCCATTCCATTGTTTGGGCCTTCTTTTCCACTTCCTCGTAAGTTAGCCTCCTCAACTTTTCACTAACTTCAAGCCTCCTTACCTTCCTTAGCCACAAGATGGATCCTCTTTTTAAGGCCTTCTCTAATTATAGCTCTTGGAGACTCTCTTTTATTCTTTTGATATCCTTAACAAGGGTGGGTCTCTTTACCCTAAAGATTTATACCTTTTTATGTTTATATTACCGAATTTCAAGCCTATTTTGGATCCCTAGGTGTTTAAACCAATGGGCTTATTATCCGCCTAAGTTACGTAATCTTGATGACTACGCTCTTTTTCAGCCACTTTTCACATCATTGATAAACTTTGGAGTCCTCTTTGATGTTGATCGCTGCTAAGATTCGCATCCTTTAATTGCCGGGCGCTCTATCACCGACATTGGCCTTTCTAGATGTTGTTTTTCGCCTTTGCTCGTTTCAACAATTATCCTGTCTTTTCCACCCCTTTCGCCCTTAAGATCTTGAGTTTGCCTTGGCTTGTGTGGCCAATATGTCTTTGGTCATTTTTAATTGGAAATCATCCCCTTAATGGCCTAGATTCAGGTGATTGGCTCTCTGCTATTGTAGACCATCTCTATATTTTATTAGATGGGCAAAGTTTGGTTAAAGAATCAGGCCGTTTCATCGCTCTCGCTTTGGCAAAACCGGTTTAGCCCAATTATTGCCTTAAGGTTTCTACGACTATGACTACTGGCAAGGGTATTTTTTGTTTTTATTGCAGATGTTTCTAAGTCTCAGTTTTGCAATGAGGTTGCTAGATCCAACATAGATTTGTGCAAGTTGAAAGACCATTTTCAGGCCAGAGCTTGTTGAATTGTCGAGCCTCATCTATTTTGAAGAGATATTTGCAACCTTGGTATGAGTTTAAAACTTAGTGTCGGATAGAGGCTTGTTCTACCTCCTTGTTTCTCCTTTTACAATTTATATGTCATGAACTTTGGTCTTCGGATGTCACGAGTCAATGCTATTTGGCATCTATCGCCTTCCATCACGCTTTTTGCAGGCCCGTCCTGAACCCACTAATCACCCTCTTGTAGGTCTTTCTCGTATTGTCAAGCCGCATTTCGCTGAGGTTGCTAGAAAACGTCCTTGGTTATTGATTTGGTACATCGTGACGAGCCCATTGATCACCCTCTCGTAGGTCTTTCTCGATGCTGCCGCAAGTTTTCGATTGAGGTTGCTAGGAAACGCCCTTTGGTTAATGATTTTGACAATCGCATTATTGTTAAGTTTCCACTTCTAGAGCTTACTCATGTGTCGTGTCGTCATTGTTCTTGCCTTTGTCAGAAGAGTAGAGATACTTAGCTTCATTGGCATGAGGCTATTTTTGCTTCCTCACATGCCGCTTCTTTTGTTCTAGAGAGCGTGGATCATACTATCCTATATCCCTAGTAGAACAACTTATTTCAATTTTGCTGGTCATAGAGAGGTAGATGGTCTTGCTCTGTGGACCTTCATTCAGAAGCATTATAGATTCTAAGGGCCATTGTTCTCTGAGGTAGAAGTCTATTTCATACGTATGGTTTTGCCATTGCTCACTTGCGATCGAAGAAGACCCCACTGCCTTTGGTACTCATTCTAGGAGGGGTGATGCTAATATTGCAAGAGCTTTTGCAAGAGCTTTTGACATCCCCGATCATCATTTTAAATCTCATGGTCACCGGAAGTAAGAAACATCTAAGAATGTTTATATATGTCCAATTTTAAGTGAGCAATTCTCTCGCCATGTGTTTTGGGATTTGACCTTGCTCAAAAATTAGTTCCATTTGTACCATGTCAAGACCCAAGAATGGTATTCTCTTTGCACCGCCTATTTTTCAAAGATATTTATGGAGATGCCCACAAGGGTTATTTTTTATCACCTTGTTTCTATAGCTCTAGAAGTCACATTTACCTCTATTTCTAATAAGTAGAAGGTCGATGGCCTTCTAAAGCTAGGGGGTGACAAGTGTCCCGAAAGTAGTTAGTAACTACCAGGTACGCTTCTATTTGTAGCTTGACATGTAGGTTTTCTCAGATCGCTGAAGGCGATTCCATTCTGGGAAATTTTCTAAGCTCATTTTCGCCCACCCTCCATTTTTTTTCCATCTTCCTCACATACATAGACCATTCTTCCATTTATCCCGCTTGACTTTGCTAACCGACTCCTATCTTGGTTATTAGTATGTTTGTTGGTTAATAGTTATAGAGACCGTGGCTTATGTTGATATGTGACCGCTGGTTTGTGATTATTGAGGCTAAGTAGTTTATGTTGATATGTGATTTTTGGTTTATATAGTCTTGGTGGCTTGTGTTGATATGTGATTATTGGTTTATGGTTATAGGGCCTTGGTGGTTTATGTTGATACATGACTTAGTTTGATATAGTTTTATATATGTTGATGGTATTAGAGTCCTGATTGGCAATGGTAGTTGTGTTAGTAACCTTTTGGTGTGGGCCCAGGATCTTGTCTTGTTTTACCGCTTTTTGTTTTGTTTATTTTAACAAGATGGTGCGGTGTTGTTTTATGATTTCGTTGTGAAGATGTTGCTTTCGGGATCACGCTTCTAAATAGTTAGCAGCTCACATTTACATGTAACTTTTTTTATAACTTATTTATAAACCCAAAAGGGCCTGTGAGGGCATGAGAGTTTTTTTTTTTACTTTTCTCAGTTGTGAATAAGATCTCTTAGATAGTTTATCTTTGGGGTTTGCTCGAAAAAAAAAAAAATGCTAGGTTTTCATCCTGTGGAGCATTTTGAATGTTCACAAGGGCCATTTTGTAGCATACAAAGTGGCCCTTGTGATGCATCTCCTGTAAAGAGAAACATGCTACAAAATAACCGCTGTGGACATCGCTATAAAATGAAAACATGTTTGAGCCATCTCCATAAATAGAAACATGTCTATAAAACACACATGCTCATGCTTGCTAATGACATGCATATATTCAAGAATGAAGCTTATCATCAAGATGAAAGCCTCGGCCTTTCGCCCGAAAAACCCTAAAGATAAACCATTATATAAGAGATGTTATTTAAAATTAAAAAATAAAAGGACCCTTTATATATACTGCATCTTTTGGGTTTACAAATAAGTTGTAAAAAACTCACATGAATGTGGGAGTTGATAACTATTCGTGAAGATGATTGAAAGCAACACCTTCACAACCGAGATTGTAAACACGACGGCCATCTTGCAAAAAAAGAGGCACAAGTAAGATAAGACCCCGCCCACCGACATATCGCTGCCAATAACTCTCAATAGCCAATCCGACTTGAATACCGCCAACATACAAAGTAAAACCATGACAATCCAAGTCATGTATTATTATAAGCTACTAAGGCTCTATAATCATAATCTACCAATCACGATCAACATGACTCACCAAGGCTCTATAACCATAAACCAACATGATTATAGAAATAACTAAGGCAAGTCATACCGTAAGGTCAAACAAGATAACCGGAGAGAATGGTTTATGTATCGCCAGTAAAGATGGAAAACGAGGGAGGGTAGGGAGGAGGCAAGGGCTAATAAAATTTTTAGAATGGAGATGCACATATAAGCTACCGATGCGGGACACCGCGGATGCCAAGCTACAAAGAGGGCGAAAGGCCCGCAATTGCTAATCGCTGAGACACTTGTCACCTAGTTTTAAAAGGTCATTCACCTTCTATTTGTTGGAAATGAATGTAAATGTGACTTCTAGAGCTATAGAGACAAGTTAGACAAAGTGGCCCCTTGTCGGCATCTCCATAAATAGAAACATACCGACAAAGAGCCAAAGATTCTAGGGTCAATAATTTAGGGTCTTTTCATAGTGTCAATGAAATAAATATTTGAGCAAGGTCAAGTTTCAAAGCATCGGTGACAAAGTCAGCCTCAAAGTTGAATATCTATAAGCTGGGATCAAGCTTCGACTTTCTGGGCCACTCATGAGCTTTGAAAGGGCGGTCAGGAATGTCAAAACCTGTTACAAGAGTAAACCACCCTCCTCCCTAATAAGTAACAAAGGCAATGTGGTCTTCTTCGATAGCAAGCACACCCACGAGAGTAGAATATGAAATAGACTTCCTCGGCAAAAAAGTTGTGTGAGCGTGCCTTTGTCAATTACGTAATTACAAGAGATTAATTTGGGAAACAATCAAGAGAAAAACTTGTACGAGTAGGTGCGAATATACCACCTCCCATACTCCTTCAAGCCATTGCGCTTATTACAGAATTTAGAGATATTTTTGCTTGGAGTTATAGCGGATTTGCATGGAATAGATCCACAAATTTCTCAAATGAGAATACCTTTAGTACCCAACCAAAGGTGCTATAGATTGAATCCCAATTATGCACTTAACGCTAAAAATGAATTTGAAAGCTTACTACAAGCTGGATTTATATTTGAAGTAAATAATGTTGAATGGGTATCTCCCATAGTAATTGTTAAAAAGAGAAATGGAAAGTTATGAGTTTATGTGGACTTTCGTCAGAACTCAATGAAGTTACTTGAAAAGGATCATTTTCCATTACCTTTACCCATCAAGTGCTTGAAAATGGGAGCCGACATGAATGTTACTCATTCATGGATGGTTTCAAATGGTATAACCGTGATTAGAATTCATCCAGACTACCAAATCAAGACTACTTTTATTACACAGCTTTGGTACATTTGCTTATAGAGTAATGCTCCTTCGGGCTTACCAATGCACCAACCATTTTTCAAAGAGCCATGCTCCAAATATTCAAAGGATACATAGGTGAGTTCATGGAAGTATTCTTGGATGACTTTACGTTGTTTAGTAGCTGGTCCGATCACTTACGAAGTTACAAAAATGTTTTGAAAGATGTCAGAACTATGGGGTATCATAAAACCCCGACAAATGTATTTTCTTAGTTGATCATGGAATGCTCTGGGGCATATTGTTTGTAAGGAAGGCATGCTTACAGATCCGCACAAAGTCAAAGTCATACTTGAAATGCCCCTCCCAATAATGTAACTCAATTAAAGAGATTTCTTGAAAAATAAATTATTACAGTAAAATTTGTCAATGGGACTACCGAGATTGTAACTCCCTTGAATAAGCTCACCAGTGGCCAATTTGTTTTTCAATGGACAAAAGAATGTGATAATGCATTCGACAAGTTAAAGACTCTTTTAGCTAATCGTGACCTATACTAATTGCACTGACCGAACAAAGAGTTCCATGTGCATACCGATGCATCTAAGATCAAGCAGTAGGTGTGGTGCTATCTCAAGCAACAAGATTCTAATCGTGATCAGCCCATTCATTATGCAAGTAAGCAACTAAACAAAGCAGAGAAAACTATTCAACAACCGAAAAGAGAAGCTTTAGCTATGGTCTTTGCCGCATAAAAAGTTTTGGCATTATCTTTTGGGAAATCAATTTACCTTTTTATGTGGATCACCAAGCATTATTGTATCTAATTAATAAATCTTGTGTGAACAAAATAATTACAAGGTGGCTCCTTGTTTTACAAGAATTCAATTTCAAAATGATACTTAAGCCGATCTCATGCGATACCATTCCGCACTCATCTTTCTAGATTATCGAATGGAGAACCACCCCAAGGATTCAAGATGATCTACCGGATGTAAAATTGTTTCATGTTAATGCCATTCCGCCTTGGTATGTGGGCATTAGAGTACCTTACGCCCAGAAAATTCCCGTGATAATATGGACATCGAGAAAAAACAGAATTTTCAAAAGAATTTCACCTTATACCTTAATTTCGGCCAATTATATAAGAAAGGCAAGGATTATGTCCTCCTCACGATGTGTTTTACCACACGAGACCCATGAGTTGATCAATGAAGCCCACCAAGGTATAAGTCAGGACACTTCTCCTTGAATTAACAAAGAAGAAAAATCTTTACAAGTTGGGCTCGTGGCCCACACTATTCAAAGATTCTTATTTAGTCGCTAAAACATGTGATATTTGCCAAAGGCTAGGGAAACCTAGTCAAAGAAACTATATGCCTTTAAATCCAATAATGGTCCTTGGCCCATTTGAAAAATGGGGTATGGATTTTATGGGTCCAATTTCTCCACCGCTGCATCTAACAAGAGCACAATATATCCTTGTTTTAACTAATTATCATACTAAATGGGTTGAAGCCCGCAAGCGATTAAAAGATAATATGGCTAGAAGTGTAGCTAAAGTACTTTTATCAACAAGTAATTACCGCTTTGGATGCCCCATTGAGTTGGTAAGTGATAGAGGAGGTCACTTTATTAATGAAACTATACAACATCTGACTCGAGATTTCTTAATTTCTCATAAGAAATCCACGCCGTATTATCCACGAGCTAACGGCCAACCCGAAGTCTACTTAACAAAACTCTATTACAATCCTAAAAAAAAAATTGTGATACCTCTAGAACTGATTGGGAAAACAAACCCCAGTAAAGATATGGGCTTATTGAACGACATTTAAAGTTGCTACTGTGTCATACACCATTTCGCTTAGTTTATGGTACAGAGGCAGTAATGCCTTTTAAATTCATAGTACCATCATTAAGAATAGCTATCCAGGATAGACTGGGAGATATTAAATCTTTAGAGGATAGACTATTTAAATTAGAAGCTTTGAATGAAACACGCCAAAAGGCAATGTGGTCTCAACAGATTGCAAAGGATAGAAGGCAAAAGGCTTTGTTATATGATTCTCAAGTACAAAAAAAACACCCCGAAGCTAAAAAGTGAGATGGCTTTGGACCATTTGTAATCCAAAAGCCGCACCCAAATGGTTCTCGTCTAACCAAGGACTTACAAGAAAGCTATTTCCAACATTGGTTAATGGATTAAGATTAAAGAAATATGAAGAAAAACCTCTTATAGCGCAATAATTCCAAAGATTTAAGTCATCTCTGCCACCTCGAAAAACTTATTTCACTGTTTGCCTTTTTGGAGACCACTTGAATACCTCCTCTCGACAAAGATTTTGGCAAGCAACTTAATAGGGCAAAGCTACAAAACTCCATTTTGAGGCTTATGTTCAGCCGCACTCAAAAAGGAAATATTATCAATTGGTGGAATAATAAAATGTGTTCAGCCAATAGAATCTTTCTCAATTCATGGAGATAATGTATTCTTTTAGAGTTTTGGCCACCTAATAAGATTCTAATGTGCATATCTCAAGGTAGGAACGCTCAAAGAGAGCAAAGTATTTTGGTCGGAAATTTTCATGCTTTAACAAAATAAAGCAAGATATCTTATGAATGAAAGGAAACAGATTTAAGACTTATTTTGTCCCACCCAATTCATATTACATTCCTAGAAAGGACTTTGTAAGCTTTGCACCGCTTAGATTCACAAACCATACAATTGTTAGATAGAGTCGATTACTTTCATTTATAAAATTCAAAAGTTCTCCATCGCTATCACAAAAACAAGTTTGTGAATTGCTTTTACATTATGATCCCAAAACTAAATCTACATTTACTACAAGAACAGGTCTATTTCACATTTCTCCAGAGTTAATTACAAAAGCTCTCAAATTATCTGATGCTCAACCTATTTTATTTCATCACAATATTGTTCTATCTGAATATGGTATTGTTGAAACAGATAGAGAAATTAATTTTGAGAATACTAGATTGCCATATAAATTAATTCTCCAATGTTTATCAGATAGACTAGTACCACTGAGGAGCTTCCTCAGCTTAGCAGGGTATTATAGGAAGTTCGTCAAGAACTTTGCAAAGATGGCAGCTCCACTGACGAAGTAAATGCGTTTTCGCAGAGAGCTCACTTGCTTTTGACCATAGCTAAATGACATTGGAAAGTTCACTCACTTGCTTTCTGGTCGCAAATTCTCAATCAAAACGATGGATTTCTTATATTTTAAGAGCAAATGATGGCATGCATATTCCTTGGGCCTCACTTATACATGCAGAATTGATTCATCAATTGCTATATAATCAGAAAATATTTCATGCATCTATTTGGATGTTACATGTTCAGCTAATCATGGATTATCTTGCTCTTCAACAGGAACAATTTATTGAAGTCAATGAAGTTAATGACAAGGGCAATGGGACTGAAAATGTTTTCCATATCGAACCTGTTCCGAGATCAATTCAACTAACTAATTTGATGGACAAAACAAATCAATTCTTTGATGCTCAACACAAATTTTTGCAAGAAATCATGAAAGATAAAGACACAATGATTTCTCGATTTGGTACAGTTGTAATGTAATTTTACAGACCGTGTGTCGATATGGAGATTGAAATGTATCAAAAAGAAAGATGAACTCAACAGCCTTTCTAGCAAGTGTGCAACTATGCAAATTACTTTAAACAAGAATGCTCTTAATACAACAACTGATAAGCGTAAAGCTCAATTGAAAAATTCAATCTCATGCTCCAAAATCTTTCTCACAGAAGAACTCAGAACAATAAGTTACAAGAACAACTCCAATTCTTGCAAACTAGTAAGTCAATAGTAGATACAATAATTCCTTCTTCAGATGATCTCTTGGGCCTTAATCCTTATAAATCGCTCTAAATGGCATTTGAAGAAAAACCTATCTCAATGATCCCAGGACCCGCCAATAATTACTTTTAGTGCACCCGATGTAATGAAAGCATACTTCAATTTTGATTCAAGATACAAAAAAAGAAACCCATGGGATCAAACTGATATGAAAACTAATTGGGTAGTAATTCCTGGAGAAGATTGGTCTAGCACCAAAAATATACTTCAAAACTTGAATACCTTTTATTAATCAAGCTATGCATAGCCCTGATCCGCTTGTTTATCAACAAGCTAAGTATTGTGTTACTAAAACCGATTATCCACCACATAGCCGCATAAAGATACTCTTATCAATATTAATCCAAACCAAACCTCGAAAAAGACCATGATGGATAACGATATTCCTTAAAGCAAATTATTTACCGCCTATTCACATGGCATTATTTGAAAAGATGGCGGACCGTTTTCTTATTAAAGCTTCACCAACATATTATGAGGTCAAACTTTGTACCAAGGCATTCGGGGTTCACATGTATTCCAGAGGAATACATGTGCGTGGATCTGAGAAGGGTTTTTGAAAAAAAAAGTATCGATAACTGGGTCGCTTCCTACATTTTGGCTTCTGTGGTGTAAGTTTTTACTGCTCCGCAAGCATTTCTTTGGCAAGGCACGTGAGTTAGAAATACGTTTGCGTGCTAGAGTTTTGTTGCTGATATCTTGAGATACGTTTGAGGGAATTTTTCCACATTTTTAAAGCTCGACACGCCGCCGCTTGCCCATTCTTTGTTTATCGCAGAGCAATATCTTGGCTATGGTAGCTTATCTTGGCTATGGCAGCTTTTGGCTTGAGTGTTTTTACTCGATCCTGCTGGAATGGATAAGTTTACAACTCGAGATCGAAACTAACCCTTAGGTTGATTGTCACATGAGCTAGAGTTTTCTAAGTCACTGGTGCTCCCTTCTCTTCGTGATAGTATTTCCTATATGCCCCAATGGTGTCTCCTGTGTGATATGCATTTGATCTGTAAGTCTTTGTCTTAGATCTCCTAGATGGGCATTTTTGCAGCTTGATAAATCAAATTTTGATTGTTTAAGCTGGTTCCTTAATTTTAGAGAAATTTTTATTAGATCGATTTACTTAATGTGCATAGTGATTGGTTGCATTGGTCTGTTTGGACAGATATATGTGGTTTTACATTTGAGAAGTGCCGCTGTTCACTTAACTTTGGAAATGAAGTCGCACTTGGCTGGCATGAAGTAAACATTCCATATGTTGTTTGGACACCGATAGTGTCGGGGACACATCAGCACAAATACTATCCATCCGAGGTCCGGTCTATCCTCAAAAACAATCATTTTGAGTTCATGGAGTAAATGAGATCGATACTATTATAGCAGAGGTAGAAGGTTTTATTACTTGCATCCTTAGAGGTCAACATGTGCCGAGAGTGCCGAGACATTCTTCAACAACCTTAAGTGCCTGCGGACTTCATAGGTATTCTCGCTTAAATGTTGCTGCTTTCGGAAACAAGATTATAGTTTCACCCGATTTAATTTCCCCAAGTCCGAATTTGCTTTAGTGGTCTTTTCGTGGTTGTGAAGGTCCATTTGCTTGCAAGCTTTGATTCCAAAGAGGTAGATACCTTTATTATGTTATTTTTTTTGTTTTCCCCGAAAGATATTTTCGGTGGATTCCAGATAGAGCAGAGTGGCTATTGCCCATCAATTTGTCCAAAAATGTGATTGTTTGCAAGGTTTTTTATGTTATTTCATTTTATGTTATTGCAAAAAGATAGATGCCACATAGAAAGTCCGGTCGATGGATCAGAAGCAATGCTACTACAATTGTAACACCTTTGTGTTCGAAAGTGGGTGTTTGTTATTAGCTAAAAAGAAGAATAATGGCGCGCCTACGTACATGTTTTCTTTGCACGCTCGGGTTTTTCTCCATCCAAGTGATCCGAGTTTGATCCACTAGCAACATTTGGGCGATCTATCCGTGAAGTATGATGCTTCTCTTGTCTATTATATGTCTTTCACAACACTCAAGAGAAATGCCTCATCTACGTATCAAATTTGTTTTTGTAGCTCTTGTAACATATCCGCCAAAGCCCAAGGTTGACCGGAGGAAAAGCTTGCTTGCTAAAGATTCGCATGGGGAGGAACCATTGTTGGGAACCGATTTTAACAAAAGTAAGCTAAGCCCCATTTATATCTACTTTGTTAATTTGGGATTTCCGGTTTGATGAAAACCTTTTGGAATTTTTTAAGTTTTTCTTAAAGGTTTTGGGATTTCCTACGTGAATTGAAAAAGAATTCTAATCACAAAATTGAAGAAAATTGTATGGTGTGAAATTCCTCTCTTTCCTCTTTGATCCGTGTACCGGCGAAAGGTGCGCATAAGTTCTATGAGAAAAGATAATGATTATGGCACCTAAATTTTTTCCTTTTAGCATTTTCGTGCACATGCATTTATGTGCAAATGTGATGATATTTTGCACTTTTAAAGTCGATGGATCCGCCTTTAGATGCGATTCAGGCCATTGCCTTGGCTTCTTACGTACCGGCCTGCATTTTGAGTGTGTTTGAACCTTTAAAATGCGGGTGGAACCGTGAGAAAATCAGCAATGTGTTTGGCTCTAGTCTTAGTTTCTTAGTTCTATGCATAGCCAGGATCTATGCAATTCTATGTCTTCATTTTCGCAGCTTTAGGTTTTCCATAATTTTCAAAATTCTGTTTTTCGTAATCAATAGGCCGTGGAGACAGAATCGGGCTAGATATTTGCCAAAGACGTAAGAATCGGGTTATTCTCAGATTTTTTTCTTTTGCCCCAACAAATGCATATTTTGAAGCTTTTAAATTTTCAATGACACCGCAAAGATCCGCTCCAATATTGTGAGGCCAAGGTATGGTGAACATGTACGGTGAGCTTCCTGGAATCAAATGCATTAATGTGACTTCTACTTTGATATACAGAGAAAATATAGGAAATTGGAATCTGGCAAGGCAATGCACATTGGGAGAATATATCTTTTAATAGAAGATTTTGACGACGCTACATATCTACTCATCATTGGTCGAACTAAGGCATGACTCCCTGGATCCATGTTAAGATAGATTGTTTCAATTCTTCAGAATTCTGGCTGCTTGGTAATTATGGGCAGTCATGCAATCTTTTAATGTTTCTTGCATGGCTGATTTGTTGCATACATATATTTCAGTAATCTCTGCATTATATTTTTGGAGAAGAGCATAAGGTTACATCTAAATATGGCATGTGTTTCTTATTATTTATGTCATCTTAATTTGAGCTTGCATACTTCTATCATATGTAGGATCTTCGCATCTTGCTTTTTTCATTCTTCTGATGTTTATTTCTACATCTTAACTAAATGCCATGCTATAAAGGATATCATTTGTTATATACTGCAGTTTTAGTTTAACTATTTATATTTTGTATATCAGGGTACGAGCTTGCACTGTCATCAAGAAGCCCAAAAGTAGCTATGCATTTAACAACAGACACCAACTCTGTCTTAAAAAGACATAAGGTATGCCATGCTTTGCATTTGGTCTTTTACTACATTGGTAATGTGTTATTTGGATGTAGCATTTTTAAGGTTACAAATTGTGCTGTGACGTTTTCTTCTATTTTTGTTGTCTGAATGATTTACTGCCATGTTTTGATTTCTCATAATTTTAATGATTTACATGCAATAACCTGTGATTCTAAGAGTCTCACTTGATACTTGGAAGCAAGCTTGCCTTAAAGTTCTATTTGACATGCTAGAACTTCAACTTGGAAGCAAGCCTGCCTTAAAGTTCTATTTGACATGCTAGAACTTCAAATTTCCGGCCCTACATCAAATTTTCTATCATGCTTCCATTCTATGATTCAGGTCCGAAATTGAACTCTAGGTGATTGAACATGCAACTCATGTGGTACTTCCGTGAAGTTCTCTTTTTGTTGTAATTTTTGGACGAAGTTCCCTATGTATTTGTGGTATATGCAGTGTACCAGGCAAAGTAGTCTTGAATGCAGTAAGCTTGAATCCAGTAAAGTTCTTTTATCGCTCTTATACTTTACGGTGGCTGACAATGACCTAATTTTTGCTGGTCCTATAGTTCATTATATAGAACTCGACTAGCCTGAACAATATACAGCTAATTCAATAACAAGGACCTAATTTTCCCAATTCTATGATCAAATTCCTGCAGCTAATTGTGTAGCCAACTGTTCTAGAAAGGTAGAAGTCTTGAAATCCAGAATGTCATGGAATCCAGAATGTCTTCCCTTTATCGCGGTCAAGCTGCTGCACTTGCACTTTAATATGCAAGCCCATGCGAGGAGTCCGCTTGCACTTTATTTTGATGTTGAGCCCTTTGCTCCTCTTTGATCAAAGAGTAGCATATTGATCAAGTTCGTCCAGTTCATGGTGTAGCAAAACTGTGCATAAAACTATAGAAGCCTTCGAATCATACCAGCTTAGATGTACCAGATGACAATGTGTGGTATATTGCACGACTGCTTTCATACTTTTGAGGCACCATATAGAAGTTTGACTGATCTGAGCAGGGTAGAACTAACTCAATAGCAAGTAACTATTCTCCCAGTAATTGCTGTTCAATTTGCCAATCATGTAACAAATTGTGATTACTATAGAAGTCTTGGAATCACAGAATAAAAAATAGAATGAACGAAACAGGTATGTGTGTTAGGATATATAACATTATCCAAGAACTTTTTTTATTGAAGGACGTTAGTCTATTCACCATCACATCATGAGTACAGTAGCTACATCACAAGAACTTTTGCCCCTAACAGCTGCTTCATCTTCCACGAATTATGTTGTATTTCAACAGGTCTATTTTCTTGCCCAGTCCCTTTTCCTTTACTCAGCCACAGCTTTGTTTGTGACTTCATATCAGTACTTTGTTCAATAATTTATTATTTCATATATGCCACTTATATTGCAAAGAGCTGGACAAATGTGATAGACGTCTAGCCACATTAGGTTTATGTTAAAATTATTGACAGGATTAAACAATTGAGACATGAGAAAATGATGCAATAGGATTTGGTAATTGAAAGTGATCGAGAATTGTACGATGGTAAGTATTTGTAGGTGAAAACGTGACATAGCACGTTATGGATATGGTAGAGTGAAGTTCTTACACTAGCATCCTCTGAAATTGAACTCTACTGATTACTGATTACTGATTACTGGCTTAAACGTGGGAGGTGATAATGTATATTATTTCATGGTAAAATACAGTGCATGTTAATTGCTAAACTTCCATGGAAGTTATCATTTTGTCCTTTATTAACCTCCCAGACTTGGGCATTGTATCAAGCTTAGATTTTATGTACTTTTTATCAAAAATCCCCAAACTTTCGTTCAGGTCATTTTCAAGCTTATACCTTATTTATAGGGCACTTTTGAGCTCGGAACTTTTATTTCCTCCAGGTATAGCCTAATTAAAACGTTGTGTAAAGATCCAATACAACCCAAAAGCATAGAGCATGCAAAATGTCACATTACAATATCCATATGAGACAACATGCATTACCAACATGTAAATGCCTTTTATTTCTACATGGATCTGTTGATTTACATGTATAAAGCATCGCTGAGCTATAGCTAACTAGGGAAATTTTACCTCCCCTATTGCACTCCAGGTAATCAGTAGAATTTGAATCTTTGAGACACTTATACTTTCGCACAATGGCTTAGAATGTAGTGCTACATATTGCTCCCATTGTTGGGCATATACCCCGGCCAGAGCTAATGTTTTATGTAGCCTTCTCCCGTGACGTTGCCTTTGTTCCACTTTCTTGAGTGTGCTTGGAAAGTATGGCAAGGATTTGAATTTAAAATATTTCCTGCTGATAAATTAATAATATTACACTCCTTTGTTTTATCTTGGAAGAATAGAATAGAATAGAATAGAATAGAATAGAATAGAATAGAATAGAATAGAATAGAATAGAATAGAAGAGTGCTCTATTTGTATAATGTTCGTTTGTGTAGTTGTGCACTCACTCATAAATTTCAAGACTGAAGAAGACCACAAGAACATAAACTATTGCATTTTTCATAGTATTTGATTTCTTCCGATTTAAATAGCAACTAATTGGTCAGTATTTCAATGTTCTTAGTTTAGGTTCTCAAGTTTTAGCATTTGTAGCATCTTTGAGTTTCAGATGGAACTCACATATCCTTTTATCCCTGGTGGTATAACAACTGAAATTGAGTGCAAAATGCGCACACATTTATCGGCCCCGACACACCATGGTGTAGCATTGCAAATATGGCTTTTCCCTCTGGCCGCATAGATCAATGGAAGACGGTTATGAACAAATTATTAACATTTGCAATAATTATGATGTTTATGTTGGTACCTATTGCATACATTCTCAAAATATAGATGAAGGCTTTTATACAAATCTATTTACATTTTAGAAATTTAATGCCGCTTAAGACAAGCCATTGTCTTTATGGCATTGATTTCCCATGGGTATTGCTACAAGATGCTTTACCTCTCACCAAAGTTTCAATTTCTATAGCAGCTATGATGTAGGATAGACTGTATACATCTATAACATTTTCTCCTTTGTTAATAATTGACAATGAGGTCACATTTTGTGCATTCAAATTCAAGGCAAGGTGGATAAAATTAATAATGTAAATAGAAATAAGCTCATTTTCTATGTTGGCATTTCTCTACAACTATCCACTTCTAACAATTGCATAGAACTACAATCTCCAACATTACCACCATGAGGGTATGGACTCCATTACCCCTACACAATGAGGATAGTTTGGTACCTCTACCAAAACCTAACCTGGTAATCTCTTTCTCTTACCTTCATTTTATTTTGTAATTTATCTTTATCTTATTCCTTAATCATAGGACATCAAGTTCAAAGAGAAAAGGATGAATACACTTTTATATGCTTCCAAATACACTTATAAATATGCGTCCAATTAAAAGAACCACACTTTGTCGATTGACTGTATTCATGATCAACATCTACAATTTCAAAAATAATAGGAGGATGTAGAACAAATAAAGGCTCAAGTAGCTAGATGTTTAGGCCATTGGGATGGGGCAACCATCCAAAGGCACAAAACCGCATTGTCTACTGACCTTGGCCACTAGGATGTTATATCACCTAAACGGACAAAGACCCATCGACTATCATACGGGTGAGAAAATTGACTTAAATAATACAAATTCCAACACACAAAATATTGTTGCAAAAGCCCAGCAAGGTTGGTTGATAGTCATTTATTATGTTTAATTTTTTTTACCATCCTCCTTATTCCTATTTTGGAAATATCTTTCGAAAATTCTTGATCCTATATTATTATGCTTTTCTCTTTGGGGTCATTATAGGATATCTCAATGCATGTGCATGTCTACCATTACTATATGTATATACATTGGTCAACATGTATGAATATGACTGACCAAAGCATATTGCCGACATGTGATTTTATATTTGTCCTAGCACAAAATTATCTTAGACATTTAGAACATTGGTCCAAATTACTCAGATGAACAAAGTACTTATGATAAGCAAAAGGTCTCCTTTATATTACTAAGAAAATAGGAATGGATTGTGATGCTATATTGCAAAATCTAAATAAGAACAAAGAGAATGGTTTGGGCTACATAGTTGATGTTCCTATCTAAATTCATGCAACAAATAAGACTATTGTAGGCCTCATCTCAAACTATTCCTAGCTAATAATAAGAATCTACCATCATCTCCACAATTTTACTATATTGAAAAATCTAATGCATCAAATACAAATAACAATGTACATTGACAGCTTGATCATTAATGTAAAGAGGAAGTGCACATATGTACAAGAACCAATACACTCCGCCATAGAAATTTCCAACTTACAATGAATAGAATATTGTTCTTTATAGTCAAGGCTGCAAGGGATAGAGTATGCTAGAGGCATCTTCTTTGGCTTTTATATTGTATATCAAATCAAGACAAAAACATGCAATAATGCCTCTCACATCCACACTCACTTTCACACCTTCTTTCCTTTTTAGCATCATGTCAAATACAAAATTTGACACATTCTTCATTTCGCCAACAATAAAACAATCACCCTTTCAAATTAGCAAAAGCCGCAACGCCGCACCATAACTAGTATGTTTTAATATTGATCATGACATCTTGAAGATGAGTAAATGCAATTATAACAAGCATCAATGGAGGCTTATGTTCTCCTTTAACATGCTATTCCAGTTGGTGTTGAATCAATGCTTAAAACTTTCAATCCACAATTGTTTATCCGAGTGGGTGTGTGAGTATTTAATTGAACGGTTTCATAAGCAAGTGCATTATCGAAGAGTTTGAAGTGGAGGACAATGAAATTGCTCCTTGATTTCATACTTTAAGCCAAATGTGACCATCAATCTAGTTGAGGACTTCACCCAAGATAAGAATTCCGCTAAGATATGATTTTTGGTGTGATTTCATGGGTGTTGAAAATGACATCTGACATCATGACGTTTTCTACATTTCAGATACTTCAAAGGATCCTGGACTACATTTTTAAGAGGACATTTGAGGATTAATTTCCTATACAATTGCAACGCTATTGTTTTTTGGTTTTAAATGCCATATTCTTTTGGTTGTGCTCATGTTGATATGCTGATCTTTCTGTGGGATGCACGAACCCAAAGATATAATACATGATGGTTACAAGGACCCTCTCAGGTCCCTTGCATTCAGCTTGTCATTTGTACAGGATCAGAACACTCTATTTCTTATTTTGAAATCAGGAATGCTATTGTGCATATTTTGCTAAACTATAGGTACCTGAGTATGCAAGGACATCCAGGCTGAATGAGGAGTCAAATATTCATAGCTATGGAATTGTGCTTTTGGAACTCATCACTGCGCAAAAGGCTGTACACGATGACAGGAATCTTCACCAATAGGTAAATTCTTTTCCTTTTATCCAACTTGATTGCTAATGTACTTAATTTCCAAGTTCAGGAGCTAAGGTATAAAATTACTCTTTGCAGGCTAATATCAACAAAAATACCGTTATGAATGTGGTAGAGCCGTAAATCAAACTAAGTGTTTAAGTGTTGCCCATCAATAACAATATAACTAACTCTTTTTAGGGTCATCCCGTGTCTTCCATGGAAGGGCTTGCCAAGAGCTACATCCCTTGGTAGGACATCGCCAGGATTTGGTATTGTGGTGGGATATTCTACCATGGACCTCGTGATCCTTAGAGCATGTTTAGGGTCAAAGGTTCTAAAAGGCGATCTTATTAATTTGTCAATGACTATGCTTCATGTGATATCTAGACCAAGTGGATAGCATTGCTCAAACAACTTATTTAGAGCTTCGTCCCTCATTTTCTTCTCATTATATGTTTCCTTCATTGCCTTTGGTAGAGATACAAGGGCTAGTGATTCTGTCTCAAGTGGGCCACTACTACCACCAAAATTGGATATAAAAATTGGATGATGGCTTCTTCCATAAGTTGCTTTCGAATCATGGACCCCTCCTCACAAACAGACTCAACAAGATAGATTGAGCCTTGAAAAGCTCAACCATGCTTTAAAAAACGTCATTTGCCTTATCTAGCCCCGAAGCCATTTATGCATGCATTGTACTTGCAAATACTTAGTGTCTTTTTCAGTGATGAAGAAACAGATACTATCATCCATCTCCTCGCATGAAAGGACCAGACCTCTTTTTTTAAATGTTCCATCTCTGTTCTCTCTGGAATGCAAGACAACATCATACTTTGGCCTTGCCTTGCTCAATGTCATGCACCATTCAGAACCTTCAGTGTAGAACTATCTCTTGTAGTTCTTGACTTAGTGGGCATGTGATCATTCTACCATCATCCATGAGTTTGACGGTCAGAGTTTGATCTGTACCTTCATTTTTCATGTGATCTGTATCTTCATTTTTCACCTTCTGTCTACTAGGTGTCCTCCTTTGGTTTCTTTGTTGTTAGTGCTCTTATTTCGATAACTCATGCTCTCTTGACAGCTGCACACAGAAGTTTTAGTTATCCAATGTTTAGACACATTTAAGTCTAAGAACTATAGAACAAGCATACACTTCACGCACTAAGCGAACAACAACTTTAAGAAGATTATAAAAATTGATTATTGACCTGTAAGAATGTGTAGGCTTAGATTAGCACTACATGAAAAGCTTTGAGGAATATTATGAAGATTGACAATTGACATGTTAGAATGTGTGGACTTGGATTAGTACTATGGAATAGGAACAGAAAAAGCCCATCCAAAATAGACTTTTAGATCGTTATTACATCGGGTCGGGACAAAAATTTAATGGGGACACTGGCTATTAAAATCGTGATTTTAACCCAATATTTAAAAACTAATTTAAAATTCAAAACTTCTATTCCCCTTGCAAAATCTCTTTCCAACTACTTTTCAATGCTTGGCATGTAATATTTTGAAATGCTCGCCATTTATAATATCCTTGGTGGCGCATTTTGTTCGTGAGGAACTTGTGTTCCTTTCATGCATCTAGAGAAGTTTTTAAAAGCAAATTTGAATGTCGCCAAGACGAAAGCTTGTTGAAGCTTTGTATTGAGAAACCATATCCCAGGTAGAACATGTGTCAAGTGATTGGAATCAAGCGCCAATGATAAATATTTGTAGGTTGAAGAAATAAACATGTTAGTTACATAAATGAAATTGCAAATTGGAGAAGAATGCTTTTTGTTACCAGAACATAGCAAATATATAAGTGGCAAGGGCATTGTTCATAACATAGAGCCGAATTCAACATGACCTGACTATATTCGAATTAAAGTGATAGATTTTTTTTTTTTGCAACTCGTCCAGCACAGAGAGGTATGGAGAATCAATGGGGAGTTTCTTGGTCAATGTACTCAAAATTTTGCTGTAGCAGTGTTTCATTCTCTCCACTGTAGCATTTCAATATAGAATAAAATTTAGGGTTGCAGTGTTTTAGTTTCTGAGACACTCTTTTGAATAGTGTTGAATGTATTCCTGGAAAACCTTCAATCTCAGTGGTTTAAAATCTCCAAATTGCTTGAGGCAATCATTCTGAGCAAAAATATTGCAAACAAAAAGCTCAAATTTTGAGTAGAAGTGCTTTTCCAAAACAAGAAAAAGGTAACCTCAGCAAAACTTTTGTCATTTCTCCCAGACTCGAATTTTAATGCCATTCAAATTCAAGAAGATGCTTTAATATGCAAAAAATCTATGTATAAACGTCTGATGCAAAAAATATTCACAGCACCCTCAAATTTGCAATCCTGACCAAGTCAAAACTTGGTCAATGTTAATGGCAGGCTAAATTTTACAGATGACATTATAATGATGTAATTTTTAACTTCTAACATTTCATTCACTCTGACAGACTTGTTAACACTGTGCATCACACAAATTTCATGCAAGCAGTTTTTTGCAAATCGAGTTTATGGAATCTCTTTTCACTTCTGACATCTCCTGCCATCTCTGACAAACCTGCAACCAAGGTGCATTAGGTGCTTTCAACAAAAAACATGCAAATGTGTTCAAAAATTGCTTTTTTTTTAATGGCAGACTCTCATTAAGCCAATGCAACCAAGAACTAAAATTCCCACAAAGCCAATGCAACCGATTTATTAACGATTATTAGTGGAAGGCAAAATAATCTTTAGTGGAAGTATTTAAGTGCAAATCATCCAAACCGAAGGGTATTCTTCTCATAGCAAAAGTTCCCCAAGGTGTAATGAAAGCTGTTTTTGGCTGATCCTCCTCTTTGATGCTGATTTGATTGAATCTTGAAATCCATCTGGAAAGGAGTACATCTCCTTACCTGCAACAACATGTAAAACCTCTTCTAAAAAAGGCAAAGAATAACAACCTTTAATAGTAGTCTTGTTTAGATCTCTATAGTCAATGCATATCCTAATAGTTTTGTTTTTTTTTTTCAATAGGGACCATACAAAATCATTCATGGTTCACAATTTCTGAAATTACACCTGCATCCTTCATCCTTTATTTTGTACAACTCTTCCTTAATAAGACCAAGCAAGACACCATTTATCCTTCTAAGTTTTTGCATAGCAGGTTTCATACTCTTCTTGATCTTAATCTCAAACTCACACACATTCTTGTTAATACCAATCAACTCACTGTAATCCCAAGCAAACACATCTTTCCATTCATCAAAAAATTTCACGACCAAGCCTTCGTCCTCTTCCTTAAACATGTCACCAACATAAAGCACTCTACTTTCACCATTCTTTTCTACCATTATTTCTTTAACTTGTTTTTTCCCACTTACATTGATGATTAGGATTGGGTAAAGCTGCTGCAAGTCACCCTCTTTCAATTCCTCCTCTTTGATTGCTCCCTCAGCCAAGTGCTCAAGGAGAACACTCCTATACAAGGCATCAACATCACTATTGAGCTCCATTGACACGTGATGCAACTCCCAAGTCTTGAATGCTTGATAATTCTTCCAAAACCTTGTTCCTTAATATGCGTGACGTTAAAATACTATCTATCTATCTATCTATTCTTAGCCTGATACTCTCCCAAAACCTGCTTACTTAATATGATCATGTCCCCAAAAATAACCTTGTTCCTTAATATGATCATGTCCCAAAAAATAACAATGTTAGCAAACTTAAATGCTTGGCTTCTTGTAATCCGCTATGAGGGTCTTGTACTCAACCATGTTTGAAGTGATGTTTTAGAAAATCCTGCCAACTTTAGCCAACAATCTGTTAGTATGTTCCTTTATAATGGTAGCAGAAGATGCAGCACTTAACCTCTTGGAAACTCCACCATCAAACCATAACTAGGTATAACTTTCTTCTTGGGATATGCTGACCTCTATTGGCAATTTAGGCTTTGATTTTGGGGCTATGGCATCAAGCTCATACTCACCACAAGGGCTTGAAATCAAGAGGTCTTCTTCAATGAAGTTAAAAGCCTTAAATTCCCTACTTTATTGTAAAGAATTACTTTTTTTCTTCCATCTGATATGGTACACTCACCTTTTGACCATGTAGGTCTTGTATCCACAATAAATAGCCATTTTCTTCCCAAAAACAAGTTACAGATATCTGATTTTTCATCCGCACCTTCAAATACCACCACAACAAAGTTGGCAGCCACTATGATCCCCTCAATGTCAATTGGCACGTTGTTTACAAATGCTTATGGGGTTGACTTTTGTATTAGAGAAATATTTGGATACCATAGCTCCTTTTTATCAATCTCTAAGTCACACAACTTCATAATATGATGAAGAATCATATTAAGTGGTCATCCCCCATCAAGCAACACTTTAGTCAAAACTTTCTTAACAATTCTTGCTATACATGTGAAAGCACTAGGATCATACTCTTCTTGGGTCAATATTTGAGGGCCACTTGTTCCTCTTTGGCTAGATTCAATACCTTAGTTTCTATAGAAAGGAGTAATCTTTAGCAACGTTAGCAAATCCACAATAATTTTTTGAATTTTTCGATAAAGATTCAAAATCCTCACTCTCTTTATTCTTCCTAATGTACTTTTGACAAGGAGGAGGAACCCGATTGACTTCTTTTTCCTTAGCTTTAGGTGCAATTGCTTCGTCATTGACTTGTACTACCATCTTACCCTTTGAGTTGAGCACCCCCCTTGTATGGACTGCCCTGATCTCCTCTTGATCTCCTAATTCCTGCACAAACCTCACTGAAGCACTTGGTTCAACAACTTTGGCATGCAAAATTCGGGTTATGCATTGTTTTTTAGTGGCTAAGTTCTTTCCTTGGCATGTTTCATGAAGTTCTGGGCCCTCCAGGCTATGACTAGTGGCCCGAACCCAACAAATTAGAAGGATCTTGACATTCTCATTTTTAGTGTTCTTCAAAAATTAGAAGATATATCTCACAAGCAGAAGAAACGAGAAAGAAAAAGCTCAAGTTATAAATAGATTTCCACTCTTTTAGTTAGTGAGGTGGATGGTTTTGTGATGATGTGGATACATTTGATGATCAGAAGGATAATTTGATGAGGAATTTGACATCTGTGCACAAAAACTTTGGATTTTTTGGTATCATTTTAGCAAATTCTTGCCTTTTCAAGGTGTGTAGCAATAAATATGCACTTTCTCTCATTAGTTTTGTTTTAAGAGAGAGAATGTGGCCTTTGATTTGAATAAGGGAGTTCAACACAACTCAAAAAGAATCTTTTCGTTAAACAACAGTTTAAACAAAGAATGAATTCAAGAAATATTGCAATATCAATTAGGCCAAATACGAGAGCATGATTATTTGCAATTTGGTAATCAGACATGGAGCTAACAAATTTTCCGCCCAACTGGATCCACAGGGCTTAAGGCAATCTTCCAAAGGATTTAGAATTGAAAGGGTTCGATAAGCTTATGACACCCAATCTACAATAGTCACAGGCTTAAATAGGCTTTAGGGCAATCAGAATTGGGGCTTGGCTCAGTATCCAACTTCCACAAAGGAAACAACAGCCAATGATGAGGAGGTTAACCTCCTCCTCGAGGGGGTTATGCAAAATAACCCTCGATGCCACAGGCCCGAGAAAGAAGGTTTCTGCCATTTGTCTTGCAATTTTTTGCCATAGTAAGATGGGCTGTGCAAAATGGTCTTAAAGAACCGGTCGGCCATTTTCTCTGTAAGTAGCGCTCCAGGTATAGTCTTAAGGGAACCTCAGCTTTCCGGAAGAAGGTATGCTCCAAAACTTTTCTTCTGCTGCCGTTCTTTTCCGGCCATTTTTGCTGCTAAAAATCCTCAACAGAGTTGAAATGGTCCTCCACATGCTCTACTGATTCTTCCCAATCCATGCCTATGCAAATTTGGACTACCTATTTCATGAATCCCGCCTAGATCTTCATGTGGGTTGTCAAAATAAGCTCGGATTTCTCCCTTTTTGATCAGTTTTCTTCTTTTCACCTCAAACTTGCCCTATTTTCTAGGTTGTGATCCTTCGCCCTTTCTGCTCTTTCTAGCTATGGTAGAGCACGGCTTTTTTGCCGGAACACAGAAAATAGACTTCTAGGTTGTGATCCTTGCCCTTTTCTGCTCTTTCTGGCTATGGCAGAGCACGGTAGTTTTGCCGAAATACAGAGAATAGGACATAGTAGAGTCCCGAACAACCACACAGTGTTTTCGCCACATAGGATATTCTCTAAAAAAGGTATATTCTGAAGATTACCGTCAATAATCCATAGGATATTCTATGAAAACAAATATTCCAGGGATTATGGGATATAACCCAATCAGGATCCAACGGTTGGGGACGGTTGGATTAAAATAACTTTCGAGGGCCTATGGTTAAGGCAGAGGAACTTCCACGCAAAGTTCTGGCTTAATCGGATCTTGCAGAGTTGAAGTAGCGATGTAGAACTGGGATTCAGAGGCCCGATTCTGCAGCAGGGATCTTCAATCTTCGGAAAGCTGGACGACCGTCTCTATTTGTAGTATAATTTGCCTTTTTGCTGACTAAATCTATCTTTGTCGCTTCAAAAAGGTGCTTGCTATTTTGCCTCAGGCCGACCCCAGATAGCAGAGCGCGGAATGCTCGATGCTTTGCCTTTTTCGATTTAAAATAGTTGAAGTCGGCTTTGCATGAGCGCCTTTGCATTTTATTTTTGTCCCCCTTTTGTTTGCTTGGATAATTTTGCTAATGGTTTGTGAGATGCCTTCCTAAGTCCCTTCTAATAATACTCTTGGGAACATTAGGAACTAGCATTTACTTAATAATTGCCTTAACCTTTTTGCGTGGACCAGTCCCCCGTCCCTGCTCCATATCAATCCATGCCTTCTCAAACAGATAGTCCGCGATCGTCAAAAACGCGGCTCCAATCATCCATCCCTTCGTGGTGGTTGTTCCACAATCAACGTGCACTTACAAGTTTCTTAAACCTGCGAACTCAAGAAACAGTTATATATATTATTGTACTTCCACAGTACCATATTTCTTTAACACAAAGAGGGTCTCCCGCAGGAATGGATGGTTAGCAAGGTCACCCCTATTCATAAGACGGGAAGCAGGGATGACTCCACCAACTACCGTATGATCATGGTGAGCCCATTACTCGCAAAACTTCTAGCAGGGGTGCTGGAGAAGAAGTTAACGCAATGGGCGGAGGAAACTGGAGTGCGTGCAGTTGGCCAGGTAGATTTCCGCCCGTTATCTCCAACGCTTTTTGGACTCTATATTGACAAGTTGGAGACCTGGATGCAAGAACATGGAGGTGGTGTCCCGCAGTTACCAGAGGCATATACAGTAAAACAGTTGCTCTATGCAGACGATCTGGGCTTATTATCCCATACAGCCAGGAGTATGCAGGAACATTTGGATGCTCGGTCACCCGCGTGACATAGCAGAATGACAATCAACCAACAGAAAAACCAAGTTGTTGCCAATCTCGCTCAGTGCAACATGATATCCCAGACTTCTATTACAGAGGACAAAGGATGGAAGTTGTAAGGACCTTTAAGTACCGGGAATCTATTTTCTCGCTAACATGCTATGGGATGACTGTAGAAAGAAGGGTCGGGTAGCGGGGATGGAAAGCCCTCGTATACAAATGAGAATAGCCGCTACGTAATAGGTCTGCGATTGGGCACGCAAAGCACACTTGTTCCGAGCACTCGTGGAACCAGTACTGCTGTATGGGGTAGAGGTCTGGGGCCAGCGATTAGCAAGGGTACTTGGGATAATGATATGAGCTATACCAATAGCTCAGGAAGATCCGGCTCTAGTTCACCAAAACTAGAGGAAGATCCAAAACCACAAGGTAATTGATGGTAGTTCTCCACCCAACCGGGCCAACCGATGTTGAGAACTGGCAGATTAACAGCAAGGCAGAAGGCAATGGCAATTTCTAGGCAAGGAGCTTGGTTCTCTTCAAAAAGGCAATCTTGACTGTGCAGTCCAGTCTGACCCACGGCCACTCTTTTGGCGATATCTCACGATCCACAAGGAGTTAGCGAATGAGCGACCCCAATCCGGAAACTAGACACTGAGAGCTTTCCAATGAGCCCTGGATCGCCATAATCCGACTTATATTCGCCGAGATATGATCTTTTGAAGTTGGCCTTTTAGAAACTGCTATTTTTGGATTGGACTTTAGCCATAATATCTAAGATATTATTTAGCTTCTACTAACATAAGATATTATTGCCAATTTACTTGCCTTGCCATGCTATTAGTTTGCCCTTCTCACACACCCATGTTAGTCCACCAAGACCAACGTTCAAGGCCACTCCCCCGAGCTACCATATCCATATCAATTCCTCCCTTTTTGAAGGCAACTGACCTCAGTTGTGTTCATAAATAAATTAAGCAGCAACTTAATTTATCCAATTGAGCACCAACTCAATATAATTTAAGTTCAAGTTTAAGGTGATGATCTCACAA
The DNA here is from genome assembly GCA_021234155.1 of Isoetes taiwanensis. NCBI lineage: Eukaryota > Viridiplantae > Streptophyta > Lycopodiopsida > Isoetales > Isoetaceae > Isoetes > Isoetes taiwanensis. The sequence continues at coordinate 9,845,973 of JAJEKV010000041.1, forward strand.
ATAGCACCAACTATTCATGACGACCATTTTTGTTGAGGCTAAAGATTTGGATAAGGTAAATCCTAAGTTTATTCTAGTTTAATTAAATTTCCTAATACAAGAATTGGGTCAAGTTTATAAGAATTTTGGAGGATTCCATTGAGGCACCAACCTCTGCCAGTAGCACCAACTACTGGTTCGCAATTTGCTTAGACACCAATCTAAAATTGCAAATTCATCCATTAATGTTTACAAGTATGGCACCAACCATAATTTTGTATTTTATTAATGGCATGAACAATCATCTTAAGGAAATATAACAATTTCAGATATAAAATATCTAAATTCTAAACTAAATCCTTAATCATGCTACTTTTTACCAGACAAAATATTATTAGTATATCGGTACAAGGGAAGTTAATATCAAGATCAGGAGTTGAATCAATATCAAGATCTTTGTCTTGAATGAGATCCAGAGTTGAGATTGGAACAAGATTTTGAGGATCTAGCAGATGGCAGGGTCTAGATCATGAGCATACTCAAGAACTGGAGGACATGCTATTAGAATAAGATCTTGAACACATAGAGCAACAGATTAGAAGACTAGAGCATTAGAGAGATTAGAGCACAATAATGGACTAACAATAGAAATAAAGCATGAATCAAAAGTGCAACTACAATCTAGATCTGGTGATACAAGGTGGTACCTTTGTAGCAATAAGAGGATGATCAGAACCGGATCAAGGATTGGGATTGGAGCTAGGACTGGAACAAGAACTTGGACTTGGACTTGGACTGGGACTGGGACTGGGACTGGGACTGGACCTAGAGCTAAAATAGGAGCTGCTGTAGAATCCTGAACAGAGCGTTGACAACATGCCATCCAATTTTGATTACCTTTAGCCATCATCAAGCTACTCATTCCTCTGCAAAATGGAGTTCAAAGATAATATAACACGTTGCTTTGATCTATCGCTTGCATCAACGTCTTGTTGTGAAAGTAGCCATGATTATTGTAAAGTTAGTGGGGAAAGGGCCCACTTCAGCCATGTACAGTGTGGAGGCGGGTTCCATATGGATGTGTGTCTCATAAGCTTCCGCTTCTCATGGATGTTACAAACTATATCTATTTCTCCCTCCCTCCCTCCCTCCCTCCCTCCCTCTCCATCTCCCTCACAAGAATCTCAATGATGAAGAGAGGAAGAAGGCCTAGAGATCGACACTGGATAAAAAAATTCTGCTTCACTATCACGATCCTACAAGCAGGATACAAGAACGATGTAAGAGAAATACAAATAGGCTGAAGACATATACTCAAAAAGAATAAGTACAAGAGCCTAAAGACTATAAGAAACAATCACGGAAAAAAAAAAAAAAAAAAAAAAAAAAAAATTTAAAGACCCAAAGGGCAAATCAAGAACAACGGAACATAAGCAAGAAAGCTTGAGATTGCTGAGAAGATTACAAGCATGGGTTACACAGCGATGAATTGAATTGAAGCAGAATGGTCTCTACAACCATGACCACCTCTATATATAGTGCCTTATTGCATAAGGTCCAATAGTGTGTGGCTGCCAGCTAGCATGGTGAATGCTCACCCTCTTGGAGGGCATGTAGGATGCCACTTAGCATAGGCGCGTGAATGGCACTTGGCGTACATAGAGAACGACATTTGACACTCTATGATCACGCGATAGTGCATTTGGAAAGAGCTGACAACTTGTAATGAAAGTCATTGGTTCGGAACGCATCTCCAATGTAAGTCTTGCGCATATGTGTGAGGACCATCTTCATATTATAGCCGTATGGTCATCACAAAAAGTGTGAATATGTTTTTTTTTTTTTTTATATTTTTCTTTTTCCCTCAGCTCGCCTACACCTGTGGGACATATATTTATTGCTTTATGTTAATGTATTTTGTAATTTAGTGAGTGTGATGCCAATGCGAGGGACTCCATTTAGGAGATGCATTGCTTGTGCTGAAATGTCACAACTTCATAACCTTGTAATGAACTAGTCTGGTGCTACTTGATGATGTTCCAATCTCGAGCTTATGAAGGCATTTAAAGAGGAGGACATTGAGGTTGAACATCCATTCTATGGAATTAGAAGTTCATACATTAAACAAAAGGTAAACTAAGGAGGGTTTATTTGGAACTTGACAATTGTTCTGGTCGTAATAAGAATAGTTACTTGTTTTGTCTCTTTCATATATTGTTTAGCTATCTGTGTTCGACCAAGTCCAATTTGTGTTCAAGATGGTTGAATAAGAACACATGATATTGAACACATGATATTGACGCTCATTTGGAAATTACCCCACCTGCTAAGAAGATCAGATGCATAACCTGAGACGTGCCAATGACGATGGGTGTAGAAGTAAATTGTTTGATTGGATAAGGCATTTTTGCATAACCCATACATAGATCAGCCTTGGATTATATGTAATGATGGTGCAATGGAGTGTTTAAGTACTTAGGACATTCTTGCATGATAAATGTATGAGCAACTTCAAATAAAACTACTAGCATAGCTAATTAGGTAGGCACACATTTGCTTAGAACGAAGGAGCAGGGGCTGGAGCTTCATTAATCTCGAGCATTTGGGCTGCACTCTCCAAAGCCATAGCCGGAGCACTGGCCATAGCCATAGCCATAGCCATACGCCCTTCCTTTAGATTTTGGTTATGGAGCATCTGAATCATGGAATGCGTGCTCTTTGACAGCACCATGGGACCTCCGATCATCCGCCTTGACGGCCTCAGATAGGCGCACACATGAGGTAAGTATATATCTGCATCCGAACATTTATTCAGCAAATCTGATCAGCTTATAGAAATTTTATTTTTCTTCCCGCGGAATGAGTTTTACCTTCCCCTGCTGCAAGCTTCACGTAGAGGTCTACTAAATTAGGGCAGTTCTTCTGACATCCGGTAGAGCAAAATTTCTGTGCAAATGCCGGATCTCTGATTCCGTCAGTGGACATGCCAATAGACATTCTTGTGAGACCACATGAATTCACACATTTGTCACTCTCGATCCATGCCTTTTTCTTCTCCATCATGATATTTGATGTCTGCAACATAAACCTTGTATGCATGAGTTAATAAGCTATCTATTTTGCAAATCTCAGTTACTATTTCTACTTGCCTGGCACTGATAAATTGGACTTTCATCTTTGAGAGCATACTTCTCCAACACACACAGGGCTCCAGAAGATGACACAGCATATGCACATTTGTTTATAGGGAGCTCCTCACACTCCATATTTCCTAAAATTCCTTGCAATAACAATTTAAAATATATCAAGACTGTTATATATAAATTGAGCAACATTTAGCTGCTTACCACTGACTCTGAAGAGCAAAGCTGCAGAGCATACAACGAAAAACAAGGCCATAGAAGTTGCCATTCCTTGAGCTTCAGGAATTCTTTGCTTAGCAAGTCTGGTGAAATGGTGGTGTTGGCTTTGGAGATTGCTTCTTGTTATATAGGATTTTTCTGTGGAGCATGCATGTGTGCTAGTTGGACCGAATCAAAGATCTGGGCACAAGATTTGACACGGTTTTCTGTGTGAATACCCGTTACCCTTGAAGACGTTGGCATTGCTGGTTGTACCAGTATGATGGCATCACATGTTCTTTTTCCTCTTTCAGAAATTTATCTCGTGATGTGGAGCCAAATTTAAGGGCAATCATCATCATTGTTTCTACGGTACGATAAAGAGCAAACCCGATTACTTATAACAACTATAATCTTTGTATCGTAGGAATGTATTGGTCATAAATTCCGAATGCCACATTCCATTGAAATAAAACCCGCAATACATAGTTTTATGCCTCAACTAGAAATAGTGCCTAGCATTGCTTGGCATTTATTGCATATAACAAATAAGGAGTCATACGATACTATTACTGAATTAGCCATTGCAGAAAAACAACAATATTGTAAATCTGGTCATTTGTTATTGGTGGACATCCTTAAATTCGCCATTTAATGTTGTCAAAATATACGCGTACTACAAATTATCATTGTTCAATTTGAGCCTAGCTAATTCCTCTCATACAATTTGTCAAGCCAGATGGTACAGTGACAAGTGACGTACACGGGTAGGTGTGTCTTGACGATGCTAATGCTGGGCAATTAATAGATGCGTGTTAAATCATGTACAGGATTGGAGTTGCTCATTCTCGCATTTGACTTGTCTCCCTCACATGAGAGGTTTTGATTCATAATTTCAATGAACAATAGCAACAATTAGCTATGTTGTTTGTGAATCTAAGATAACTTAGAAAAGTAGTCCTCTTCCTAAATCTTTAGTCAGTGATATTTGGGATATCTTAGCGGAAATAATAAACTACGGATTCTTTCAATTATCATATGGACGGTTTCCATCAAGGGTCAAAACAAGAAGGAAACTTATATAGTCAGAGAAATCTACCAGGCCTTATTGCCAAATGCTCAATCAAAAGGTAATAGGCTTTGGGGATGCAGTGAAAGAAAATATAAAAGGATCTGTGCTAAAAGTTGGAAGACATATGGAGCTGCCAAGATGATGATGTTCAGATGGCTTGTCATCCAACAATCTCTGCACACCAATGCTTCAAGGGCCAAATATGACAATCAAGCCTCAAAATTATGCCCTTTAGGTTGTGGAAGGGAAGAAACTTCTAATCATGTATTCCTTTGCCCCAAAATTGAGGAATTTTGGACCTGGACAACTCAGCTTAATTTTGGCTTCCCCACAAATATTCTGAAATTTCTAGATGGGAAGACAAGATTAATAAATTCCATTCGAACTTTATGCTGCTGGATAGTATGGAAGCATAGGAACTTGGTTGCCATTCAAAGATAAAAGCAATCGGCATCATCCGGTTAAAAAACCTTTACGGTTGCCTGCTTGGGGGATATGGCTATGGCACACAGATTGCTCAGGGGGGACAACTATGACAAAGATTGGGATCAAATTGGCAGATTCCAAGGATTTTTTAATTTCTGTGTGCTTAATCTAACTGATTTTCATGGTGTGCTCCACAGATCAACAGAAGAGGCTTGATAGAGTTGGAGCACCTTCTCGTTGGGAGGACAACTTTGATGATGAACCCATATGGAGATTCAATGAAATGGAGCTAGAACAGCACCTGATTCTTCTAAAACAGGAAGTCATTCACTCCTCTGCTATCAAGAAGATTCTGGACAAACCAGAGGTGTGGAGATTCAACAATTTAAAACCCTTCTTTGTCTCGTGGCAACAAAAGAGAGAGGCTCGGGTTCTGATGCTGCTCGACTTCACCAGCTTCAGTACAACAAAGTTGGATGAGATGCTAAATATCTTCGGGACCACAGCAGTCGCGGATCTTACTTTACAGGATCTTCTAAATGTGGTTAATTAGAATCTCAGTGTGTACTAAACTCTGCTATTTTCGATCTGAGGATCTTTATGTCTCAATTTTGTACCCCATTATGAGGAGTATAGAGACACTTTTTGTCACTCTATGTGACCACTTCATCAGAAGTGAATTTTCTGATATGTACTTATTCTAAATGAATAGGAAAAACAACCTTGCCATCAAAAAATAAAAAATAAAAAAAAAATTAGGGGGGTTCCTCCCCACAGTTTTTTATTAAAGTAGAAAATGTCCGATTTGATAAAGTAGATGGAGGCAAAATTTTTGTTGAAATTTTGTGAAAAAGTGAAATTTTGTGATGGCGGCATTTTTGCTTGTTAGTGCAAAATCTAAATTTGAGGCCTGATTTCTATCATACTTAATAAGCCGATCACATCAACAAAAATACAAATAGTATTTTACTTAATACTTCAAATGTTTGGGAGTGTTCAATAATACAAATAGTATTTTACTTAATACTTCAAATGTTTGGGAGTGTTCAATAATTGGCCAGGCAGTGTGGGTCACCTGCCTTGTAGATGAGGATGATCTTGCTAGTGGTCCATTGCAGCGGGAAGCCTTCTTGTAATGCCATGTTGAACAAGGCAGTTATAATCAGTACTATGGACAGCCCCGCCCACTTGAGCAACTCTGCATGTTACTGTCCAAGTCTGTCGCCCTCCCACTGGCAAGACGTTGTAAAGCCCTGGCGACATCTACTTTCGTGATTCCCAATGCTAAGCCTACCTGCGGGGGTGTTGCTACTCGAGTTCCCTGAGGATTATAAAGCTGCTGCAAGTATTACCCCACAATTCAGAAGTAAAGTTTCTTATAGGTTATATTGGCTTTGAGAACCCTGCGCCAAAAGCACCTGGGATTATGTTCCAAGATATAGAACATTTCTCTTTGATGTCTCGCGGTGTACCTGACTTTTTTCTCTTTGAGGAAAGCATAGTACTTTCTGGCTACGTGCTATAGGCGTAAAGTGGGATCCATGACCTGCCCGAACCAGCATTTGAGTTCCTTACACTCACATCAAACCACTAGTTACGTGGTAAGGTTGAGGTCTTCGAGATCTGTCATGGGTGGTGTCTCCTAAAGGACCTTTCTACATAGTTCCAAGCACTTCAATCAACTAGCATATCTGTTGCTATAGCATAGGGAGTTGCAAGATTTCTGCAGGGTCATCTGCGAGCATCTAGACATAAGCCTCTACACAATTGGGGCATGCGAGGAGTTGTAGTATAGGGGGGCTCGGATAGCCTATCAAGCCAGCTGCAGATAAAGTAGTAGGTGGTCTGAGTCGACCTCTGCATCTCTACTGTATGTGCCCACATGAAAGTGATTGATCATACGCATATCTTGCTCAGCCACTGGCACATAGTCGACACTGGAACCCCCTCCTGGTTCTCCTGCCTACAAGTGTACCTGCGTGAGGACGCCCACTATGCCAGTCCATTGCAAATTACTAGGTCAAAGACATCACAAAACAAAATCAGCTCTACCTACTATAGTGCGTGACATGGTTGTTGTCTGATGCTCGTGGCCGAGCCACGTCTGTAAGGTGCAGCTGCAAGACATCCTCAGCTAAGGGGTCAAATTTCGGGGTTTTTCCACCCCTGTGCGTGTTAAAATTCCCAAGGAGTATGGCTCTACCCAACTGCTTGTATTGTTATATTCCATCATATAGATCGACGTAGAGGTCTGGCATCCATATCTAAATGAGCATGATAGAACTTGCTTTCTGCATGTGGGAAGTAACAGGCCGCCATGAAGAGGGGGTCGCCACTGCAATTCTGCACTCGCACCCACATGTTCCAATTGTATCTGTCTGTCTTGTATACAGAGATTGACTGTGCCAAGGCAGTCCGGTAGTAGCAGGCAAACCTCTCCCCTTCCCTTCACCCCAGTTGTCTCCGCTTTCCTGTGCAATTATTGAAGATTGAGTAATAGCCTGTCAGGTCGGGTAGCCTATGCTCGACGTGCTCCCATGTCTCCATCATAATTTTTATTCGTTGCAGATTCAATTGTGGTAGCAGGAGGGGAGGTAGCATAAGCGAAAGCAACATGCGGCGCATGGGAGGCAAGCGAAGCAGGACGTGCAGCAGGAGCACGTTCAGGAGCAACAAGGGCATTGGCAAAAGGAGCACGAGGGTTTGCAGCAATCTGTAGCAGTCAGAAGATCCGCATCTACCCCCTCTTGGTGGCGGATGCTCTTCACCTTAGCCAACTCCTGGTTGCAGGACTCTTGTTGTGCCAGAGTGAGATCTCGGTCAATATAGAGGGATGTTCCCTTCAACTGCTTGCCCCACATAATATAATCCTCGTACTTGTGCATCTGCGACCATAAATGTGACAATACAGTGGCGGTCAGGGTGTTGAGTACCATGTATGCTTGCCCTAACAATATGTAAGATGTATGGAATGCATACAGGTGAGGATCGACATCTGGAGGAATTCAATGAGGTTGTCCCCTGTCTCTTCTGGTAGTCCATGGTCCACCGCATTATGGCCTTTCCATCTCTAATCTTGATGCTCTCGATTATCAGGTCAATGTTGATCATCTCAATATGCGACATGTACTATCTGCAAGATGTGGGTTGTGGCCTGGTTTAGGGCTGCGGAGGTATGGGCTGGCATGATGGTGCAGCGTGCCTGTCTGGGCTGACATTGTGTAGCCATTTGAACATGTAGGGTCACCATATCATGTGGAGTGGTCACCTCCCGAAGCAGAGAGCTCAGTTCTTGCTGGACTTGTTTTTGCCTTGCCAATTCGTGCATGCATTGTGCATTTGCTCATGAACATCTGCATAGGGGCCCTTATCCTATTGGGCGATAGTTGCCCATAGCTCCTGCGCAATAGAGTTATGCTCCAATTTCTGCAATCAGGAGGTAACTACAATGTCCACTGTAGATGAGATCATTTTGAGTGTGGCAACCCTACTCTGAAGGACGTGAAGCTGTGAGTGGCTCTCTTTGGTAACTGCTTAGACCTGCCGCAACATGGTGGCAGTTTACGCAGCCTTTGACCGAAGGCAAGAGTGGTCGTCTCCTGCTCAAAACATTTCTTGTCTTATGTCATGGTTTCAATGCTAGTAGACATGGTGTTTAGGCGTTCGTGTAGGTCAGCAAAACCTAGCCTACCCTGCTGCCTTTCAAACTGCACCAAGTGGATGTTGTCCTCAAGTTGGGTAGAAGCATGAAAGGGTGATTGAATTTTTTTGTATATTGATGTAAAAATTTGAACTGGGTTAAAGTGTTTGTAATGTACATTTTGAATTTTACATGGAGTTGCCTATCATTAATAAAGGCGGTTGACGTACAATATTCTCCATAATTATACCAAATCCTCCCGAAATCTTGTACTAGCTTCTCTATCAATAAAATCTAAATATCTTGCCTGGGGAAAAAAAAAAACTTTGGCACACATTTTGAACTTTCCTCAATCGATCAAACATGGCTCTGGATTCTACCTCAACGAAAACTTGGCCCGAATCGATTATAGCTGCTCCTAAATCGAATGCATTTCAAGAAACAAATGTATCTTGAAGAAATTGAAATCCCTTTCCTTCAAGCAGTAATACAAATCCCTTCAAGCAGTAATACAAATCTGGTTAATAATCTGATTTTTTGTGCAGGATGTTGTATCCCCTTCGCAGAATGGATCGATGTCTTAAAGCACCCGGTTGAAGAAGAAACTATGGAAGAAGGATTGGACTCTCATGCAAGCACTTCGAGGTCAAGATCGGGTTCAGATTTCAATCCTCCCGTTGATGAAGTTTTCGAAAGCAATCATTACAAGCAGCAAAAGAAAATCGAAAACAGAGGGTTTGTAGGGGTGGATACGTGACAAAGCCAACTAGAAGAAAGGTGAATGCTTTCAGTAAATCTCATAATGAATGAGGTATCTAATTTGACTCCAAAAAAGAAAGTATATTTGCAAGAAGATTATTGCAGACAAAAGATTGCAATTCCTCTTTGAGCCGGGCCATTGGAAGGCCTCAAGAGGCTATCGCGGAAAACAGATCTGGTAAAGAATTTAAAGGATGGCCTCCAAGACGTCAAAAATGCAAATAGCAATGACAGACTTGCTGCAAAGCATTCTGTACTATCTATGGTGGTTGGAGAGGAAGGAGAATTACATAAGACTTCACTAGCAGCTAAGTTGCTGAAAATACATCCTAGAAATATGAAACTAGCAATGGAGAGAAGGAAAAGAATGTCACTAGTTGGAACAAATCTGTGGGCATTAGCAGGTCGAAATCCAAGAACAAATACGATAGATCAGGCTATGAAGGATATGGTTGCTCAGTTTTGGTTAGATAACTCAAAGGTTTCACCAAAAATTAGAGATGTCATGAAGAAGAGGACACAACCAATTCAATATATTGACATTACACAGGTACGATTGTAATTTAGCTGTAATTGCATCTTGTTTTTCAGAATAAAGATGTTTTTTATTTTGTAACACTGATGTAAAGTTTGTATATTTCTTTACTTTTTGGCAGAATAAAGATGTCTTTTATTTTGTAACACTGATGTAAAGTTTGTAATGTGATTTTTTTTACTTTTTGAATGTAATGTAGATGCGATGCCCCTAGTTGTTCTACATGGAAATGTCAAATTATTTCATGGCAACACGTACATGTATATTTGTTTACATGTATATTCTGGATGTATATTTGTTTACATGTATATTCTGGATGTATTGTAGATGTAGGCAGTAACTAAGAAGAAATTAGTGTGGAGATGTATTAATTGTCAAAAAATTATGTGACTTCATAGTAAATGAAATAAAATTCATGTCAGAATGTACATGTATGTGTGGGAGTTTAGGGTCTTGAATATGTAAAAGATTTGTATGTAATGTAATGTAATGAGGTGACTAATTTTATTTCACTGTAATCTTACAGGCTGAATTATTCCAGTTTGATGGAGATAGATAAATATTATTTTAACGTCCACAGATTTGCCATTCAGGTTTGATGGAGATAGATAAATATTATTTTAACGTCCACAGAGACCAATTTTCCATTCAAGTTTGATGGAGTTGATGGTGATAGATAGATATTAGACGAAACTATATGTAGTGCGACTTTGGGCAGTTTTGAACTTCAAGGAGTTGGGGCACATTATGTATGGCACTCACGTCGAGGGTGACGGTAGACTTCGGGAGGCATACTTGGAATCTTGTCGTTTAGAAGGCTTGAGTTACAGCCACTAGAGTTTATCCTCATGCAAACCAAGAAACTAATGCTGGGGCAGAGTCCTACCATTTCCACATGAAGAAAAGGCTTGGGCTTTCCAAGCATGCACTAAGAGGGAGGCGGCTTGACTGGCTGTTGTACATGTTGATGAATCAGTTAGAAACACACGGGTCATATGACAGGTTTAAGAAGGAACATGGCTTCAAATTTAACCGCAAACAGGAACATATTGTTGAGACAGCTATTATTGGTGCATGTGACATTCCTGACATGACAGTTAGATGGCTGGATTACAAGGCAGGCACGGCCGAGGTATGGAGCCAGAACATGGATGCATGGGACGAGAACACATAATCAATCCCTTACTTGGTAGTGGTTGCCAATGAGAGTTGGTCATGCTGTGACTGTCCTTGGGTTATCAAAGGTAACATGTGTAAACACCAAGTCAAGGTTCTTCGTATGATGTCCAACTACAAGGAGGAGGACATCTTAAGGGTTTGTGGAACCCTCTTTGGCTCACAAGGTGGCGGTTTAGCTAACTTGAGAACCATGGCCGAAGCTTACATTGAGGAAGACGGGTGCTTTGATGCTCCCGATGGGAATCAACGTGGATTCCTGGATTATGGTAGGGATGTTGATGAGAAAGAGGGTCCATCAACTCAAGCTAAGCTGCAGGAAAGCATAGAGGCCAGCCTTGCACATATCAGGGACACTATTTCCAGCAGTCCCACCATTGCAAGGGAGGCCGATTTCTTGCTTATGGAGCTAGGTGGACAACTAGAACGTTTGCTGCTAAGCACCATTGTGATTGGCCCAGCTCCTACCATGGCCACGGTCTGTGACTTCAATGGCAACACTATTGCAAGACCAACACCATTCATAGAGGGTCACAAGCCAAAAAGAAGAGGGTGCTTGAGGCTGTCTTTTACCGCGACAATGCCATCACCATCTTCGAAGTGATGGTTGTTTATAACTTCTATGACGCAGGATTGTCTTATCCTCCTTAGATATTGCGCCATAGAACCATCTCGCTTCTCTCATTTTTCCTCGCTTTGCAAAGACTAGAGTATCTCTTTGCGTAACTATGTATATCGATATGTGATGGAATCAAAGCTTCACAAAGAATTTTAAAAGCTATGTTTTTCTCTCGTGGACTAGTGGTTTATCTGGACAATGTATGTGTAGGGGTGGGAATCACATACCATAGGTATAAATACACCATAGGTATGAATACCATAGGCGATATTCTTCAAAGCTGAAGCTGTTTTTCAATTGAATTATGTATAACCTCAACTCGCTGGCCAAATCATAGGAGCAGGTGTTCTCGTCTAATAACACCTAGCCTGTTATTACATGCATGGATGTTGGAGTTGAAACCGCAGTGGAATAAGAGCAAATGCCAAATATTTGAAAGTAAAAATGCAAGATGTTTGGGAGGGGAGCTCTTTGCGGGGAAGCTTCAATGAACTCCATAGCCCAAATAAAAGCTACAAGAATCAGAGTGCTCAAAGGCATCTTCAGCCTAGAGGTCTTTGCAGGGGAAGATCCCCCAGACACCAGCTCTGTCCGGCGAAAAACTGCGAGAATCGGAATGCTGTGTGGGCCGAAGGAGAATGGGTAAAATCTCATGCGCCTTGAACAATTTGATCCTAGTGCACTCCTCATAAGCACACGGATTTAAAGCGCAGGCCACTCTCTAGAGCAAAGCTTCGGCCCGAATTTGGCCACAGACATGCACAACCTAGAATTTAGAGCTCTCAAACATCACGATGTTCAAGGTACAGGGTAAAATGAGGAAATGTGTGCACTTCTTTATTTCAGATGACAAAACACATGATACTCACTTTGTACAAAAAGCATTCAAGATGCACCTCAATTGGCTGAAAGAAAATGGTGCTGGCCATATGAAATACCACTTAGTTTGGTCTGACGGGTGTGCAGCCCAATTCAAGTCGAGAAGAGCTTTCTATCATGTAACTAGGTATCATCAAGAGCATAAGATCAGAATGCACTGGAATTTCTTTGGCTGAGGACATGGGAAGGGCACACATGACGGAGAAGGAGCCATAGCCAAACTATGGCTCGAGGCAGAACAAAGAAACAAGGATGGGAAAGTGATAAAAATGCGTAAACCGCATGTGAGGTTCTTGAAGAGAAAATTTCTGATGTGGAAAGGGTATTTTGGAAGGTGTCCGACATTGACCGTTCCCAAAGATTTGATGTGCTCCCAAAGTGAAAGGTGCAATCTCTTCATTGCGTATCATCCATAGATCCAAATGATCCAACAAAGTTAATGTGTAGATCTCTTTCATGTTTTTGTAAGGCATGCATCAATTTTGATTGGCCTCGCTTGTGAGAATGCCGATCATTGTGGCGGTGGGAGTTGAGAAAACTAGAGCCTACAAACAGGGGACAATGTTGAAGAAGATGGGTACGAGGCGAGAGGACTTGTGGGCAAATGACGTGGACAATGTGGATGAGACAAAGGAGGTTGGAGATTATTTTGCATCATTCACATCCCCGCATAATTATGAAAGGGTCCCTTATTATCTCATCCAAAGGTAACGTAAGTGAAACATGCTCTCAAGAAGACACCAAGGATGACTATGGAAATGAATTTTATTGTGGTAATGAAGTTATAGCTGGTAACTACTTTGAATTGATTCTGGTTGCCATCAAAAGTACAGCTTATTCAAGGAAAGAAAGTTCTTGTCCATCCCGAAAGTCAAGAATTGGGGTGAGATTTCCATTGAGCTACCAAACATAAGATTAAAGGTACATCTTATGCATATGAACCGACTAACTATTGGCATGAAATGTTGTGGAAAATTTTCCAGATTGTAGAATCTCTGTAATACATTAACCTGTTGTTGAAGTAACTTTTCTATGCACTAAGGCATGGACTTGCAAACCTAATGTAATCGAATGTGAACTTGATTAAAACACAAACATTAATATATTGTTTATATAGTTCCAAGATCTGTTATACTTAGTGTAAGTTGTAAAAAACACCGTAGCGTAAGGTCTCAAGATTCAAGATTCAAGACTCAAGATTCATCCGTAAGGTCCCGCAGGTGTGAGATCAAGAATGGTCCCTGTTCACGAAAATTGTGAGAAGAGTGTCCAGATTTGTGCTTGAAGTTGGTGAAGTCTAACGTAAGCAAGACATGTGCTTTCGCCTCGTTGCCATTTATGATAGAGATTGGTAAAGTATGGTTTGAGGCTACCGAATCTCCAAACCTCACCCTTTTCAAAGACTTTGTTGATTGCTTTTGCATGCACAACTTCCGTTGTTTGAATGAGAATACTCTCTAGTTCTCGCTTTTAGATAATTGGGATTCCTCATCCCCTTGTCATTTGCTACTCCCATAGCTCGATCCATGCTTCCAACAATGTTAAGTCTCCTCTGTGCATCACGGTGGTAGAACGTCACAAGCAATTGTTAGATTAGGAACAAAAGCATGTTTAAGAATAGGAGTACCTCAACTCGCGGTGCCTCTCCGTTTGATTTTGTTCAATTGGTTTCCCTGTTCGGCATTGATCTCCTCAAGAATCGGGTGCGCCTGGTGAGTTTGCATTTGAATTGGGGATATGGATTGTGATCTAGTCGCTCGATCTCCTCCCGCCATCGAATCAACTACCACCTGTGTAAAAAGGAATTTTATCCTGTCTATTCCCTTCTCCCTCAAGTTTCGATATGGCTCGCACCATGCCAATGATTTGTTCCTTAACCAATGATTTGTTCAACATCCTTTTCTCAAAATCTTTCCCACTGTCCTCTTTTTCTGACCCAATTGGCCAATGGTTGATGCTGGCATATATCCCACAAGCCTAGCTCAAATGAAAGGGCTATACTCAATGAGGAATATTCCTTTCAATGTAAGAAGGAATATTCCTTGTAACTATGGGTGCACTTAAACAAACTAAAGAATATTCCTTTGAAGGTAATAAGAAATATTCTTGATAACTAGGCACTAAGGAATATTCCTTTCAATGCAAAAAGGAATATTCCTTTCAAGGTAATAGGAATATTCCTTGTAACTATGGGTGCACTTAAACAAACTAAAGAATATTCCTTTGAAGGTAATAAGGAATATTCCTGATAACTAGGCGCTAAGGAATATTCCTTTCAATGCAATAAGGAATATTCCTTCAAAGGTAATAAGGAATATTCCTAATAACTAGGCGCTAAGGAATATTCCTTTCAATGCAATAAGGAATATTCCTTTCAAGGTAATAAGGAATATTCCTTGTTATCTCTATATTGTTGACTCACGCTTTACCAAACACAATATGCATAGGTACACAATATGCCTTAACATAATCCATTCATTTGGCATTTGTTGATTTGGCAATTGTTGATTTGGTAACATGTGGAACATTGAATGCATGTGGGATATTTGAGCCCATTACTAAAAAAAAGGGTGGACTAGGATTACATCTTGGACAAGAGGATGACGGCCCTCAGAATCAAGATTACAAGCCAGCGAGCCATAACTTTTCAACATCTAATCTCTATCCACACTTATCAATGAAGCAGCAAAACCCTACTTATATATGCACACGACTTTTGTGATATATGCATGTGGGATATTTCTAACTTTGTGTTAGGGTTGTGCTAACTGCATACCAAGCAATTGGTCTCATAATATGGTTCAACCTATCCATTTTACATTTGCAAAAATTTTGAGGTGGGTGGATCGGCTCCCGAGGTGTGAAATCGTATGCATGGATACATCCCTTTCCTCTTCTGCCTAATTCCCAAAACAAAATTGTATGCATGCAAACATCCCTTTTATTCCCAAAATTCTGCCCTGCAGCTTCATTCCGTCCATTCCGTCCCCATCGTCTATTCCGCCATCTCCTTCACGCCTTTTCCATTCCGTCCATCTCATTCACTTCCGCCATGGCCAAGTTCAAGACCACACTCTGCAGGAACACTATCCCGGCCATTGTGCCTGCTCCTCCCCTGCCAGCACGGTCCTCCTCTTCCTCCGGAGGATCCGTGTCTTCCTCCGGAGAATTCGTGTCTTCCTCCGAAGGCCACCGGTTACAGTCAGGGCGAAGTTCACTCCACCAGAGGTGGAGAAGCTCATCATGGATCATCAGGCTGTCGCTTCGTTGCGGGTGATCGAGTGGGTGCATGAGGCTTACCTCGACGAGGAGCGACTCCTCGAAATGAAGATGTATGCCATGGAGGGCGACCTTCATATGGAGCTGAAGATGGCCTGAAGATCAAGCCTTGTTTAAATTTTTGTAATCCCTGGTTTCAATTTTTTTGGCAATAGTCCTTGTGACTATTCTTTGTAAAACTTTTTAATTAAATACAGAACTTGTTTTGCAATAGTCCTTGTGACTCCATTTTTTGTAAAGCTTTTTCATTAATGACAGAACTCCTCTTCTCTACATATCTGAGTTTCCACTGTTCTTTTAGTTAACTGGACTATTTCTATCCTTTTCTGTATAGATATAAGAAACATGTTTGGTACTTTAGTTTGCAACTCAAGTTTTTGGTGCAACTCAAGTTAATGACAGTTTAAATTTTGTCATTAATTATAAAATGCAAAGTACAATTCTTTGAAATAGTATACCAAAACAAACATTAAAGCCAACAAGGAATTTCAAGGTGTAATTTATGATGCGACACTAACAAAATATGGTAACCAGTGACCAATAGGAAAATATGTTCGAGTATTTTAATTCTTTAAATGCATCTTGAAGCATCCAAGCATCGCCAAAAATTAATGGATGTTGGTCCGGAAACCCTTGAACAATACCATCCGCCTCAAATGAACACTAAACCGTTAGGGTGTGTATACCACACCAAACCATGCACCATACCATGCCCCACACTATCATATTCACCAGAACGAGCACATCCCACCATACACCACACCATTCACCACACACCCCACCACACACCACACCATTCACCACACACCATACACCATAGACCATACACCAACTATCATATTCACGAGCAGCACATCCCACCACACACCACACCCCACCACACCCACCACACACCACACCATTCACCACACACCATACACCATAGACCATACACCAACTATCATATTCACGGACGAGGCACATCCCACCACACACCACACCATTCACCACACTCCATACACCATACACCAAATGGTGAAGTGGAGGAGGTGGTGGAGTGTGGTGGTGGGGGTGGTGGTGTGGTGTGTGGTGGTGGTGGGGTGGTGGTGGTGGTGTGTGTAGTGGTGTGTGGTGGTATGATGTGGTGTGGTGGTGGTGTGGTGGTGGGGTGTGGTGGTGGTGGTGTTGTGTTGTGGTGGTGGTGGTGTGGTGTGGTGTTGTGGATTGTGGTGTGATGTGGTGTGGTGGAGTGTGGTGGTGGTGGTGAAGTGTGGTGGAGGGGTGTGGTGTGGTACAAGGTCACAAAAAATATATCAGTCGAAACAATCAAGTAAACTGCTTTTGATTGACCAAAAGGGTACAAGGCTTCTTTAAATCGTAAATCTTTTTCTTAAAAAAAAAAACTTACATAGTCATAAAGTATACTATCAAGAGTATACTATTCAAAGATAGTGTCATTTACACATTCCTTATGATAGGAAATGTGAACACAAATGTGAACAAAAGATATATATAAGCTTCGTTACATAGTTCATCTTGCAAAATCGATACTGTGACTCATGATCACCGTAAATCGAGGATCCGGTCGGGCCGATAATTCTTCGGATTGGCATCACAATGCATGACCAAAGCATCTATTAGAAATTGTCGTCGTGGATGTATGATTCATGAGAGAACCATTTAGATGTAATCGCGGACATCCATAAATAAGGTTAGAAATATTTAAAGGAACATGAGATGCAAGTACATACAAGGGAAGGCATACAACTTACTTCCATATCTCTACCGGAGACAAAAGCTTCAACATATTTGTGCATAAATCCCATCACATACAACCCACATGATGTTAAATCAACTCTTTGTGGCACCTCTACTTGCTGAATCCGATTAACATTATTTCTCTTCATGAAATCGACGCCTCTAGATACTTGACCAATCGATGTGGTTAACATTTGTGTGTGTGCAGCCTACATATCACCTAAATTTAGCAGACCGAATTAGCGAAGAAAAGCAAAGCAACAACTTAAAGTATTACATACCCTTTGATTGCTTTCTCGCTCGTCGTGATAACCCGTAAGAGGATTCAAGATGTGAATTCCCGTGCGGGGTAGGATCTTGGAATCGATGTCATGGCGTAAAACACCAACACAAAATGGTCATTCTCAAGGATAGGTGCAAGGATATGATGGCATTTAGCTACCACAATCCCCTTCATCCCCGATTTCACTATTTCAATGACATTCGATGATCCTTCACCGATTCACCCTTTCTTTTGCTGCTGGTAGCTTCTCTAAACCTTATATAGTTGTAAGCAGGATAAAAAAAGATTTTGCTCTTCCACTCGAAAGGCAATGTCTCATACAAGCACCTGGATTAGATTAAGATTAACATTAGAGACAAGGAATAGCAACAAATACAAATTTCGGTTATAACCCGGGTTATTACCGCCATAAAAGATCCACTAAGCGGCTACTCATTTTAGAGTTAGTTGCACATAAAATTGCTATGTCGATGCAACCACTTTCATTTCAGCCGGTGAGACAGTTCTTGAATGGCGTGAATGGCGAAATTCCATAAGTTTATCCTTGTCATCATTTACTGTTTGTCGATCCAAGATGTTAGTGTCATATTAACAATTGATCCATGACAATAAAGCATAAATTGATACCTTCCAATCTCTGTTTCCGGTGGTTTAGACCCGCAAAAGCGAGTAAAATATAATAAGCTACTTCAAGTATAAGTAAGTCAATGTAAGCTAGCAATTACCGCTTTGCACGGATGTCCCCGCCCGTTTGCACTCTCTTTCTTCCAAATTTGCTTTTGGTTTAGTCGTTGCCTTGGCTGCAATCTCCAAGGCTTCTTCAATATCATCTAGCTCCTTTGAATCGCTGCAAGTCTCTCAAGACAAGAAAGTGCTTCATTCTAATGTTTTGAAAGCAAGACAAAAAGAAACACGCACCCGCCAAAGAACAAGCCTTTTCCTCAACTTGAACTTCAACAAATAAACTTCGGGGACTGTTTTTCAATGTCGCCACCAACATCTTCGATAATTTTTATATCGTAAAACACGCCAACGTAAGTTTCAAAATACAAAAAAAAAAAAAATAGAAACCCCGAAAAAGGAGAGAGAATTACTTTTACGGCTTTGACTAGTTGTCCAATAATAGCGGCTCGGCTTCAACAGTGGGATCTCTTTTTGGAAAACAACCTCTGCTGCAAAAATATTGAACATTAGTGAACTCTAACTACAATAGACATGCAATCAGAATGTAATCACCCTACCTTCCACATACCCCTCCGTCTCCAATCCTGCACCGATTGCTTATGAGTTGTTGCAATTCTCAAAGGTGATGTAGATGTGGATGGACTTCCAACATCGATAGCAAAGATCTTTTTGTGCCAGTTTCAGCAATTGGGATGTCCGAGAATGGTAAATGCAACCCCTTCCCAATAACATTCTTCTTTTCACCTACAACATGAGATTTTGCTATATTGAACTTAAGCATAGTGCACTAAACACTAATTGTTTAGTTTACCTGGGTTTTACTTCTTCCTTTCTTGATACTACCCATGTGCGCATTGACACAATTGGGTGTCAATAAGAAATGTAAACACTTGATTCAGAATCAAGGGGAGATGTAGAGTAGATAGAAGCAAAATCTGAAAAAAAACAATCGAGATGCAAATCAAAAGCGTAACAAATGTTAATTACATGCAAGTAGGTTTTACTACACGCCAAACTTTCTGGCGATAATGTAACGACAAAAATAGAAGTACATTAGTGTACATAGCTATCACAATGTAAAGGAAAACCAAATACTAAATTCAAATGCATTTCAGAACAAAATATTTTATCAATACACCCTATCAAATACATCATTCAGCATTGAATGTAAAGGAAAGTCAAATACCAAATTCATATGCATTTCGATCACATGTAAATGCAAAGTACAAATCCAATGCAATACACCCTATTAATACACCACAGAAAGGAATTCGGAAAAAGCACTTCATGGCACATGTAAATGTAAAAGTACGTAGCAAATACATTTCCTCTTTACAATAAAGACAAAACCACGCCAAATCAAATGTTAATACAGTTATGTACATGATGGAAACTAACTACATCTAAGTACACTCAAACTAATTATGTAATCAAAATAGAAATAGATGTACCTTGGGAAGGGATTCCTAAAATGTCGCAGGGTCCCCGGACCATGAACAATCATGTACACATGTATTCGCCGTTGAAACCCCGAATACAAGACAAAATAGACAATATGTATGACCACAAAGTGGAGATATTACCATGGTCGAAGTCAAGGCAATCATTGCATTTTGCTGCAAGTATTGCTTATATGTGAGAATGAAGCGCCCGCCTTCTTTGAGTAGTATGGGAGCGGGCTGCGGGCCTATCGGGTCTGATCTTTCCAAATGCTTAGTCATCTCCTTTATTCTATTCTCACGGTTGAATTAACTTCCAAATCCTTGCTGATTTTTTTCAATGGCGGCTTCTAATTCTTACAAATCAGCCTTTAAACAATCAATGGGAATCATTAGAGCATCTAAGTCAGCAATATAACTTGATTTCTCCTCCTCTAAATGGGATGCCAAAGCCATTTGCACATCGGTTGGCTTCCGCTTGCTTTTTTAAACTTTGTCATAATCTTTGAGCTGCTCACATATTTTTGCATCTTTACTCGCACAAGTCTTGTCAAGAAGCTCTCTCATGCTTCAAGCAGTTCAATTTCCATTGTTTTCCTTTTTCTCTTTTAAAGTCTCAGTATTTCATCAAGCATGGAGGCGAGAATCTAATGCTCTTGTTTCCCTCCACCTTTTCATCATTTCCAACTGCTGCCCCAATTCTACCCGAGGCATACATTTAATAGCTTTAACATTGGAAGACTTTTATCAGCTAGCTAATTCGGTCGATTCGATTCTTTTTGAGAGCCTTTTGAATGAAGACTTGCACTTGCTTTCACCTCATCCCAATCAATGCTTACTCCTTTGTAATGAAGTGCATATGCTCGGGCAAAATACAATGGAATGTGATGATTTGCAATGTCCTTCTTACAAAAAAGCGTGCTCATACGTAAGAAAAAAAATCGCCATCCAACCCGGGCTTAATCACGCACTCTTGATAACCCCTAACAGCAGGGGCTTGAGAACCCCAAACATCCTGCACTATTTGCACTAGCCTGAAACATGCTATCAAAATTGTTGCTCCTAAGTCTGCTGATGCTTACCTTGTCAAACTTAAAGTGACAAGACCTCCCCGTCCAAGAAGACCCACTCTTGAGTTTTCGGTGGAGTTCTAGTGGGAGACCTTGGCATGGGCTTCTGAGGGTTTGTTGCGAGGAGATTTCCTTGGAGATGTCTTTTTGTTCCAAGCTGCTTCGTCATGATCTCTTCCCGGTGCTTCAGATCTCACGAAAATGCAAGCTTTTGGCTATGGAGGTCACGATCTTGGCTATGGAGGTTCGAATATGGATGTCAAGCTTTCGGCTATGGAGGTTCGAATATGGATGTCAAGCTTTCGGCTATGGAGGTTCGAACGGGAGGAAGGTTGAACAGAGCGCGGGAGGAGAGTTCAAAATTATTTGCCCATTAATGATTCATTCCAAGAATAATAATTTTTAGGGGGGAGGGATTTCCTTACATTTTGAATTTGTAAATGTAAAATACGGGCACTTTTTTTGCCCACCCTTTCATGCTTCTACCCAGTTGTTGTATGCAGGTCTCACATCACATGAGCAGCAATTTTTATAAATTCTTTTGTTGTTGAAAATAAGATTTTAATGATAATGTACACTGTAAAACATTATTCAAGCTCGTTTTTGGGGTTGAAGATCGCAACACAAGTCTTATTAGAAGTATTGACACAATATTGTCTCATATAAATTATATTAGAAGTTGAGGTACTCATATAATGTTAAGTTTAAGCTCAAAAAGAAATAAGATACAATTGATGTGGTCATAAAGTAGACAAGCGTGTGAACCTTTTTACAATAAGAGTATACAACCTAATAAGTCTCTCCCTAAAGAGGTGGCACTGCACTTCTTGACAAGATTCTAATATGAGTCATATATCCCCTATGCTCTACCTTCCATATATTTATAGATATACCATCCATGGCTGGACTCTAGACCCAGATTCTGTCTAGTTGGCACATCAATGTGAAAGTAAGATCTTTCTATACCAATAAGCTTATCAGACCTCTCACTCTATTTGTGAACTCATGTTTATACCTCATGTAACTAAGCTTTCATAGTTATACCAGATAGAAATAAGAATGAATTATAAGCTCAAAGAAGGCCACATTCAATAAGCAAAACAAATAGCATTTGAAGCTACAAAACACCCAATGAGAGTTACTTCAAACTACCCTAGAAGCAGAGCATACCCACCATTATTCGACCACTTACTGCCATAATGCCATAGAATTGTAACATGTCTTTAATTGTAAATAACCGCTAAATTAAACACAAAGCCACTCAGTAGCCAATCATAAGATAAGATAAGATAAGATAAGATAAGATAAGAAGTTTTAATGTCCACGAGAACCCTTTTGGGTTATGGGACCAGAACAGAGAAAGAGGGCATGAGCCTTAACAGAACTCGGGGGCTATGCCCCATAACAAATCTCAAATACCAAGAACCAAACAAGCGAGCAGAAGCCCAAGCAGAACTTGGGGGCTATGCCCCATATAAGATAACAATATAACCAATAAAACGAAAGTGTGAAAGCCAAACTAAAACCAAATCAAAACGTAGGCAGGAAGCACAGGACTATACAAGAACTGTCCATGGGTCAATCGGCCAGTGATCTCGGATGATAGCCTGGCCTCCTCGATATACGGCCCACTTCCGTTGCAGACGAGCTTCGTGAACTCGACATAATTCTTCCTTCCGTCTGCAGAGGGTCTTCCTGGACGGAGAAGGCGGTTCCTTTCAAGTGATTGCCATGCCGCAGGATGTGTAATCTGGACAAGCCATCTCGAAAATGGACTAGCAGGTGTCAGGGGCGGTTGGGTCGTGCTGCTCCAACTCGGTGTGCAGAGAGGATGCCCTCTGCATGTATGTGCATTACCTGAGTAAAAAACTGGTCCACCTCAACTATAGCAGGAGTGTCACTCGCCTCTTCAAGACCTACAATGCATAGGTTCAGTTCAGGGCAGACGTGTGCTCTGTGGCTCTACCAGGCTCTGAAAGCGAGGCCTTCGTCTGCTCAGTGGGCAAACAATCCTCCGCCGGTGGCTGTGTGGGCCTAGGTACTGTAGCATCTTCCTGGGGCATAGCATGTACATGCTCAGGTGCTGATGTTGTGACGGATACTGGTGAAACATTACTGTGCCCTGCTGACTGTAGCAGTATCTCTAAAAGTTGTACCCAGCTTTCTAAGGGTAATTGAGCAGATGTCTCTGTGAGAGTGACGGTAGATTGGACCGTGCGGAGCTTGATCAGTAGTTCTGGGGGCATACAATGGATCCGAGCCGCAATTCTATCCAAGGCTGCAACTGAGGATGCATTGGGAGCAGATTGTGCCAGGATGGGACGTTGGGGCCCAAAGGAGGAGGCTGCCTGGAGGTACAGCTCTATCGTGGGGTCATAGGACTTATCAGGAACTGGCATGGACACCCTAATAAGGTTCTTTGCCTTGCAGGTCCCCCTGGCCATGCACTTGATCTCACGGGTCATTTTGATGCTATATGAGATAGGAACTGGGCAGGGCCAAAACAACGAGTGTCGGACAGAGGTAGGAGCAAACCAAGGCAAGGAGAATTTAAGAGGGGTGAAGCCTGAGATATATGGAATTCCAACTGACCTGATGTGAGGGTTGTGCTGCCGTTGTGCCAATACCGGCAGAGAGGTAGGGTCTCTTCTGACTCTGGGGCCGTGCTGGAGAAGGAACGGGGCTGGTGATGGAAAAGTTAATATTGCCAGGCCGAATTAGGTCTAGGGATGTGCTACTCGGTATGCCATACAAGAAGAACCTGCAAGAACTGCTCCACTGGAAATCGGAGCTGCAAGTGGACTAAAATCGACCTACTGAAGAAAAAGCGTAAGCTACCTGTCTGAAGCACAACTGACCTGGCGCAGACCTGGAACCAAAGGCAGGAATCAGGCTGGCGGAAGGATCTGGACCTGCGTTGATGGAGCGTCCCTAGCTTGCCAAAGATCTTGCCGAAGACTGGAGCTGAGCTGGAAACTGGAGCTAGGCTTCTTTTGCTGCTTCAGAAGCTAGCGCCCAAGCGCCTAGATGCTAAGAGGCTTCTTTTGCTGCTTCAGAAGCTGGCGCCCAAGCACCTAGATGCTAAGCCAGTGTCGCCTAATATCCTAGGGACATCCAAGAAATACTACAGTGTTGCATCTAATAATTGCTAGCCAGATACACGTCACAAAGGCCACCACAATCACAAGATTACCTCAGGAGCATGTACCACTACATCATATTGTCCAAGTAAACTCTTTTGCAAAATCCCTTCAAACCAGCTTAGTCTCCATCAAATATGCCACAATCAACAATCTTGTGGGGGCACTATCGGTGGCCTTGCCCATTTGACAGCTCTGCCTGCATGCCGTCTAAGTCTTTCGCATTGCTACTGGCAAGATGTTGTAAGCCCTGGGCAATCCCTGCCTCTATGATTACTAGCGTTGGATATATTTTTGGGGCTATCGCAGCTCGAAACACAAGAGGATCATAGAGTTGCTGCAAGTAATGTATTCATTGTTCGACTTATAATGTAACTGGATTGATAAGGAAGACGACAACTCTCGGCAAGTAATTAAGGTAAGCTCTTGTCTATGCCAAAAGGGAACCCAAGCTGCAAATGTCGAGTGGAAGTGAACAACCCGGACCTATAGTACTCACTCTTGTGGTGAAGGTGGTGTTTCTCCCAATAATATCTACATTTGTCAAGAAGAAGAGAGGCTGGGCCACTATCACACCTTCATATGTGCAGTTTGAGTCTCCTTCTTTGGATCACATCTCACTAAACCATTACATTACACACTTCAAAATTCAATTCCACCTTAAACCCCCTTTGGCTTGGGTGCATATTCACACAGGGGTTACTCCGGGCACCGAGAGCTGTCGGATGGGCATATTTGCCCTTTATTCCTTGATGTACACCGGACATAAAGTTCCTCGTTTGTGGGTTATGCATGTACAAAAAATGCTATACTGTATAAGAACATTTGCAAAATACTATAAGATTTGAGGTAGTGTACTACATGGTGTTGATTTTGTACATGCGAAACATAATTATAGGGGCTCTCACTGCCCTACGTCATCCCCCGTGAGAATATGCACCCAAACCAAAGGGGGTTTAAGGGGGAATTTAATTTTGAAGTGTATAATGTAATGGTTTATGTTATAGCTAAAAAAGTTTTGGCTCCTTTGGGGCCCCCAACAAAAAACATTACATTATCTTATATTATAAATGTTTTAGGGTGTGTCTTGAACCACGCCCTAATTTCGACGGTCGAGATTTAGAACACAAAAATAGAGAACACAAAGGAATGCTCGAAATTTTCCAGGGCGGCATCATTCTGGGGTTTCTCTCGGTTGCCAGAACCCCTCGGCTATGCAGACATGGCTGCTCTTCCGGTTGCATATCTGTTCTTCCGGTTCAATATCTAATGGCTGCTCTTTTGGTTCAATATCTTCCGGTTCAATACCTGGTTCATTCCTTTATGCTCTAGACCGAAGGCAGATGCAGCATGGAGGTGGATACTAAGATTATGGACGTTCTCTGTCGATTTATTCTTTTTGCATAGCTATCAATTCTATCTTTCCGATAGATGGATTTTAAGGAGATAAATATCTGCAGGTAAGTTATTTATGTATGCAATATTTCGGCAATGACAGAGTTATCTCTGTCCTTTACTTTGCTTTCATCTTGCGACCTTTTCTCTAGCAAGTTATGTAGAATGGTTTTCATATTTTTTCAACAAATTTCCTTCTATGTGATCAAATAGGTGAATGCTCCACGAAAATGGTTAACAGATGGATGGTGATGTGGATATTTTGCATAATGTAAGCTTCTAGATTGTAATATAAATTCTTAGTTATTCAGTTTTTACTTGGGCTTCCAGGGATTTGGTTGTGGATAGGAAACATCGAACAAGTAACTCCTACTTATATCATGTCACATTTGCAAGTTTCAGATTTGACTTAGATTTTGAATGAAAAATATTGATCTCATTTTTTTTCTTTTGCTGGATGCAAGATGGGAAAGAAGGCCCAATTTTATAAAGCAGATTTACTACACATTATGTGGCCTTATATTTTATCTTCCATGATTGCAGGTTTTTACGTATGGATCGCACTTCCATAAGGAATCTTTGCCATTGAAGGGGAAGCTGTGCATGCAAATGTACTCATAAGGCTGGAACAACTAAACGATTTCCCATTTCAAATTTAGTTACATTGTTTTAGACAGCTGCTCAGGTGTAGACTTCACAGCTGGTCAGGGGTAGACTTTGTTTTGCAGCCCTCCATCTGACGTGGTCAGCATGGTCAGCGAATAAGGTACCAGATCATAGATCTG
The DNA here is from genome assembly GCA_021234155.1 of Isoetes taiwanensis. Taxonomy (NCBI): domain Eukaryota; kingdom Viridiplantae; phylum Streptophyta; class Lycopodiopsida; order Isoetales; family Isoetaceae; genus Isoetes; species Isoetes taiwanensis. The sequence continues at coordinate 9,872,211 of JAJEKV010000041.1, forward strand.
TCTAATGTCTGTGCAGTAGTTTCACAGTTATTTTCTGAACATTAATTTAAAAAAATGATAAGAAGAACTTCCAAGCATGTACGATGACTAGAAACATTCTCCAGGGAAGAATGATGCATTGTCAAATTATAGAAAGCAGACTTCAATCAGATATTGTAATTGCCAACCTGCTGATAGATATGTATGTTAAATGTGGAAACATGGCAATTGCAAGGGAAGTCTTTGAAAACTCAATGAACAGAGACTTGGTGTCTTGGGGTACAATAATTGCAGAATATATTCAACATGGAGAACCGCTTCTAGCATTAAGCTGTTTTGACATAGCGCAACAGAATGGATTAGAGCTGAATGATGTCATCTTCTTGAGCATTTTAAAAGCAGGTTCCAGCATTAGATCAATAGAGCAAGGCAGGAAATTGAGTAGGTCTCCTCATGTACCTAGCACTATGCTCTGTAGAAGATGCCTGGTAGAAAAGTTTTTGCGTTTTATGTGCTCCTAATGAACCCTATGATCATCTAACTTTCAGCGCACAAATCTGGATTTTCCAGTTCTTTAGTTTGTCCCGTTAATTTTTGCAGAATTACTTATTAGCGCTCCATGCTAATGGCAGGGCAAAATAATACAATTGTGATAATACAAGTTTTGTGGAGAGGAAAGTAAAGAGTAGTAGTAGTGGTACTTTTAAGTCCATCCATTATTTTCGAGTTACCTTAGTTGAGGCATAAAGCGACAACACGTCATCTATTAAAGATTTGGATCAAATATGTGTATGCAAAGATAACTTGGTTTCCAATGTGCAAAGTAGAACGAATGTTGTACATAAACAAGGTTAGATGTATGCTTCAAGATATTCTAATAAAGAACATTCCTAGGATGGGTCCTATGATACAATCAAGTGGCCAAGTGAAGTGGTGTTCTCATTGAGCTTTGTAAAACCTTGAGTACAAATGGATCCCTCACTAGGGATAGATAAATTTGGAAATATGAACTTTAAATGCTCCGAAACTAGACAATCATCGAGAGCATGATGAAACTGAAGAATACAACATAAAAAATGGTTTTATCCGCCACTTCGTCGATGCAAAGGTGAGAAGACCCGGTGACTGCTCCTTATCGGGAAAGGAAACCCAAGCAAATAGTTGAAGCACGACCCCATACACTATGGCAACCAGAAGACCTTAAACAATCCTGCGGAATCAAGGTTGAAAGAAAAATAACCCGTCAATAAGTTAGATGCCATAGGCAAGAAAAACTCGGAGGCCACAGGACCACGCCGAGAAAGAAATAACAGCCGACCAATCGGGAACCGTCCGCGGAATGACCATCGCGGGAAAAAACAACCGATTAGTGCTGCCTCGGAGGCTACAGAGCCACGCCGAGAAGAAACAATAAATATGATCTCGGAGGCAACAACGCCACGCCGAGAGAAAACGTGAATAACAAACATTGACTCAAAGGCTACAATGCCACACCGAGATAAAACATGAATGAGAAAATAAAAAACTAGTGCCATGCCGAGAAAGAGTAAACCACTAAATATTGCCCCGAAGGCTACGTGAGCCACGCCGAGAAAAGAGACCACGCACAAAAATGGGAGGCCAAGGAACCACAACATAAAAATGAATCATAATAAAACACTAGATACCGTAAAAACCGCAGATACAACGCGACAAGCCCGTAATATGAGAGAGGGAGAGGTGGGTGGGAAACTTGTGGAAGCAAAAAGAAAGAATGGAGAGGAGCTCAAGAGAACGCCGATGACTAGAAAAGAAGAATGAAGCAAAGATAAAAGGGAGAGGCGAGGAACTAGTGCTACCTCGGAGGCTCCAATGCCACGCCGAGAAGAAAATAAATAATATATAGAGTCTCGGAGGCTTCAACGCCACACCGAGAAAAGAGAAACTATGTACACAAAGCTGACGGCCACAGGGCCATACCATAGACAGAACAACCCGCCGATTGAAAAAATGACTAAGAAAATATTGTCCCGGAGGCTACAAAGCCATACCGAGAAAAGAGACTACGCACAATGTTGCCACAACATAAATGAATCGTAACCAAAAACTAAACACTTCGAAAACTGCACATACAACCAACAAGCCCAGATATGATAGTGGGAGAGGGGGGCGGGAAACTTATGGAGGCAAAAGAGAAAGAATAAAAAAGGAGCTCAAGAGAACGCCGATGATTGGACAAGAAGAATGAAGCAGTATAAATAGGAGAGGGAGGAAGGCGTCCCCATCCAAGGAATGTCGGTTCTATTGATACCGCAATAGAACCGTGGCATTCCTAGGATGGGTCCTATGATACAATCAAGTGGCCGATAGAAGAGGAATCTACCTCAAAAAGAATGGGACAAACTAGGATGACCAGAGAAAGGACAAAAGCGGAAACAAATGGGAAAACTGGTAAAACAGGATGACCAGAAACAATGAGACGAAAAAGATAAACAAGAAAGAACCGGTACGCAATGCCGATGGAGAAACAAGGCTAAAACCGATGAAGGAGCAAAAGCATGATATATGGACACCAATATAGCAAGAGAACCAAGGCGAATTAAGATGAGAAACGAAGGGGACAAGGCAAGAAAAAGAAAACTAAGACGATTCAAGTGGTCAAATGACGAAAACACAAATAATAAGGAACTGGAGAAAATGGATCAACAGAGAAACGAGCGTAGAGCAATGCAAGAGGTTAACAAAGGATAAAGAGCAAAGAAGGAACTCAAAGGGAAAAATATGAAATACGGGAAAAAATAACCAAAGAAAATCATAAGGTGAGATGACCAAAGGAAAGAGACAGAGCAAGTGCCTGTAGAAGTAGTAATGCAAGCAAGCCATTAGAAAGAGTAAATTCGAACTTTAACCCTGGCATACCGTTAAATCGAATAAACAACCCACCCATAACGAAATGGGCAAGAGACACCATCTTTACAAGATAGAAAAAGAGACACTCTAGCATGAACACTAACAAGAATAGAGACCAAGAGAAACGTGGTAGATGACATTAGTCATAGAGAATGGAAAGGTAGAAATTTTAAGAAAGAGAAAAGTAATCAACTACACATCCAGCTATGGAAATACCACATGCCAAAACGCACATATGTAAAGAGCGAACTTACCAATCAAACGATGAGCAAAACAACCAAACAAATGTGTGTTTCCAAGACTGAAGATCTAAGGTGCCAAGAATACCATAAAGAATACCACAAAGATAGAATTGCACTGAACGAGGCATCAAAGTGAAGATGTAACATGCCCAAATGGATGCTCTTACCAAAAAATGAAACTTTTAGTGCAAAATGCTCATATGCAAAGAGCACGGGAAAGAATGCAGCAAGAACGAGCAATAGACCGACAAACCAAAGCAGTAAGGTAAGAAATGGATGGAGCATAGAGCAGAAAAGAACTAGGCTAGAGTGAAATGACAAATGGCGAGAACAAGACCCATGGACTAGAGACCATCATGAGAGCAGAAAAATGTAGCACAATGATAAGCCAAAAGGATGCAGCAAAATGAGACGAGGTATACTAAGTGACCATGGAGCAAATGCGACGAACAAGAATGAATGGAACAAACACGAAAACGATAAGGATGGAAGGAATTAACGGATTATGGAATTGAAAAGGAAAAAGGAACTCAAAAAGGAACTCAAAAAGAACAAAATGGAACTAAAAGAATAGATGGACTATGGGTGCAACTAGCACAAAAGAGCCATGTGGGACCACGAATCAAGAAGAGAATAGAGAAATGGGAAGAAAAAGAGACATACGTATAAGAGTAACAAAGATTGAAAACAAGTCAAATGAGAACTGAAGATTGAGAAAAAGAAAGAGGCCAACTATATATGAGGAACCTTAAAGAAAGGAGGATCTCAACAAAGGTGATATAAGGTGACCGAAGCGACAAGGACCAATAAAAAGAATAAGGTAACTATGTCATGGACCAAATAAACATCGAGCAATATGAATATGTAGAACATGCCATAATGAAGCAATCCACAAATCAAGCTATCAACAAAATATATGGAACTTTGATAACCATGGCCATGGCAATACGAAATAAGAAGAAAAAGAATAGATAGCAATCGATGATTAGACAAAACAATTGGGTTAGATTAGGGAAATGTGACTACGAATAACGAACGACCAAAGGAAAAAGAGTGGTCTGGAGAGCAAATAAACAATAAAATAGAAGGTTGGAACACGTAAGGCAAATGAGACTAAAGAGACTAACAGGGCGAATAGCTGAAACGAGTAAAATGAGATGAGAACAACAAAGCAAAGGAAGCAAAGGAACATGTGAACACCTAAAAGCATTACAGAACTTTGACGACAAAGAGAATGCAAAGATCAAACAACAAAAAACTCGTGCCACCACTAAACATGCCCGTTGTCTCAAATGGCATAATGCATGAACGTAACAAGTTCAAGACAAGGGACTTGGTGTATAGATCCCATAACATCAAAAGAGCCTCTCAGTTATAAGCATAAGAAAAATAGAACTGGGACAAGTGAGCATGGACTTATGCACTGTAAAACGAACTATTTGCAAAAATCCAAGAATGGGCCAATGTGAAAAAACTAGACACATAAATATAGTTGCAGAAAAGGAGGGAAAACATGATACAAGTGACAAACTTGTGAAATGAACCTAAAGTCTAACCACAAATACAAACCACAAATATCGATGAAAAGAAACAATGGAAAAAAGGACAATGGAATGAGGAAACAGTGCTAAAACATAGAACGTAAATATGACATCAAGGAAAAAACATGTGATGCCCAGAGCGAAAAAGGGACAACTGCCTCAAAGGCCTAAACATAGGAATGGGATGAAAAAGACACCGAGTGAGACAACAAAAAAACAAGGGCACAAAATGGAGCTGGGGGGCATCATGGGCAATGGGCATGGCAATCAACAAACAACTTAGAAGCACAGAAATTATGAATGAGCCCAATCTTCTGAGCCAGAGGATGCAAACATGACGAATGTGCACGGCAAAAGCTCTCATAAAATGACGATTCGAAGTTACATAGAAATGCATTAGAATCCGAACCAAATGAGCCCAAAAACCATACCTATAGGTTGTGGTTAAGCTACTAGAACTATGAAGAATCCCAAAGCTAAAAAACTTTTGAAGAGGAGAAAAACGACGCTACAAAAACTCCAATTGGATGAGGAGGAAACGAATCAGGGAACACCCGACAATAAGAATGGAAATATTTCAATAACAGTGCAAGAATCGTTAGAAAGAACCCGCCGTGCGGCTCAAGTCCCCATGATAGAAGTATAAAGCCAAAGAAACATCCGCATGTACCCAAAGATGTATAACAACAAAATAAAGTCACGCGAAAAACCCCCGCGCATAGTGATCATGTTCGACCGATGTTACAAAAGAATGCCATGCAAACTCGTATTAAAAAGGCGATACAAATCTACGTTAGTAAATAATGAAGAAAAATATGCATTTTGTAGGAAGGGTCCTATGATTATCCACGTGGCTAAAGACCTAACCAAGCAGTGCAACAAAGTAGCCTAATGCATGCACGAATATACAGATGCAAGACGGAATTGAAAAATCGGAATTTCAAAAACAAGTGACAAAGAATGTATCTAGACTATGTGCTTTATATGCAAGATGTTACACGCTTGCCAAACCAGTGCACAATCTCTATGCCCCTAGCTTCTAATGCAATTGGTCACAAACAACTTGAGAACGCGCAAGTCTACCACAAGTCCTGGTCTTAAGCAACTCGAAGTTCAACATTTGAAAAAAGAACAAAAAACCAAAGGATATAATGAGCCGAATAACACCCATGCTAACTATCATATTCGTGACAATGCGAAACATGCACAAGCCCCATAGGACTCGCCAATGCATAAAACACGCAAATATAACACCCGACAAAAATGTGTCCACGTCATCACTGAGTTGTCAAGAAGTCACCATCATCATACCATGCAAAATGAACCATACTCGAAAGGAACAATTCGTCAATGCCCATGCACTAAACCAATGGTACTAACATATAAAAGATGCTAGAATCCACATGCCGACTAGATATCCAAGTATAGAAACGAAAACATGTTCCACTAAATTGCCCCCCCTACATTCAAGAAGATATGCATGTTATGCTAATATAGTCCTTAGATGGTCAATATGAGATACTTAAGGAAAAATATTCGCACAGATGGGCACCACCACTATGAGAAAGTGAACCACTATAGACACTAAAAAATAAGAACCACTAGAATGCACGTGCATAAGAGACTCAACAAAAGACAATGCTTGATAAAACCGAAGCCATCCTTTGAAATAAATCAAACAAAGCAAAGCAGCCTTTGTACGAGGGAACAAAATTATAAGAACAACAAGTAGTATCATAATGGAAACTAGAGCCTAGAGCAAACGGATGAGAAATCAACGTGATAACCACTACCGATACTTCAACCGCAGGGCACCGCAAAACTAAAGGAGACTCTAGAAGTAATAAAAGGATGCCAAGGTGGATTTGGAAGGTAAAACCCAACCCATTTAAAAACCATAGGAAGAAGGTGAGCAAAACGAATCAATCAAGGCCATCCAAATTGACGGGCAGAGTTGTGGGTCGACCATCGCGGTGATCCGGACATGTCCCGATGGTCGCCACGCTGTCTGCGGATGCGTGAGGTGGTCAACAAAAACTAAAAAAGGCGCGGATGATCGACATCGAACTTCTAAGGCCAGTAAGAGAAGGGGAAGTCTTGTATTCGCAAGAGAAGGGAGATGGAGACCCTTGCAGATCGACTCCTAAGGCACCCAGTAAGAGAAGGAAGCCGTAAAAAGATGACGCATGAAGAATAAGTTACAAGGTGTTGCGTAGAAAAGGAAGCCGAAAAAAGATAAAGATGAAGAATACAAGGTCAAGGTAAAGAGAAGGAAGCCGAAAGAAGATAACTCTGAAGAATACAAGGCGGTGGATGGACTAGGTAGGTTGAGGTAATCGATCTAACAAAACCGGAATGAAAAAGAGACCCCACCAAGAAACGACCGCCTATACAGACGACTGAATTTACCAAAAAATAATCAAACAAAGAGAGGATGAATCAAACCCGGCAACCATGAATCGAAAGGGACCCCGTGACGCCTCAAGGGTCGGGCACTTATCGGTCGGACCGGCACCGGAGCCCCAAAACGCCCAAATCGACCGCAAGAATGTACCGTAAATGAATCAACCAAAAAGATGAACAAAATTCAAACCCGGATGGAAGGCAAAGTCCTTTGGCAAAGCCAAAACCATCTAAGAAACCCGTCGGATCCGATCCGATTTATGGCCTTTCGTTGGACGTGGACGAAGTTCTCTCATGGCCCCAAGCATGGCTTAACCCGCAAAACTAAACAAAGGGAAAAAAGAACCCCTCGAACCAACAGAAGCCATGATAGAAGCTCCAACAGAGATGGAAACGAGCTCAAGCAGACGGAAGATGATTGTGGAGGGCATAGATGGAAGATGATTGTGGAGGGCATAGAAGAAACTTATGGAGGCAAAAGAGAAAGAATAAAAAAGGAGCTCAAGAGAACGCCGATGATTGGACAAGAAGAATGAAGCAGTATAAATAGGAGAGGGAGGAAGGCGTCCCCATCCAAGGAATGTCGGTTCTATTGCTACCGCAATAGAACCGTGGCATTATTAGATGTATGCTTCAAGAACATCTAATAATGATGTCATCAATATTAGCATTGGTCATCAAGGTTGGCATTAACCTTGGACAGGACAATGCTAAGAGAAAGTACCACTAAAAATTGTGTTTACCACATGGTTAGAAAGAAAAGAATTGCATCATCTTTCTACATCTATCAACACAAGTGTCATTTCGATCCACTCGCAAATGTGTCATGCACATATCAAGTTTGTTTATTTTCTTTTAATTTGATTAAAAAATCCAATTGAAGAATATTACATATGCAATGCCTCTTCTTTGCCCAGCAACGCTGGGCAATTTACTAGTACTTAAATGAATTGATGTTATGTTGTGTTCGGACCCTAACAAACAAACATATAATACATTGTCAATATTTTAGAACATAGGTAGGTAGATAGATAGATAGATAGATAGATAGATAGATAGATAGATAGATAGATAGATAGATAGATAGATAGATAGATAGATAGATAGATAGATAGATAGATAGATAGATAGATAGATAGATAGATAGATAGATAGATAGTCTTTTTACGTCATGCTACATTGACAGCGTCCATGAGGACATATGACGGACCCCCAGAGACTTGAACACAAGAGCAATGAAATAGGAGAGTGGCGATACAAAAAGAAGAAGTAAACACAACTCAACATAGTAGAAAGCATTTGTAATGATGTTGTACTCATGTTTAAAACATTTTAATCATATGTTTATTTAAGAACTAAAAATAGCAAATGAAATAGAACATATTGACGGTCCAGGAGCAACAACAATCGGGCCACCAAAAAAACATGGTGTGCAATGTCAAATGTTCAATTTGGAATAGGGATATGATATGGTGGCGTTCATGTTCATGTCCAAAGTACCAAAACATCACAACATCCAACATTCAAAGGGAGCTCCGGTTCTGCAAATGTTGTTTTGGTGGTCTGGAAGATGAATATCATGCTTTGCTGAGATGTGATTCTTTTCGCCACCTGCGGGAGCAACACAGTATTATTGCGTCCAATTTCTATACTTTATTACAATTGTTCCCACGATATCTTGGAGCATACATACGTGAGTTTTGGGAGGAGAGAAATCAGTTATTGGATCTATTTGAGCAAGTTGAAGATCTTGCCTAAGAGATGTGTTGTTTATAGATGTGTTTTTTTTACAAATAATTTCTTTGTACTTGGTTCGCCATGGACCTGAGGATCTGAAGGTGTGAATAAATCAATTTCAATTTCAAAACATTTAAACGTCAAAGTAGTGTTGCACTATAATTATCAGCCTATGAATTCAGACATGGCTAAATCCTTTGCAGCCTTTCCTGCTTGGTGTGCATGCTAAGGCTTCACACAGCAGAACTATAGAAGTAACCCATATTAGCCCTTGTGAACAAGTTCCTCTGATTTCCCTGAATCCTTTGCAGCCTTTCCTGTTTGGTGTGCATGTTAAGGCTTCTCGCAGCAAAACTGTAGAAGCAACCCATATTGAATAAGGAGCCCATGTGAACAAGTTCCTCTGATTTCCCTTCATCAAACTGATACATAGAATCACAATGAAATGGGACTTAATCCATCACGTGAACACCAATGCTAATTGAGTCTTTGAGACCTAATCCTAAAAAAACTTTTAACCAAAAAGTAGTAACAAGTAACTGACATCTTATGCCACATAGCTTACAAGCAAAGAGATGATCATGCATTGCATGCTATATGACCAAGCAATGAGATGATATATTGCTCTGCATCCAAAGGCACAAATGTTTTCCTGCATAACATACCTAGGTTTTCCACAGATCTTCACAGATCTATCTTCAGCTGGTCCCTGTTCAGTTTTATACTGATAGTTCTGTGTTTGGTCTCCAAAACCAGCAGCAGATGCAGATTTTGTGTGATTTTGGAGTGGTCTAAGCAGGTTGATGAATGCTGGCATCACCTGGAAATATATATGGCTTTTAAGACATCATTTCAAAGGGATACGAATCTGTTTGATTGCCATTGCAGCTGCTGGTCGATCAAAAGCCATGTTATGGTGGGAAAGCCTGCACATGGAAAGGGAAAATTGCACAGATATGCCAAGTTCAGAAAGGGGATTTAAAGCTCGTAGCCAAACCCAGCTCCTTTTTTTGTATGTATCGAAGAGCAAGCCTTAACATAGAAACTAAGACCTCGATTATGGCATACAAAAAATATGTTGGCGATGTAAGCCTTTTTATGGAAAGGCAGCCTATGTCGGTGATGCACTTCATACTTTACAGCTTCTGTAAATAGGTTTTCCAATCCGGATATGGAAGTGCTTGCATCTCTCTTTAAAAACGATTCCTCTGTCGACGAAGATACAGGTCTTGTTAACAAATCGGGATGCATCCAGCAGCTCCTTTTCGGACTCTATTCAAAATCACCAAGGTTTTTTCCTTGTAACAATAAGCCCATGCACTTCTTCGAATCTAAGCTGATGCATCCTGCAGTCTGCAACAATAAGATTCTGCACGGTAGCCCTAGATATTAAATCATTACCTGACTATTTGTATAGGTCATAGCTCCTGCTTCGAGCTAGCAACTTCATAACCAGAAGACCACAATCCCCAAGGCCTCCCGCGAATCCAATCCATAGACCAGAACCTAATCCACACAACCCTAAAAAGAACCCTAAAAATAATGGGAGGATATTCACACCCACCACAAAAGAAGCCTCCACCACAGGATTTGCCCCCTTTTCTAAAATCAACGGCTAACAAAAGGGTGCACTCTAGAGATGCTATTTAGTACACCTGGATGAATACGACCACCAAATCATATGAAAATCTTAGAGAAAACAGTACAAAAACACAAAAAAAAAAACTCATGTTATTGTGCTATATATTATACATTCATTAAAATTAATAAATTTCACTCTTACCCTCAGAAAAGAAAAAGAAAAAGAATACATTGTCTGTGCGAACACAAAAGCGGGTGACAAGGTGTAGATCACGCTCAGCTACCAGCACGTAATCCACAGTACTTAAGCCACCCTTTTGGTTCTCTTGCCTACAAGTGTAGCTGGCATAAGATGGATATTGTGCTAAACCATTGGAAATAACTTAAGTCAAAGATGCTACACATCTGAAGCAAGTACCTGCCATATTGCCTGACTGGATGGGCTCTGTCATCCAACGCATGTGGCCAAGAAGTCCTTGTGGCAGAGCTGTAACATGTCCTCTGCCAAGAGGTCAGTTGTTCTATGCCAGTGCATGCATTGAAGTCTCCAAGTAACATGGCATGTCCCAACTGTCTTTGATGTTGTATGCCATCATATAAATCAACATACAGACCTAGCCTATCCACATATGAGTGGTGACAATAGAAGATATAATTTGCATGTAGAAAGTCGCATGTTGCCACAAAAAGGAGGATTACCGCTGCAATTCTGCATTTGTACCCACATATAGCGATTATTTTTGTCCGTCGTTTGTAGGGAGACTGATGGTGCCAATGTTGTTTTGATAGTAGCAGGCTATAACTCCCATGTCCCTGCTTGCATGCGCACTCATTGAATAGTAGTGCTGATAGCCCAGCATATTCAGTAGCCTATGCCCAATATATTCTCAGGTTTCCATAAGAAATATGAAATCCATATTTGGGGTAATGGAGTTGAGACTATCTCCCTTCTACTAGGAGTATCTCCTGCAATTCTAGGAGACTACACAAGCATAGTTCCTTATTTCGGGGTGGCAGATATAGCCTCCCGCAAAGTCGAAATAGTAGCAAGGGGACAGCATTCGGATGCAATGTAGGAGCAGCAGTGGCAGTAGCAATACCCCGAGGGATGACAATACAAGCATGATGACGATGTGATGATGTGTATTAATATTTCAAGAGGCAAAGGCATCTAGACAAAATTAATAACTTGAACTGCATTTCTCTCACTCCCAAGTGTAAGGAGCCTTTATCAATTTCAAGCTGATGTCCTATTACCTTACTATCTTCTGTGTATAAGATCTTTGCGAAAGCTTATGTACAAAAGCTTCGAGACATTCTTGCTAATATCTCTATGCGGTTAGGATTTTTGTCACGGTGTTGCATATTTCTACTACTTATGAAGGTTTTGATTGGGCTTGACTTCAAGGTCATAAAATAGTATATCTAAAATTGGACTTTGCAAGAGCATAGAATAGTATTGACTAGACTTTCTTAGAGAAATGTCTCTTATGCTTTGGTTTTAGTGCAAAATTCACAGTGGATGTCATGAGATTTCACTATTATGCTCTCCCTTCTATTACCTTTCAAGGAAACCCTCAACATTCTTTCAGGTGGATTGTGGTATCCATCAGGGTTGTCATTGGCTCCACTATTGTTTATAGTTGTGGAAGAGGTTCTTGCCCAAGTCTTTCCTCTTGCAGCTTAGGAAGGAATCTTGCATGGACTTTCTATAAAACAATGGGTTGCAGCAGATTCGTAATCAATATGCAGATGATACTTTCCTTTTCTTGAGGGCAGATGAGCAAAATTTGTAGAATGCCATCTCCTTATTGTATTCTTTTTCCCTAACATCTGGCATTTTTGTTGGTTGGCAGAAGTCTATGATACTATGGGCATTGGACTCTCCAGCTCTACCATATGTAACTACTGCCTTTCCATGGCAGGTTCTTCTCTATGGTAAATCAACCAAACATCTTGATATCCTTGTAGGTGTTCATATCTCATTTGGAGATGCTGAAGAGGCAGTGACTAAGAGCTTCGAAAAACACTTCTTTTGGTGGTCCACAACTAAGCTTTATGGTTGGATGAATTGTTGTGGCCAAGTCAGTTCTTAGTAGCACCCATGTGTATATACCTTCATTCATGTTGACTCCACTGTCAAAAGTACAAACTCATTATCAGAGCATGTTGCCAAAGCACTTCGGCAGTCTTGAGCTCATGCCTCCCACCTTGTTTATCAATCTTTGGAAATGTGCATCTCTTTTGAAACTTCATCTATTAGGCCACTTCTCTTGTAAGCCCTGTTTTATCCACTAGCAACATACTCAAATATTTATCCATTTATCAAAGGATTACTTATTGCATGGGAGACTGTACGGTCTCTATTTCATTTTCACCATCTTGCATGCATTAGCACGGATGCGAGTTGTTGGTGGATTCTCTTGGATGGTGGGCCTCTGGTACTCTTCAATTCATCCATTGACTCAGCGTCGATGGAAATTGGCAGGTGTGCATATAGTGATTGGTATAACAATCAGATGCAATGGCTAATATGAGAAGAGTTTAGAGCTAAGTTCCTCATTTTAAGGTGGGATTGAGTTATTTGGTAGAAGATGTCTTCAGTTCTTCCTCCAAAATAGTATAGGTGGATGCCCCCAACTTTGATTGGTCCATGAGCTCGTTAAAGCAAATAAGTTGGTGAAATCCATGTACAAGATTTTGCTTGCTGCTGAAGTCATGCCTCCTTCAATAAAGTGGCCTTTGTTCAAATAGGGAGCAACAAAAAAACAGCGTGAAGGTGGGTTTGGGATAAAACTGCTTCATCTCAAAGTATCAATTTTATGGTGGCAAATCATTCATCACTATGTGCGAGTTATTATTGTGGTCCTCAGATTTTGTCTGTGTCTGCAATTTGTCCCTTATGTGCAGAGAGGAATGAGACAATTGAACATTGCTTCTTCCTATGCTAACATGTCAGGTATGCATGGTTGTGGCTTCAAGGCCTCTTTTGCTATAACTTGAATAGCCAACAGGTGTTATTAGCAGTCAATTCAAGTGGCTGAATTTTTTTGAAAAAAAGGGCTTCTCATTTGGCTTCTGCATGGATCATCTGGTCCATTTATGTGACGCTCCAAAGACAGAGATACCGGCCTTAGGACGATATTGTAATCGCCTGCCACGCCAGACATCGCCACTCGACGGTGGACGTTTCAAAGACAAAGATAATGGCCCCAAGACGATAATCGATCGTCACACGCTGCAGACACGCCCCACCGATCGACGGTAATGCCAACGGATAGCCGTAAGTAGCCCTAGGGGCAACTTGCTAGGAGTGTTCATATATTATTAATGTGCACATGTGCACATTAATGAGGGCACACCTTTCCATGTTGGCATATTTTGCCACCTAGCCATTAAAGGCAAGTGGGGCCTTTCCAATTATCCCACATGCCAAATTGGGTAATTGGAAACCCTAGCCTAAACCCCATGTCTATTTAGGGTAGGAAAACCCTAGCTTGCTAGTTTTTCGGCCCTAGGGGTTTTAGGATTTCGATTTTGGCTGCCCCAGAGCCAAAACCGCCCCTTGACGCCTCGAGCTTAATTGCGCCATCTCCTCCCTGGCCACAACAGAGGATGGTTGAACTCAGTCAGGAGGAGCCACTCAAGGATCAGTATTTGGTCAATTTAATAGCTTTAAACCGTCTTCTAGTCATAGAATCAAGAGGGTTAGACTATTAAATTGCCCATAGCCTATCTAGATCGTAGATCTAGGACACTAACTAAAGAACCTAATTTCTATGATTAGATCTAGTTCTTTAGTTCTTCCGTGATGTATTTGGATGATGTATCTCTGTGAACTCCTTGTATTGGGAAGGGGGTAGAAGCCCCAAAGCTTGTAGTTGATGCTCCTAGAATAGCCTCTAGCACATAATGTAGATTCGCCCGGTAAGGTACAAGAGCCACACCCGGGTTGTGGGTGAAGGGGCCAGACCGGCTAAGAAGGAGGTTCATGTTCTAACTCCCTGAATGATCCCCCGTGTGTGTAAAGCCCATTGGGAGTCTAATGGCTTACCACCGAAAAGCGGTAAGGCATGGGCTCCGATAACTGAAGTGGTGTACACTTTCCGTGGGTTCACGTAACGGGCCGGGCCCCTCTAGTCACCTTGAGTCCGCATGTAGATCTCTCGAGGGAGTGATCCCACCTGCCCCATCGAACCGGGAGGATGAGACCAGTGAATAGCCCCTTCGGCTATGCATCCCGGCGGGCTCTGATCAGTCCCAACACCTTTTCAGCCTACTCCAAAGTGTGCAATGTGAGGGGCGGATGGAGTGGACAACCCAATGCCATGTTCTTATAACTAGCCAAATCCATTGCCATGAATTTTGTCTGCAATGAACTCGAGACCCAAGCCCTGGCCCCCCCTTGAGTCCGAGCCTTGGGTAGGATTCCCTATGTGATGTGCTGATCTTTGTCTATGCAGATATGTGGAGGGCCATCCTTCGAGATGGTCACATGATGTTGATGTATGTGCTACTGACATGTATGTTCACGCTTCCGCAGCTAGGTAGGCCCTGAGGGAGACAGGGTAGAATGACACCTTCACTCTTCCCACTGGGACCGTTGTGCAAAGGACATGTGGAGGGCCCAGACGCGATGGAGCCGGGTGTGGGGAAGAAACTCGGCTTGTATACTGGTGAGTGCAACCGTGATACGCAGTAGGGGACGTCACGCTGGTATCGAGCAATGTTCTTGGAGACCAAGAGCAAAGCTAACCGACCATGTTCCAAAGTAGTACTAACTTGATAGGATCCTCAAGCCTCGAAAAGTGGGAAGATTTTTTCTCACCTTTGTAGTTTATGATAAGCTAGTAACAATTAAGTGAATTGGAATTTAACAACATTAAAAAGAATGAGCCAAAAATTTTCCAAGTGAGGTGGTCTCACAGCTCGCGCCTGGTCGCAGAACTAAATTTTTGTTTTGAAGCGAGGCTAAGCCGCGGAGACATCGAAGTCAAAAACATCAAAACATGAGGAATTTGTGAAAAATAATGTGGTAAGGCTAATTCTAAGGTAGGAATTAGTTAGAATAGCATGTTTTGATTATCTAAAAACCCTAGAAAGTATTAGATTGATGTCCGCTACGGGTCGCAAAACTAAACATTAGTATTGAACGAGGCTAAGCCGGGAGACCAATAGGTAGAAAAGTCTGAAATAAGTAGAAGTTTTAGCTAAGTTGGTGCCTTTAGCAGTTAAAACAGAAAGCAACTTGAGTTTTGACCTAAAATGGCCAAGCTATAAATAGATGCGTAACCCCCTCATTTTTTCGCCCAAGCCCTAGAAATCTGCTCTTCCCAACTTAGGGCGATCTTTCTACGCTTTTATCCCATTGACGATCCGCAAAGCATGGCCCGAACCAAACAGTATCAAGAAGGAAGCTGCCCCAGCGAAGCCCACCACCGAGGCGGGAGATCATTCGAAAGATGCTTCGCGGAGAGGCTTCGCGAGGGTCGTTCGCCGGACGAGGAGCAAGACGTCCGATCTGATTGAGGGCTTCAATCAGCAGGCAGTAACAAGACGAGGCCACATCACCGAACTCCATGGACGAGGAGACGAGGGAGGTGTATGAAGAAATAGAGCAGGAGATCCAAAAACAGAACAGCAGATTCATTCAGACGCATCCACGGAAATCCTCGAAAGCAGGATGAGCAGTGATGTGTCCGAGCCACGGAGGGTAGCGACCTTAGAAGGTTCATCGAAAGTACGAAATGGTAAGAGAAGGGAAGACAAAAAGAGGAAAAGGAAGGAAGAGGAACAAAAGGCGCCAGTAAGAGAAGAAGAAAGCAAAGGGAAGTTCATGGTCTGGCATAAGGAGAACTTTAAGGATCACCTCACAAGGAAGACGCTTAACCCCAACATCATCATCAAGGTTTTTAACCCGACGAACCCCAAACCCCTCCGGACGACTCTTTCGGGAGGAGGACTTCAACCCTAATGCCGCAGTGGAAGCTCTTCCAAGCACCCAGCGACGAAAGCAGAGGTACCCGAAAGCAAGCCAAGACCTCGAAAGCAACCCCAAAAGAAGACCAAGTGTAAGCCCCCGAAAATCTCGCCCGCATGGGATAGAAAGAAGCAACCACGACCACCGAAGCCGGAAGTTTTCCACGCCACCGATTGTGGTGAAGATCTACGAGGAAGATGAGAGAGCACGAGGCCTACATGAAGAAATGGGAGGCCTACAACAAATATTATGAAGAAACAGGTTAGGTTCATCGAGGAGGGCTTAACTCAACGGCAAAGAAACCTTAAGGCCGCCACCACCGGCCCAAGGTTCCCAAGCCGCCACCCGTGAAGAAAGCTGATAGGAAAGAGGTGGAGAGAAGAGCTAAGGAGATTAGGACACTTCCAACAAGAGCTTTCGTCTCCTAATCCCCCGCGGCCCCCTTCGCCCGTTGGTGGAAGTGAAGTGATGCAGCCTACGTAATCGCACTTTAGAGTCACTGACGAGGGCCACGGTAATGCAAGAGGCGGTTGAGGCAAAGATAGTGCAACACTTTGAAGATTCAACAGCACCGCACTATCCCAAAGCGGGTAACCTTAATGCGACAAGACATGAGTCTTATGACCCGCATTAAGGAGAATGCCCTTAGAAACTTTTTTGTTGTAAATAATTAAAAATTTTGTAATATAGACCAATTTTAAACCTTTGATGACATAAACTTGGTTAATTAGAGCAAATTAATAAGTTTTAGCTTTTTTATTTAGTTGAAATAGGACATTTGGGGAGCCGAGACATGATGTTCACGCTACCGTCGCAAAACAAAAGTTAGTATTGAAGCGAGGCGAAGTCCGGAGACCCTCGCCCAAGCTTGACCAAACAGCTCCAAATTGACCAAATAAGGGTCGATTCGCCTAAATTGATGAGCCCATCACCCTTACACCATTAGTTTACCCAAGTTGGACATCTTTGATCGAATGAGATCGATCTCCACAATACCGGGTCGCGAAAACAAAAGTTAGTTTTGAAGTTTGGTATTAAGTGTGAGACCTCTTACCATTTCTTCACCAGACTTGTCAAAGTCACCTTCAACCTACCGCGATAGCATCTTTTAGGTAACCTAGCCTTGTTCAAGCATCTCCTATAGTCCTCAAACTCCTATTTTAACCTCGATAAGTTAGAATTACCCAATCCTAGGAAATTTTCAAGTCATCCAAAAATTAGGGTTTCCCTTTTCTATAAATAGACCCGCCATTTCTCGGATAGCACCCTACAAAAATCTGCTCCCGCCTCTTCTAGCCGATTTCCCAACTCCCCCAGGCGCTCTTTGCAACCGTGCTTGTTACCCTCTTCCTCGCAATTAATCAATGGCAACTTCGATTTTATTGTAGATGGTACAAATAGCCACGCCCCGCGCCGAGGCCGACGGCGTCACCAAATCTTCCGTGATCTTCAGAAGGAGGTAGACGCCCAGCAACCTTGCACGCCACCCCCAGCTTTTATAGTAGAGTCCCTGACCGAGTTTCAAGCTAGGGTAGAACCCAGCTAGTGCAACTCCCCCTTGTGTAGGATATTTTGTTCCTAGACAGCCCCCTCAAGAAAAGATTAGACGATGTCCCTAACATCGCCAAATACCTCACAAACAAAGCGCATCGCACACCCGAGCCAATGGTCCTAATCGGCCAACGTGACCAAGTACTTCTCTTTCAACACCGCTACGGCAATTTTTCTCACCCACCGCGTCGGTAGAACACCGCGGGGGAAAACCTCCATTCCCCCATGGACGCGGGACCCATTAGCCATAGCAAAGAGAACAACGGGTCCTCACACAAGATGAACAGGAGCAGGAAGGAAGGAAGAAGACTTCGGATGAACAGAATGTGAGGAGGAGGAAGACGATGTCGAAGCTCGACTCCACGGAGGAACGGCAAAGCAGAGCAGGAGTGGCAAGACTTGAAGAAGCCGGGCAGACTCGAGTCGCGCCACCCTGGGTTAGGCATCACAAGCCTAGCTCCCATTATCGCCGAAGGTGAGGAGTTTCCGCTCCTAAGCTTACATTCAAAACCTCCCTGAGTGCGTGAAAAGGGAGTATCGACCAAGAGTTGCTCGCACCAACTCCGGAAGAATGTATTTGACGACTTCATCGTCCGGGGAGAGTCGGACTTCCCCTCCAAGTAAGGGAAGCCGACACTTACATCGGAGAGTTTACCCTCCGACATCCAAGCCTACAAAGAATATCGTGCAGATTATGGAGGCGCATAAGGCGCAGAACAAGCTACCGACGGAGGAAGAGTTCCTTGCTCTTCAGTGAACGATGGGGATCCGCTATGCGCACCCTCAAACATCCTAATCTGAGAAGTCGGCCTCGCCAAAGACCCCCTGGATAGGACAGCGACCTCGACCCTCGTGAGGGTTTCAAAGCCGAGACTGGCGTGGAGCTCACCACGGCGGGAGGTTGATGATTTCGGAAGCGCATTACGTAGCCGATACCGAAAGTGGCCGAGGACCGCCTCGCGAACGACAGTGTCACTACGCTTATTACCCCGCGCCCTGATGGATGGAAGAATAGCGTTATCCACCGCAAGTTCACCCCTTGGTGAGGCGGCAGGGAAGGAGTATCATTGTCGATTGCACTCAGATTCTACGGGCATGCACGGCTACCCCTTAACACCGGTATGCAATCCCCGTGAAGAGAGCTGGTAGCACTCGACGCCTTCGACTTCGCCATACCTTTACAAAGCGGCAAGTGCAAGATCTGGATGGCGACCAGCCCTTATACCTCCCAACCGAGAATAGAAGATTTAGCAAGAGCATGCTGTGGTGGATCTCCAGCCAATGTTCTTAGGAACTTGGGCCATTCGTGGGAACAGCCCCAAGTGAAAAAGTTCCCCGAGGATAATCCATCTTACCTAAGATCAATGTAAAATGATTAGCTCTAGTTGCAATTTCTTGTATTAGTGTAATATAAAATATAAATATAACATTCTTCTTTGCACTTATAAATGTTTTGTTGATATATTTTGTGTCCCTCAACCATGCCAACAAACATAAATAATACAAGAAAGCAAGGAAAAACTAACCATGTAGATATAAACCACTTGTGTATGCGTAAGCCAGAGGCCTCGAAAGCCAGAGAACGAATAACCCGCGAACTTACAGGGTTGGGGAGTCTGAGCCCGTGCCAGCCTCCAAGCAAGGAACCCGCTTGAAGAATTTGGACAAATGACCCCCTTAAGAAGAAATATCGCAAATGAGGACAGACGAACAGAGATAAAGGCCTTCAGCTAGCCGCACGCTGTGGAGCGTGTTCTGGTGGGTAACGCCAATCGCCGCAAGCATCAGCACCGAGAAACGATAGAGACAAGAAGAGGAGCAAGAGAGGAAGGTCCCCAGCTCGGACCGACTCAAGCTCGATTCGACGACTCGAGGAAGAAGAAGAGCGTAACCAAGACCCAACAGAGGGAAGGCGAGGAACGCCCTGAGGGACGACAAAGGGACACAAGAACCTCCGACTACCAGAAGAAAGTAGACTCGCAGATTGGGAAATGTTTGAAGGCCAGAAGCTCGAGCAATTCTCAGCGAAGAACAGTCGTCGCATGGAGGCGTAGGCTTGGCTTGACGAGATGAATATCACGCAATGCCTATGGTATGAAGGATAAGGATAAAGGCAAAAGTATGCTGGTGGGTTACAAATAAACGCTGACGAGCACTCCGACTCCAAAGACTTTCCAAAGACTTTCCAAAGACTCCAAAGACTTTCCAAAGACTTTGCACCCAAAGACTTTCCATGGTGTGAAGATTTTTCAAAGGGTTTTAAAAGCATGCGCCCCGGTGGGGTGGTTTTTGCACCCCACCAAAGATACTTTTGCCCTAAAGGCGTGGTGGCAACTGGGGAGCAAAGACGCATTTGGTGGAAGGGCTATGCCAAGGCTCATGGCTTAAGCAGAGATGCTTGCGTGTTCAAGAAGTTTGCTAAAGCCTTCAAGCCATTATTATCCCAAGAGAGCACAAGTCCAAGATGATGCCAGCTCTACAAAGTTGCAAAGAAGGCAACAATTTAAATACGTAAATACACAGAGGAATTTATGAGGCTAAGGCTGATGTGCCAAAGTTAGAGAGAAGCACGCAAAGGAAAGCTACATTGAAGGTCCTGAATGAGGAGATCCGCGAAGTTTGTAAGGGCAATAAACCCGGCAGAATGCGATCGGGTTTTGAGTCCAAGGCAATAAGTTTGCAAGGAACAGACCTCGTAATACGGGCGAGGCAGCATTATTACCAAGATAAAGGCAAGGCACAGGCAGCTTCAGCCCGAGAGGACAGCCAGCCTGTGACCAGCTAGAGCCCCATATAGTGGCAATCAAGGGAAGCAAAGGAGAGAAGAAGCGGTGTGTCTTTCAAAGACAAACAAGAAGGGTCAAACTACTCCAAAGCAAGGCGATCCTTTTTCAAGGTGCCATGCCCAAGGAGAAGAAGAGACAGTGAGTGCATAGAAAGCGCCTTTGCTTCGTGGGTTTCCAGCCAAAGCCATAGGACAAATAACCGCCCATATGTCATGAGTGCAGCGCCAGCAGAGTGGGAGATTGGGACACCGCCCGGACGACGAACGGCGAGGAGGCCCGCGACTACATTCGTGGTGAGTGTCATATCTTTGCCGAATAGATACGAGCAAGCGGGAGAGCCAAGATAAAGTAATTTCCACAAGAGGAAAGGCCAAGGCCAAGTCATTTATAGTCCCGATAGATTCGAAGTAGCCATAACTTTTGCATCTCCCGGAATGGTTCAAATGTTGAAGTTGAAACCATTAAAGTCAAAGCCAAGGCCCCTGTCTTAGCAAGTGGAGCAAGAAGGGCGCATCGGTGTAAAAGAATCAACTTTGACATCGACTTGTAGGGGATTAAGATCCGTGATGGGGGCGTAATAATAATGGGCATTGGCAAGTTTTAATTTGATAATAGGTATGGAGTACCTTGGACCAGCGGGGCCATTATCGACAGGGAAAGCGGAAAGGTGACCTTCCCAACAATCTCGACGGCAAGATCATTGAGATAGCAGGTAAAGAAGTTGTTCCCATCATGCGGTGCATGTCTTCTAAATGGTCGCTCAAGTGCATCAAGAGTGAGCAAGTAGCATACATCAAGCTTGAGATTAGTGAGCCGGAATTGGAAGGAAGCAAAGAAGACAAGATGCTCGAAGTCGCCGGGCAAATAGCTAAGTTGATCACCGAGTTCCACCCATCTCTTTCGTGATGAGATCAAGCTCTCCCTCCTAGGGGAGTCGAGTGCAGATAGCACTCGAACCCGGAACAAAGCCTACAAGCAAGGCTCCATATAGAATGACAACGCAGGAGTTTGTCTGAGCTGAAGAAGCAAGCTAGGTGAGCCGCCGACCTAGGTTTCATTAGACCTAGTGTCTACCGGCCGCTTGGAGTCCCATTCTTTTGTCAAGAAGAAGGATGGATCTTTGAGGATGTGCATAGACTATAGACCCGGTTGAATAAGCACACCATTAAGAACAAGCATGCTTCCAAGATCGACGACTTGATGGATCAGCTTCAAGGAGCAAAGATCTTCTCCCAAAATCGAATTTAAGGTCAGTTATCATCGACACGGATAAAGGAGGAGGATATCCACAAGACCGGGCCTTCGTGACGGGCAGCGGGTATGGGCATTATGAGTTCACGCGTGATGCCTTTCGCTTATCAATGTCTCAAGAACGCTCATGAGGTTCATGAACTATATCTTCGTGGGAGTTCCCCGGACACCTTTGTGATTGTTTCTTTGATGACATTTTGGTGTATAGCAGATCCCTTTGAAGAGCACGGCAACACTTGAGAAGGGTGCTAGAGAAGTTGAAGAGGCACTTGTAACGCCAAGTTGTCGGCGCCACTTGCAACAGAAGGTGGAATACCTTGGTCATGTGATCTCGGCAGAAGGCATCTCGAATTTACCCCCGCCAAGATTGAAGAAGGATTCAGCGGGGTCGGGCGCCTAAGAATGTGCACGAGGTCAGAAGTTTTCTTGCCCAGTTGTGGTACTACAGAAGTTCACAGAAGAACTTTGTTAAGATAGCAGCCCCGCTAATCGCATCGGGACGAAGGGTAGAAGGTGAAAGATTGGGTAGAGCATTGGCACAAGAAAGCCCAAAAGGGTTTGAATTGTTGAAAGAAGCTCGGAATTTACGTGATGCGAAAAGTAAGATAGCTACGTGCAAAGGCTTATGCAAGAAGAGATGCGGTAGCAGCATATGGCCCCTGTGAAGATGAACGACGCAGAGACGCCGCTACCCAACGACGCATCAGGAATTGCTTGCGGGTTGTCGTGGCATTAAGAATATGGAGGTACTATCTCTTGGGGAAGGAAGTTCCAATTGGATACCACCATCGAAAGCCTCCAATATGTATTCACGCTAAAACCACACCTCAACCGAGGCAACGAGATGGATGGAGTTCCTCAAGAATATGACTTTGATATAGTCTGCTGCTTCGGGAAGCTCAATGTGGTAGCAGATGCTTTCTTCAAGGCATCCCCCGACAACTAGAGTGCATTGTAATGTAACTTCCGGACGCCTCCAAATGACTTTGGTAAGAAGATTGAAGAGTCCTTGCCAATGGATGTGGATTTCTGTGGAGTATGGACAAGCCTCTCTAAGGAGGCTAGAACACGTGATAAAGAGCTGAGACCTTCAAGCATTATAAGAAGGAAGGCAACCGTTATACCATAAGAACAAGTTGCTGCACAGAATCATCGGGTGTAAGGAAGTTGATCCTCCATGACACGCTTCAACTTGACCCAATAGCTGGCCATGCGGGATTCATGAAAACATATTTCAAAGTGCGCAATAGCACTATTATTGGCCGGGAATGAAGAAGCAAATAGCTCGCTACATCAAGGAATGTCGGACTATGCCGCCAGACGGCTGAGCGCTTCGAATTCGGGGGCATTAGAGCCATTAGCGTGCCAAACGCTTAAGTGGGAGGTAATCAAAGATGGACTTCATCACAGACTCCCAAGAGCGGCCGAGAGGCAAGGATGCCTTGATGGTAGTAGTCGACAAGTTGTCGAAGATGGCACATTTTGTGCCTTGCAGACCACATGTGTGATACGCTATGGATACGCCAAACAAAGCTCTTCACCAAAGAGATCTTCGTGCTTCATGGCATGCCAAGGGAGATTATTCAGCCGAGGGGATCCGGTTCATGAGTGCCTTTTGGCAAGACCTCTTTACACGACTTATTCGCACTAAGCTATCCATGAGCACGCCAGATCATCCTCGACGGATGGGCCGACGGGCTGACCAACAGATCTTAGAAGACATAAGAAACTATGTCCGAATAAGCAAAGTATGTGGGAAGAATTTATTCACTTGGTGGAGTTTGCATACAATAGCACCAAGCGTGAATCATCCCAAATATGCGCCATTTATGATCAATTATGGCTATCGCTAAGTTTAACTCCGCACTTGGCACAACCCCCGTCAAAAGTAGAAGTTCGCAGCCAGCATGTTGGCCGATATGCAGCAGCTCGTGGAAGAAGTTCGAGGTTATACGCTAGAAACAAGAAGTCGAGAAGAGCATGGACACAAGCATCGAAACGTCGAGAGAGTTCAAAGTTGGAGACGATGTATGGCTCAAGATAAAGGTGAAGCGGTGGCTTCGAGGATTGGCAATTGCAAGAAGCTTGCTCCAAGGTGGGCTGGACCCTTCGTAATAATCAAGAGAGTAGGTAATCAATCCTACAAGTTAGAATTGCCGCAAAGACACCTAAAGATTCATAAGGTCTTCCACGGAGTTTGTTGAAGAAGCATACTCCAAATCCGGGCGAAGTCTTGGACACTCAACGTTGTTGGAAATGACGGAGGAGCAGCTGGAAATAGTTCGAAATGATTCTTGATAAAGCTTTCAAGAAGACAAGGAGGTCGGAGTTCCTCCAATACTTGGTCAAGTGGAAACACTTCGCTGTGGAAAACGGCGCGGGTACTTCTAAGGATTTAGTAAAGCGGCATCCACGCTTTATGGAGCAATGGGGACGGCAAAGGTCATCTCGAAGAAACGCCGTGCATGTCGATTTGTGTAGGTTAATTTTTGTATAGATTAATCCACGATGCAACCTTATGCTTGGTATGGGTCGCATGCGTTGTTCGATGATGAGACCACTACGGTGATCTCTAGGGTGGTGTAATGTCAATGTAGGCATGACCGCGTTTCGATGGGCGAAAGTGGAAGGTAGATTAGAAAGTCTCGTCCTTGTCCCACGGAAGGAGGCGACCTCGAGAAAAGAGGTCATTAAGGAATGCATTGATAGGAAAGCACCTTTAGCCCCATATATGCTTTGATAGGAGGAATCCATCCACGAGAAGGATATCCTCCACGCCGGCAACTAGAGGTGTAGGCATGAGCCGCATATAGGCATATAGGGGCAGTCTCCACCGGCCATTATGGAAGATTCATCCTCTTCCTATGCCGAGATTAGCCATGCATTCATGTAGATAGGTGGGTTGGTCACCATATAACCAAAATTTATTAAATAATTAAAAACGGTAATTAACGTGGTGTCGAATCACAGGCCAGCCAAGAGAGCCCGACAAGGCAAGGAGGTCGAGTTTGAAGACTTGCAACACAAGTTTTGTTGGAATGTGTTGCAAGGAATGAAGAGTACCCAGGACAATAACTATAGATATGAAATGTTGAAATGTTGTCTAATTTAAGATAGTGAATACCTTGTTTAATGATGTTATGAATTGTTAAGTATTCCATAGTATGATGACGTGATAATGTTTTAAAGATATTACCTTAGGGTAATCCCGTAAATGTATAACTATTATATTGTATGCATCATGTTGATTGCGCATTTGCAGATTAGTAAGATCCCAAGGTGGGAAGACCCACGATCTTGCTTGACAAAGACATCATTTCAAAGGTGGGGAGAATGTGGCGTTCCGGCCGACAAGATATACGGTCCCAAGGCGATATCATCTTGTCTTTGCCACATTGCAGCCAACGCCACTCCGTGATCATGCCAACGGATAGCCGGTAAAGTAGCCCTAGGGGCAACTTGCTAGAGTGTTCATATATTATTAATGTGCACATGTGCACATTAATGAGGGCACACCTTTCCATGTTGGCATATTTTGCCACCTAGCCATTAAAGGCAAGTGGGGCCTTTCAATTATCCCACATGCCAAATTGGGTAATTGGAAACCCTAGCCTAAACCCCATGTCTATTTAGGTAGGAAAACCCTAGCTTGCTAGTTTTTTCGTCCTTAGGGGTTTTAGGAGCTCGGTTTGGCTGCCCGGGGAGCCAAAACCCGCCTCCCGTATTTGCCCGTTTAATTGCGCCATCGGTTCCCGACCAAGCATTTCAGGCGGGGATGGTTGAACTTCGGGTCAAAAGGCCACTCAAGGATATCAGATTTGGTCAATTTAATAGCTTAAACCCGTCTTCTAGTCATAGAATCAGTAGGGTTAGACTATTAAATTGCCCATAGCAAACTATCTAGATCATTAGATCTAGGACACTAACTAAAGAACCTAACTCTATGATTAGATCTAGTTCTTTAGTTCTGTGATGTATTTGGATGATGTATCTCGCGGAACTCCTTGTATTGGGAAGGGGGGTAGAAGCCCTAAAGCTTGTAGTTGATGCTCCTAGAATAGCCTCTCTAGCACAATGTAGATTCGCCGTGGTACAAGAGCCACACCCTGGTTGTGGGTGAAGGGCCGACCGCTAAGAAGGAGGTTCATGTTCTGACTCTGAATGATCCCCCGGTGTGTAAAGCCTACCGGGATCAGTGTGACTAGGTCTAATGGCTTACCACCGTCTTGAGGTAAGGCATGGGCTCGACACCCGTGAAGTGGTGTACACTTTCCGTGGGTTCGCCAAATAACACGCAAGTGGCCCTCTAGTCACCTTGAGTCAGCATGTAGATCTCGGAGGGAGTGATCCCACCGCCCCATCTGAACGCTGGGAGGAGAGACCCGTGAATAGCCCCTTCTGGCTATGCATCCCGTGCGGGCCACGGTCAGTCCCAACACTTTTCAAATTTACTCGCAAAGTGTGCACGGAGGGCGGATGGAGGGACAACCCAATGCCATGTTCTTATGCTAGCCAAATCCATTGCCATGAATTACATGCGCAATGAACACGGGGAGACCCAAGCCGCCAGTCCTCCCCTTGAGTCCGAGCCTTGGGTAGGATTCCCTATGTGATGTGCTGATCTTTGTCTATGCAGATATGTGGAGGGCCATCCTTCGAGATGGTCACATGATGTTGATGTATGTGCTACTGACATGTATGTTCACGCTTCCGCAGCTAGGTAGGCCCTGAGGGAGACAGGGTAGAATGACACCTTCACTCTTCCCACTGGGACTCGTTACGGGTGCAGTGACATGTGGAGGGCCCCAGACGATGGGCTATGGTGTGGGGAAGAACTGGCTTGTATACCGGTGGAGTGCACCGCAGATAACGCAGTAGGGGACGTCACACCGACTGACGTGTACGCCAACGTGTAGCCAGGCCAGTAGCCCCTAGGGGGCAACTTACAAGGTATGTGTATTTATTAATGTGCACATTTACCAATGTACACATTTATTAAGGTGCACACCTTTCCATGTAGATACATTTATGCCACCTAGCCATTAAAGGCAAGTGGGCCATTCCCAATTATCCCACATGCCTAAAGGGATAATTGGAAACCCTAGCCCTAACCCCTTGTCTATTTAGGTAGGAGGAAACCCTAACTTGCCATTTTCGTCCATAGGGTTCTAGAGCTCTGTTTTGGCTGCCCCAGGAGTCAAAAGCGCCTCCCAGACTTTGTCTAAGCGAATTGCACCATTAGTTCTCCTTGATTCGAGCAGTTCAGCAGGATGGTGGAACTCAGGTCAGGAGGAGCAACTCAAGGATCATGTATATATAGTCGATTTAATAGTCTAAACTATCTTCCAGTCATTGTATCAGTAGGTTTAGCCTATTAAATCGCACTTAGCAGCTATCTAGATCTCTAGATACCAGACTCTAACTAAAGAACCTAATTCTATGATATAGATTAGATCTAGTTCTTTAGTTCTCTATGATGTATATGGATGATGTATATCTGTGAACTCCTTGTATTGGGAAGGGGGGTAGAGACCTCAAGCTTGGTAGTAGATGCTCCTAGATTAGCCTCTCTAGCACACTGTAGATTCGACCTGTGTACAAGAACCACATCTGGTTGTGGGTGAAGGGGCCAGACTGGCTAAGAAGGAGGTTCGTGTCCTGACCCTTGAACGATCCCTCTGGTGTGTAAGGCCTTCCGGGGATCATTGTGACTAGGTTTAATGGCTTACCACTGAGTGCGGGTAAGGCATGGGCTCGACACCCGTGAAGTGGTGTTCACTTTCCAGTGGGTTCAGTCGAATAAGGGCAGTGGCCCTCTAGTCACCTTGAGTCAGCATGTAGACCTCTGGAGGGAGTGATCCCTACCTGCCCCATCGGAACTGGGGAGATGCAACCCAGGAATAGCCCCTTTGGCTATGCATCCGGCGGGCTACAGTCAGATCCCAACACTTTTCAGCCTACTCTGCAAAGTGTGCACAGGAGGGGCGGATGGAGTGGACAACCCGATGCCATGTTCTTATGCCAGCCAAATCCATTGCCATGAATTCTGTCTGCAATGAACTATGGAGACCCAAGCCGTCAGTCATCCCTTGAGTCTGAGCCTTGGGTAGGTCTTCCCATATGTATTGTGCTGATCTTTGTCTATGCAGATGTTGATGTACCACCCTTCGAGGTGGATATGTGATGATATTGTTTACTGACATGTATGTTTACGCTTCTGCAGCTAGGTAGGCCCTGAGGGAGACGGGGTAAAATGACCCCTTCACTCTTCCCACTGGGACTCGTTACAGGTACAGTGACACGTGGAGGGCCCTGTATCAGTGTGGAGCTGGTATGGGGGATGAACTCCTGTTTGTATATGGTGAGTGCACCGTATACGAGTAGGGGACGTCACATGGTATCAGAGCCATGTTCTTGGAGACCAAGAGCAAAGCACTGACCATGCTCCCAGTAGTACTAACTTGATAGGATCCTCAAACCTCGAAAAATGGGAAATTTTTTTCTCATTTTTGTAGTTTATGCTAAGCTAGTAACAAGTTAAGTGAATGAGAATATAACAAGATTAAAATTAGTGAGCCAAACCTTCAAATAGTAGGATGGTCTCACACGTCGCGCCAGGACAGATAATGAGAATCTCATTTTTGGGCTCAATAACATTAATGAGACATTGAGCCCAAAACACCCTGAAAAGTCATGAATTTCAGAAAAGTAACTTGGTAATTCGAATTTTAAACTAGGAATTAGCTAGAATTAGTATGTTACATCCCTAAAAACATGTTTAGGAAGTATAAATTTTAGTATTAGAATCCACCATGTGTTCATGCGTCAAGGCCAGACCAAAATGGAACCTTCATTTTACGTAAAAGCAATGTGTGAGACCATGAGGTTAGAAATGCTTAAATTTAGGTGTTTTAAGTGTTTTAGGTGACCCAAAAGGGTAGTTTGAAAAAATGGCCCGTCTATAAATAGACCTAGGACCCTCCTCATTCCCACGTTCTTCCTTAGAAATCTGCTCTCGTTTGCCAAGGCGATCTTCTCGTGATTGACATTGACGACCAAAAAATGGCCCTGACAAAGCATCAGCTAGAGTCCTCCGTGTGTTACTTTCCCCAGCCCAAGATATGCTTCAGAGCCGCCTTCTCTCGTGCATGACCCGGGCCTTTCATCAAGTTTAGGGCTCCCAAAGACGCTGAGGAGGATGCACACCGACGCTGAACCCGGGAGGTCATAGCTAAGAGCGACGGCCGCCATGCAGAAATCCTTTGAAGAAGTGGCAAGGAAAGAGAAAGAAGAAGAAGAATGGGCCAAGGAGGAAAGGAAGAAGAAAGAAGAACAAGATCGGGCGGCCGAGCAACGCGAAGAGCAGAGGCGTACCGACTCCCGAGCCAACAATCGAGGAGCAAGTCGAGGCTTGGGTTCGAGAGAAGAAGGCCGAGGAGCGAGAGGAACAGAGGGAGCCGGGGCTCGAACCAGCTGAGGAAGAAGACCTCGCGGCGTTTATCAAGAAGTATGAAGCCAAGAAGCGCCGTCGAGAAAAGAAGAGGAAGAGGGAACAGGAGGAGCCGAACACAGCCGAGGAGCCGAAAGCAAGAAGAAGGCTAAGGCAAAGGGCAAGACGGGTGGGCAAAAAAGAAGAGTCATTCTGTGTTAAGCGGGTAAAGGGTTTAGTCATTAACTAACCCTCACCGACCAGTCAGTCCCCTCCACCGACGACATTCGATGAAGATTACGCCCCAACCCGGAAGGGCAAGCTCCCCTCAAACCCCCGCACCGATGAGCAAGCAAGCATTCCCCACCGTGAGGGAGGCAATCCCCGACCCGAAAGCAGCCCGACAGGCGCAGAAGCCCCCACCTTACCCGACGTGGGATAGGGTCAAAGCACCGCTGCCAGCAAAAGAAGAGGCGCATAAGGGAGCACAAAAATTTACATGACGAAGTGGGAGGCGTACAACGCGTACTACCGGTAGCACAGAGTGAGGACTATCGAAGGAGGACACTCGACGAAGAGCCAAACTCTGAAGCCGCCACCACCGAAGCCCAAGCCTCCTAGAGCACCAGGAAAGAAGAGGACCGGCAGGAAGGAGACGGAGAGGAGAGCCCTCAAGGAGATCAGGCATTTTCAACGGTTACCGTTTTTGATTCCCCGTGCGGATTCGCCCGCCTAGTCCGAGAGGTCATCCAGGAGTATAACACAGATATGAGGGTGACTGACAAAATGTTGCTGGCCTCTGCAGAAGCAAAGAAAGCAAAACCGGTGCAAAGCATTTCTCAAGATTCGACGGCTGCCGCAGTTTCACGTGAAGAGGGTCACACTCATGAGGCAAGACATGCATCTTGCTAGACACATCAAGGGAGAACGCCCTTAAAAGTTTGTAAATAATAGAAAATTTTTGTTAATATAAACAGTTTTTTTGGCTAAATACTATGTCTAATCTTGCTTAATTAAGTAAAGTTATTGAATTCTGGCTTTTGTTTTAGTTAAAATGGACACTTTGAGCAAATTTGAGACGATGTCTCGCCGCCCCAGACGAAAATGAACTTTTCATTTCGCCGGGCTTAACGTGAGACCATGCCCCAAAATGCCCAAAACTGCTCCAAATTGACCAAAAAAGGGGTCAATTCACGCCTAACTTCGACGAAGTCCAAAGTAGAATTAGACCCTTACATCAGCCAAATTGGACAAGTTTAGCCCATTTAGAGTCAATGTCTCACACGCCGTGCGTGCAGGCGTAAAATGAACTTTTCATTATCGGCCTCAAGCAACGCGGTGAGACCCTCTCAAAGATTTTCTCCACCATGCCATATCCAAATGACCTCCAGTTTGTTGCAATAGGTTCATTAGCTGAACTTAGCATGCTCAAACCCTAAAAGTAGTCTTCAAATCCTCACTTTGGCCTCCTAATAGGTCAGAATTGCCCAACCCCAGTAAATTTCTAGGTCATCCAAAAATTAGGGTTTTTCACTTTTCTATAAATAGGTCCCCATTTCTCACTTAGCACCCTACAAGTTTGCTCTTGACAGTTTAGGCAATTTTCCAGCTCCCGAAAGCTCGCAGATCGTTTTGTTAGTCTCACCTTCATTAGATCAATGGCTACCGCCGACTTCAGCGATGGTACAAAGGCCCGGTGCCCATCCGTCGAGGCTGATGTCAACGACATCTTCCGAGTCTTTAGGAAAGAGATAGATGTCCAAGCAACTTTGCACGCAACCCAAGCTAGGCTAGGACCTTCCCTAGTGCAGTTACCCCCTTGCATAGGCTATTTTGTTCCCCGCCCATCCCTTCAAGCAGCCTTGGGCGAGGTTCCGAACATTGCCAAGTACTTGACGAACAAGGCATGAGGTCGTTGGATTACATGATCGACCGGTTAGCCGGGACCAAGTATTTCTCCTACACCGCCATTTTTCCTTTCCCACCCCCGCCCGAAACCCCAATGGGGCAACCTCCATTCCCCCATGGAGGTGGACCCCATAGCGACCTCAAAGAGAGCGGATGCTTTTGCAAGCATACCGGCAAGAGCAAGAAGGAAGAGCGTAAGAAGAGGAATCGGACGAGGAAAGAGTACCGCGGAGCTCGACCCGGAGGGAAGAACGCGCAAGAAGCGTAAGAGGAGCTATCCATTTCGGCGAAACCTAAGGAGACCCTGAGTCGCCCACTTGGGCTAGGCATCACAAGCCTAGCCCCCATCATCATCGACGGTGAGGAGTATCGCTCCTCAGCGACATCCAGAATCTCCCCGAATGCAGGGAGAGGGAGCTCTGGCTTGATGAGTTGCTGCACCAACTACGGCAGCAACCAGATTTGGACGACTTCATCGTCCGGGGAGTCTCAGACTTCCCGGCTTGGCGCGAGAAGCCGACACCTATACGAGGAGTCGACTTCCCACATCCGTGCCTACAAAGAACATAAGATGTGTTATGGAGGCTCGAGAATTGCCATCTGAAAAAGAGTTCCTCGCCATTCAGGAAT
Organism: Isoetes taiwanensis; assembly: GCA_021234155.1. Taxonomy (NCBI): domain Eukaryota; kingdom Viridiplantae; phylum Streptophyta; class Lycopodiopsida; order Isoetales; family Isoetaceae; genus Isoetes; species Isoetes taiwanensis. The sequence continues at coordinate 9,904,118 of JAJEKV010000041.1, forward strand.
GGATGGGGATCAGAGGCAAGACCACAAGCATCTTGATGCCAAGCTCCTCGACACCACCTCGCTAAGAGGAGGGAGAATCGACATCAGCGAAGTCGACTCGACAATTGCGTGCATCACCGAACTGGACCGAGGAGGAGGTCGAATACGAGGATGCATAGAGCCGGAGGCCAAGCAAGTGGAGAACCTTCGGCGACACACAATGAAGCGCCAGATACTTCCGCCTCCGCCGATGGGAGAATAGCGGTGATACACCGCGCAAATTCACCCCGTGGTGAAGAAAGAGTGTTCATGCTCATTGCACTCTCGTGCTTTGGTGCATGCTCGAATAGCCTAAACGCCGACTATGCCGTTTTAGTCAAGAGAGCAATGGCACTCGACCTCTTCGGGCGCCGTGGCCTCACCGGACAATAAGAGGGAAGATTGGCAAAGGACCGGGCAGCCTACACCTCCGACCATAGTGGTAGAGGAATTGGTGACATCTTTGCAGTATTTAACGCCAACCAATGTTCTTAGGAACTTGGGATATTTCGATAGGAACGCCCAAGTTAAGAAGTTCCTTGAGGATAATCCATCCTACCGGGGATTTCAAGAATAGTTAGACTCTTGATCCCGGAGGCCTTGTATTAAGATATTATATAATATAAGTATAATTTCTTTTGCACTTTAAATGTTTTGTTGATGTATTTTGTTCCACAACTATACCAACAACACATAAATGCAAGAGAACAAATGAAACTAACCTTATAGCCATGACCTACTTGTGTATGCAGCTAGAGGCCTAGGCTCAGGGGAACGACAACGCCGAGACCATAGGGAAGAACAGACTCCGCCCAGGCCACCCCCGGCAAGGAGTCTGTATGAAGCATTTGGGCCCATGACCCCAGAGGAGGAAATGTCACAGATGAGGACGGACCTTGAGCAGATAAAGGCTTTCCTGGCTGCACAAGCAGGAGTTGGTTCGGAGGGCAACGCTTAGTTGCCACAAGCATCAGCTCGAAAAACAGGAAAGGACAAGAGGAGGAGCAAGAGAAGGAGGTCCCCCAGCTCGGAATCCTCCGACTCAAGCTCGGACTCAGACTTTGATTCCGAGGAAGAGGCTGAACCAGTGCAGGACCGAAGAGACGACAGACACAAGGAGACGAAGACCTCCGACTACCAGAAGAAGGTAGACTCTGCATTGGGAAACGTCTGGAAGGCCAGGAAACTCGAGCAATTCTCAGGCGAGAACAGGTCAGGCATCGAGGCAGAGGCTTGGCTCGATGAGATGAGCGAGTATGGTAACGCCTATGGTATGAAGGACAAAGATAAAGGCAGGGTGGCAACATCCAACCTGAAAGGAGCAGCACGCATTTGGTGGAAGGGTTATGCCAAGGCCCATGGCTTAAGCAGGGATGCTTGCAGGTTCAGGAAGTTTGCTAAAGCTTTCAAGCGCCACTACGTCCCAAGAGAGCACAAGTCCAGCATGATGCAGCAGTTCTACAGGTTGCAGCAAGGCAACAAATCAGTCCATATACACAGAGGAATTTATGAGGCTAAGACTTTATGTGCCAAAGTTGGGTGAGAAGCATGCAGTGGAGAGCTGTATTGAAGGGCTGAATGATGAGATCTGCAAGCTTGTAAGGGCAATAAACCCTAAAACAGTATCAGAAGCAGAGTCCAAGGCAATAAGCCCGCAGGAACTGGGGCCCCAACAAATGGGGGCGAGCAGCAAAGATATCGATAAAGGCAAGGCAACAGGAGTTATAGCCCTAGGGCAGCCAAATCCAGTCCAAATTTAGAGCCCCATATGGTGGCAAACTGAGGGGAAGCGGAGGAGAAGAAGCGGTGTCCTTCAAGGACAAGCGGGAGGGGTCAAACTACCCAAAGCGGTCGCGGTCCTTTTGCAGCTATGCCCAAGGAAAAGAGGCAGGAGTGCATAGAAAAGCAGCTTTGCTTCGTGTGTTTCCAGCCAGGCCAATACGGGGATCGAACCGCCCCTATGTCATGAGTGCACAAGCGGAGTTGGGAGATCGGGACACTGCCCCGACGACGACGGCGAGGCAGCCAGCGACTATATTCGTGGTGAGTGTCATATCTTTGCCGCAAGATACGTAACGCTGCAGAGCCAAGATAAGGTAATTTCCACAGTAGGGAAGGCCAAGGCCAAGTCCTTCATAGTCCTGATAGACTCGGGAAGTAGCCATAACTTTGCATCGCCCATAATGGTCGAAATGTTGAAGTTGAAACTACTGAAGTCGAAGCCAAGGCCCGTCGTCTTAGCAAGTGGAGCAGTAAGGCAGACGGCAGGCAAGAGAATTAATTTCGACATCGACTTGCCAGGGATTAATGTCCAGATGGGGGCAGAGGTAATGGGCATTGGCAAGTATGACTTGATCATTGGAATGGAATATATTGGACCAGCAGGAGCCCTCATTGATTGTGGAAAGCGCAAAGTGACCCTCACAACACCCAATGGCAAGATCATAGAGATCACAGGTAAAGAAGTTGTTCCCGTTATGCAGTGCATGTCTAGTAAGCAGCTGTTCAGGTGCATAAAGAGTGAGCAGGTAGCATATATCTTCAAGCTCGAGATCCAAGAGCCGAATCGAAGAAGGTAAGGAAGATAAGGGGCTCAAATGAGTTGCCCAAAGCAAGTAGCTAAGTTGATCACGGAGTTCCGATCTCTTTCGGATGAGATCAAGCAGCTCCCTCCTTATTGGGGGAGTCGAGTGTGAGATAGCTTTTCGAACCGGGGAACCAAGCCCGACGAGCAAGGCCCCATATAGAATGACGGCGCGGGGAGTTGTGAGCTAAAGAAGCAATTGCAGGAGTTGCTCGACCTAGGCTTCATTAGACCTAGTGTCTCGCCATTTGGAGCACCCATTCTTTTTGTCAAGAAGAAGGATGGCAGTTTGAGGATGTGCATAGACTATAGGCAGTTGAACAAGCACACCATCAAGAACAAGTATGCGCTCCCCAGATCAGACGACTTGATGGATCAACTCCAAGGGGCAAAGGTCTTCTCCAAAATCGACCTAAGGTCAGGCTATCACCAGATTCGGATAAAGGAAGAAGATATTCATAAAACCGCCTTGAAGCCGCAGCACGGACACTCTGAGTTCCGCGGTAATGCCTTTAGCTTTATCGAATGCCCCAAAGAACGTTCATGAGGCTCATGAATGACATCTTGAGGGGAGTTCTTAGACACCTTTGTAATAGTATTCTTTGATGACATTTTGGTGTATAGCAGATCCCTTGAAGAGCACGTACAACACTTAAGGAGAGTGCTGCAGAAGTTGAAGAGGCACCAGTTGTATGCCAAGTTGTCGAAGTGTCACTTCGCAATGGAGAGGGTGGAATACCGGTCATGTGATCTCGCCAGAAGGAATCTCGCCGGATCGCCAAGATTGAAGCCCGTCATTGATTGGCGGCACGAGAAGAATGTGCATGAGGTCGGTTTTACGGGCCTAGCGGTACTCTGAGGAAGTTCGTGAAGAACTTTGCTAAGATAGCGCCCCGCCAAACACTTGACGAGGAGGAGAAGGTGAAAGATTGGGCAGACCATTGGCACAAGAAAGCCCAAGCAGGGTTTGAATTGTTGAAGGAAGCTTTAACAACCGCCCGATCGACCCTACCGGACCTGAGAGAAAGATAAGCTTGTAGCCACAGTCTGCGAGTAAGATAGCTACAGTGCGGTGCTCATGCAAAAAGCGTGTGGTAGCGTATGATTCCAGGAAGATGAAGCGGCCAGACGCGCTACCGACGCCGCGACCAGAATTGCTTTGCGGTTAGCCGGGGCATTAAGAATTTGGAGGCACTACCTCTTGGGAAGAAAGTTCCAATTGGACCGCAGATCATGAGCCTCGGTATGTATTCCACGCAGCCTCACCTTAACTTGAGGCAGCGAAGGTGGATGGAGTTCCTCGAGGAATATGACTTTGATATAGTCTACAAGCCGGGGAAGCTCAACGTGGTAGCGGATGCACTCTCAAGGCATCCTCTGACAACTAGAGTGCATTGCAATGCAATTTCGACGCTCTCCAGCGACTTTGGTAGGAAGATTGAAGAGTCCTTGCCAACGGATGTGGATTTCAAGGAAGTATGGGCAAGCCTCTCTAGGGAGGCTAGAACAGATAAAGAGCAGGAAGCCTTCAAACATTATAAGAAGGAAGGCAACCTGTTATACCATAAAGACAAGTTGTGTGTGCCCAAATCATCAGGTGTAAGGAAATTGATCTTCCACGACACGCACAACAGCCCTATAGCTGGCCATGCGGGATTCATGAAGACATATTTCAAAGTCTTGGCAACTACTATTGGCGGGGAAAAAGGGTAGCTCGCTACATCAAGGAATGTCAGCTTTGTCAGCAGACGAAGGCAGAGCAGCTTCAAATTCCAGGGCCATTGGAGCCATTAGCGGTGCTAAACGCTAAGTGGAAGGTGATCAGCATGGATTTCATAACAGGGCTTCCAAGGACGGTAAGAGGGAAGGACGCCTTGATGGTAGTGGTCGACAAGTTGTCGAAGATGGCACATTTTGTGCCTTGCGGGGACCACAGACACGCTATGGATCTGTGAAGCTCTTCACCAAAAGAAATCTTCAAGCTTCATGGCATGCCAAGGGAGATTATCTCCGAGCGAGGGATCCGAAGTTTATGAGTGCCTTTTGGCAAGACCTCTTTCGCGACCATTCAGGCGAAGCTATCCATGAGCACGACCTATCATCCATGAGACGGATGGCCAAGCGGAAGCGGACCAACGCGGGATTTTGGAGGATATGCTACGAAACTATATGCGGAACAAGCAAGGTATGTGGGAAGAATTTATTCACTTGGTGGAGTTTGCGTATAATAGCACCAAGCGGGAATCATCCCAAATGTTGCCGTTTATGATCAACTACGACTATCAATGCCTAACTCGGACACTTGGCACAATCCGTGTCAAAAGTAGAAGTTTTCGGCCAGATGTTGGCCCGACATCGCGGCCCGCCTAGTGGAAGAAGTTCGAGGATATCTTCCGGCAGCAAGGAGTCGACAAAGAGCATCGCCGACAAGCATCGAGCGATCGAGAGTTGAGGTTGGCGACAACGTGTGGCTCAAGATCAAAGTGAAGCGGGCAAAAGCTCGCGCTCGAGAATTGTAAGCTTGCTCCAAGGTAATTTTGGACCTTTCGGAATAGTCAAGAGGGTAGGTAATCAATCCTACAAGTTGGACTTGCCGCACACCTAAAGATTCATAAAGTCTTCCACGTGAGTTTATTGAAGAATCATACTCCAAATCCAGACGAAGTCTTGGACACTCCAACGTTGTTGGAAATGACGGAGGGAGCATTTGGAAATAGTTCAGAATTAATTCTTGATAAAGCCTTCAGAAAAAACAAAGGAGATCGGAGTTTCTCAATATTTGGTCAAGTGGAAGCACTTGCCAGGTGGAAAAGCGACATGGGTACTTAAGAAGGATCTATTGAAGCGGTACCACGATTTATGGAGCAATGGGGACGGCAAGGTCATCTCAGAAGAAATCGGCTCGGGCATGTCGATTTGTGTAGATTAATTCTATGTGTAGTTAAGATTAATCTCGCGATGCAACCTATGCTAGGTATGGGTTGCATGCGTTGTTACCGATGATGAGACCACCACGGTGATCTCTAGGGCGTGGTGTAATGTCAATGTAGGCATGACCGTTTACGCTTGGATGAGTGGAAGGTAGATTAGAAAGTCTACTTACGTCCCCACGGAAGTAGGCGACCTCGAGAAGAAAGGAGGTCATTGAGGAATGCATTGTAGGAAAAGCACCTCTAGCCCCATATATGCATTGATAGGAGGAATCTGGCCTTCGCCCCTTATACGGGGAAGGACCTATCCTCCTTATTTGGGCAACTAAAGGTGTAGGCATGGCGCCATATAGGCATTATAGGTATTTGTCTCCTCGGCCACGAGGAAGAATCATCCTCTTCCTACGCCGGGAGATTAGCCATACATTCATGTAGATAGGTGGGGTGGTCACCATATAACCAAAATTTTATTAATAATTAAATGGTACTAACGTAGTGTCGACCTGCAGGCCAATAGAGCGCTCCGGAGGGCAAGGAGGTCGAGCTACGAAGACTTGCAACACAAATTTTGTTGGAATGTGTTGCAAGGAATGAAGAGTACCTCGAACGTTAATTATATATATGAAATATTAAAATTTTGATAAACTAAATTGTCGTGATAAGTAAGTTATTGAGTAACTTGTTTTAATGATATTACGAATTGATAAGTTAATTCATAAGATAAGGGCGTAATAATGATTTAAAAATATTACCTTGAGATAATCTTAATAAATGTGTAAGTATTATAGTAGTATATTGTATGCATCAGGTTGATTGCAGGTTAGGAAGATTCCAAGGTGGGGAGACCCACGATGCTGCGGACAGCATCATTTCAAGGTGGGGAGAATGTGACATTCCAGCACAGTATACGGTCCCAGGACGTATATTGTACTGCCTCGTTACGCGTACACGCCACCCCGACTGACGTGTACGCCAACGTGTAGCCAGGCCAGTAGCCCCTAGGGGGCAACTTACAAGGTATGTGTATTTATTAATGTGCACATTTACCAATGTACACATTTATTAAGGTGCACACCTTTCCATGTAGATACATTTATGCCACCTAGCCATTAAAGGCAAGTGGGCCATTCCCAATTATCCCACATGCCTAAAGGGATAATTGGAAACCCTAGCCCTAACCCCTTGTCTATTTAGGTAGGAGGAAACCCTAACTTGCCATTTTCGTCCATAGGGTTCTGGAGCTCTGTTTTGGCTGCCCCAGGAGTCAAAATCGCCTCCCAGACTTTGTCTAAGCGAATTGCACCATTGCAGTTCAGCAGGATGGTGGAACTCAGGTCAGGGCATGGGCTCGACACCCGTGAAGTGGTGTTCACTTCCAGTGGGTTCAGTCGAATAAGGGCAGTGGCCCTCTAGTCACCTTGAGTCAGCATGTAGACCTCTGTACGGAGTGATCCGTACCTGCACCATCGGAACTGGGGAGATGCAACCCAGGAATAGCCCCTTTGGCTATGCATCCGGCGGGCTACAGTCAGGTCCCAACACTTTTCAGCCTACTCTGCAAAGTGTGCACAGGAGGGGCGGATGGAGTGGACAACCCGATGCCATGTTCTTATGCCAGCCAAATCCATTGCCATGAATTCTGTCTGCAATGAACTCTGGAGACCCAAGCCGTCAGTCATCCCTTGAGTCTGAGCCTTGGGTAGGTCTTCCCATATGTATTGTGCTGATCTTTGTCTATGCAGATGTTGATGTACCACCCTTCGAGGTGGATATGTGATGATATTGTTTACATGTATGTTTACGCTTCCGCAGCTAGGTAGGCCCTGAGGGAGACGGGGTAAAATGACCCCTTCACTCTTCCCACTGGGACTCGTTACGGGTACAGTGACACGTGGAGGGCCCTGTATCAGTGTGGAGCTGGTATGGGGGATGAACTCCTGTTTGTATACGGTGAGTGCACCGTATACGAGTAGGGGACGTCACAATTTAGAAAAGAAATTGGTATAGTGGTAATATGCTAGTCCTAGAACACGTATGTCTCAAGTTTGAGACCGCTTAGAGTCGCACTATGTATAGACCCGTCCCATGGCTCGCTGTAAGGTCCCCGTGGATGTTCTATCTATCTATCATATTCAAAGGTCATGTTCTGTGCTAATGCACAGGTTCTTATTGAGGTCCAGCAATGAATTCTCAAGGCATTTAGATGCTCATCATGGCTGACAAAGCAAAGAATCGTATATGGGAGCACTATCTTCACATTCACACTTACTCACGAGCTTTTGCTCCCTCTTCACAATGTTTAGATGTTGCATTTGGGTGAGGTGGACGTGTTCTAGTGGACATTTTCTCCATTGAGTTTTTAGTCCCCATTGTACTTTGTTTATGACTTTCTCTGAATAATAAAGGATCGCTCCCTTCAAAAAGAAAAAAGGAAAAAAAATAAACCAACATTACGTAGAATATAGAATGCTATCGTGTAACATACAAAAGGCATTATTTATGGACAATAAAATCACCTTAAAAATACCCGACACTGGGAGTGGATACTTAATATCTCAATAACTAATAGTGGTATGCTGTATGCATTCATTTTGACCTCCAATGGTATATCTTTATCTTAATCTTGAAGATTAACATGCTTTTGACTTTTATTTTGAACTTTTAAATTATTTTTGATAAAAGAACAACGAAACAATGCCCATTTCTGATAATGTCACAGCTGACATTCCTTGGATGGGGACGCCCATCACCATGTCTCCTATTTATATCCCCATTTTTTCCCTGGCCTCTTATTCGCGTTCTCTTGTGCTTTTCATTTTTAGCACCTATCTTTATCTAGCTTCTTGGCACCTTTCTTCCTATCTATCCCGGCCTTCCTTCTGTACTCACGTCGAAGCCTGCATACACGCCTGCATCCTAAGAGACGCCTCACATGTAGCGTTCACATGAACGAAATTTGAGACGGCCGGTTTGACGTTTGAGCCGGTCGTCCCGAACTGCTGGAACGGCTTGACGTCCGGCAAAACTTGCCGCTCACATGTGAGGCGTCCCTAAGCCGATATTCTCCCTACGTTTAGCTCCCTCCAGACTGTTCTCCATTCAAGCGGCGTCGTCAACAACCCGAGGAATTCGTACTGCGTTCAAACGCCGCCTCCAACAATTCAAGGAATTTCGATTGAGTTCCCGGCTTTTTTCCAACCGAAGCTTTTACAGAAGAGAGGACGTGTGTCCAAGGGTCCTAGAAAGCATTTCATTGATCTGCATTCCAGGACTGATCCCATTGCTCCAAGTGCGTTTTTATTTTCTGTGATTTGCTTGATTGGTTTGGCCCTTGCTCGTTTTCTCTGATGGCTTGTTTCTTTGCTCGTTGCTTGGTATGCCGCAGATAGAATCATTTGGGTTATGCTGATCAAATTTTTTTTACTGTCATGATTGCTATACTTTAGTTCCTTATCAAGATTGCTTGCCTCCCCTTTTTTCCTTGTCGCGTCTTGCTTCTGTTTGATTGATTGGGGTTTCTTTTGTCCATCATGCCTCAGATTGTTTTTGCCAGCCATTTCCTGCTCGTCATTTTTCTTTCTTCTAATATTCCCATCCCGATTCGTTCACATCCGCTTTAGCCCATCCCTGGCTCCATCGGATTGATCTGGGTTCTCTAGCCCCTGTTGCTTCTCCATTTTTCTGCTTCTCCGTTTCTGTCCAGATAACCGCTTCCGCTCTGCCTCTTCTATTTGACCATCATCCATACACCGTGCTCCCAGATTCTCTTTCTAACCATTTATTTCCCTTTCCTTTTTTGTGCTATATGGTTTTTTCTTTTTTTTCTAGTTTTCTACTTGCATTAGATTCCCTCCTTGGTTATGCATTTCCTCGTGCCCTTCTTCAGGTTTCGCCTAATCAACTTCACTTGCTCCATTGTTGTTCCTTATCTTTCATTTTATCTCTTATCAGGGTAATCTCTAGTACCTCTCAGATTTCCTTGCGAGCCCGCAAGGAAAAGAGGGTCACTATTAGCTCTCCCCCGTCTTCGCCACTTGTTCGACAAACACGTACCTTTGCGCCTTCTACTTCTCCTAGTGCACCCACTGCTCACACTCTTCCTTCCCCCGTTGTTCCTATTCTCTCGGTTATTCCTCATGTTGCATGTACTGGTGTTGCCTCGCAGTCTGGCCAGATTCTGGGAGCTGCATGCACGTCTGACGTCTTTGTGTCCTCATGTTCCCCATGTGATTCTCCACATTATTGAGGAGGGTAAGGCTGCCACCTTAAAGAGAATGAAGTTTCTAGTCATCGACGACCGCAAGGGGTATGACGTTGCATTAGATTTTGATGATCATGCTGGTCCTGCATCAATGACTCTAGAAAATTGAAATTGGCTCGGCAAATGCATCGCGAGCGGCATCCTGGTGCCCCTAGATCTGCAGCATCTTCTTTTGCTTCTCCTTTCTCTATGGCTTCTCAGTCTCAGTTTCCTTCATCTGGGTCTGATACTCATCCATTTTGCACTTTCTGTGGGCGTCATGGCCATCGCATTGATACCTGCAACTCTCGCCCTGTCGCTATTGTTCATGTTAATCCCATTCCTTCTTTTGTCCCACCTCCGTTCCCTTTGGTTCCTGCTCAGACCCCATTATTTCCATGACCCAATATGTGAATTATGTTCCCCTCCTACATGTTTTCAGGTGTTGTTTGCATTATAAGAAATGACAGGTGTTCATACATTTCCCTTTTTTTTGGTTATCTTTTCTATATATATCATTAGTAGGGAAAAAAAAAAAGGAAGTTTTCAGGCAAAAAAAAAATCCAAAAATAAATATTTCAGGTGAAAAAAACCCAAAAATAATTACATTTGGCATCAGAAAAAGGGTTTCGGCATGGATTCATTGGGATTGTTTGAGAGCTCTAAATTCTAGGTTGTGCATGTCTGCAGCCAAATTCGGGCCGAAGCTTTGCTCTAGAGAGTGGCCTGCGCTTTAAATCCGTGTGCTTATGAGGAGTGCACTAGGATCAAATTGTTCAAGGCGCATGAGATTTTACCCATTCTCCTTCGGCCCACACAGCATTCCGATTCTCGCAGTTTTTCGCCGGACAGAGCTGGCCTGCAAAGACCTCTAGGCTGAAGATGCCTTTGAGCACTCTGATTCTTGTAGCTTTTCATTTGGGCGAGCTATGGAGTTATTTGAAGCTTCCCCGCAAAGAGCTCCTCCCCCCCTCCCCCTCCCAAACATCTTGCATTTTCTGCTACGAATATTTGGCATTTGCTCTTATTCCACTGCAGTTTCAACTCCAACATCCCTGCATGTAATAACAGGCTAGGTGTTATTAGACGAGAACACCTGCTCCTATGATTTGGCCAGCGAGTTGAGGTTATACATAATTCAATTGAAAAACAGCTTCAGCTTTGAAGAATATCGCCTATGGTATTCATACCTATGGTGTATTTATACCTATGGTATGTGATTCCCACCCCTACACATACATTGTCCAGATAAACCACTAGTCCACAGAAAACATAGCTTTTAAAATTGCTGTGAAGCCTGATTCCATCACATATCTGATATACATAGTTACGCAAAGAGATACTCTAGTGCTGCAAAACAGGAAAAAATGAGAGCAGATGGTTCTATGGCAGCAATATCTAAGGAGGATAAGACAATCCTCTGTCATAGAAGTTATAAACAACCATCACTTCCGAAGATGGTGATGGCATTCGCGTGCAAAGACAGTCTCTCCAAGCACCCTCTTCTTTCGCGTGTGACCCTCTATGAATGGTGTTGGTCTTGCAATAGTGTTGCCATTGAAGTCACAGACCGTGGCCATGGTAGGAGCTGGGCCAATCACAATGGTGCTTAGCAGCAAACGTTCTAGTTGTCCACCTAGCTCCATAAGCAAGAAATCGGCCTCCCTTGCAATGGTGGGACTGCTGGAAATAGTGTCCCTGATATGTGCAAGGCTGGCCTCTATGCTTTCCTGCAGCTTAGCTTGAGTTGATGGACCCTCTTTCTCATCAACATCCCTACCATAATCCTGGGAATCCTGTTGATTCCCATCGGGAGCATCAAAGCACCCGTCTTCCTCAATGTAAGCTTCAGCCATGGTTCTCAAGTTAGCTAAACCGCCACCTTGTGAGCCAAAGAGAGTTCCACAAACCCTTAAGATGTCCTCCTCCTTGTAGTTGGACATCATACGAAGAACCTTGACTTGGTGTTTACACATGTTACCTTTGATAACCCAAGGACAGTCACAGCATGACCAACTCTCATTGGCAACCACTACCAAGTAAGGGATTGATTATGTGTTCTCGCCCCATGCATCCATGTTACGGCTCCATACCTCGGCGTTACGCCTTGTAATCCAGCCATCTAAGCGTCGTCATGTCGGGGAATGTCACATGCACCAATAATAGCTGTCTCAACAATATGTTCCTGTTTGCGGTTAAATTTGAAGCCATGTTCCTTCTTAAACCTGTCATATGACCCGTGTGTTTCTAACTGATTCATCAACATGTATGCGCTGACCGGTCAAGCACGCCTCCCTCTTAGTGCATGCTTGGAAAGCCCAAGCCTTTTCTTCATGTGGAAATGGTAGGACTCTGCCCCAGCATTAGTTTCTTGGTTTGCATGAGGATAAACTCTAGTGGCTGTAACTCAAGCCTTCTAAACGACAAGATTCCAAGTATGCCTCCCGAAGTCTACCGTCACCCTCGACGTGAGTGCCATACATAATGTGCCCCAACTCCTTGAAGTTCAAAACTGCCCAAAGTCGCACTACATATAGTTTCGTCTAATATCTATCTATCACCATCAACTCCATCAAACTTGAATGGAAAATCTTTGTGAGGACATGGTCTCTGTGGACGTTAAAATAATATTTATCTATCTCCATCAAACCTGAATGGCAAATCTGTGGACGTTAAAATAATATTTATCTATCTCCATCAAACTGGAATAATTCAGCCTGTAAAATTACAGTGAAATAAAATTAGTCACCTCATTACATTACATTACATTACATACAAATCTTTTACATATTCAAGACCCTAAACTCCCACACATACATGTACATTCTGACATGAATTTTATTTCATTTACTATGAAGTCACATAATTTTTTGACAATTAATACATCTCCACACTAATTTCTTCTTAGTTACTGCCTACATCTACAATACATCCAGAATATACATGTAAACAAATATACATGTACGTGTTGCCATGAAATAATTTGACATTTCCATGTAGAACAACTAGGGCAGACTGCATCTACATTACATTCAAAAAGTAAAGAAATCTGTTACAAACTTTACATCAGTGTTACAAAATAAAAAACATCTTTATTCTGCCAAAAAGTAAAGAAATCTACAAACATATCAGTGTTACAAAATAAAAAACATCTTTATTCTGAAAAAACAAGATGCAATTACAGCTAAATTACAGTCGTACCTGTGTAATCTCAATATATTGAATTGGTTATGTCCTCTTCTTCATGACATCTCTAATTTTTGGTGAAACCTTTGAGTTATCTAACCAAAACTGAGCAACCATATCCTTCATAGCCTGATCTATCGTATTTATTCTTGGATTTCGACCTGCTAATGCCCACAGATTTGTTCCACCTAGTGACATTCTTTTCCTTCTCTCCACTGCTAGTTTCATATTTCTAGGATGTATTTTCAGCAACTTAGCTGCTAGTGAAGTCTTCTGTAATTCTCCTTCCTCTCCAACCACCATAGGATCAGTATCCAGAGGTTTTGGGCTTAGGCAATTTGAATACTTAAAACCTTCTTGGATTAGAAAGCTAAAGGAAAGAAACACATGTTGTTGCGTGAAACATGAGCAATCAGATCTGTACAAGCAGGCTTTAATTTGATGAGGTCAAGACTCCATGAAAATTGTTCGTGCAATTGTGGTGTGTGCGCATCTGAAGCTCATGCTGGAATATGTCAAGCCAAGAACAAGACATTTGATAATGTTAGCACATTTTGGAGGGCTATGGTATGTGACAGAGCAGCAGGCAACGAGTGGCATAAGCTACAATGTATCAAATCAGATTGTGGAAATTGTGGGAAACAATTAATTGAGTTGTGTCCAAGAGAATACAAGGAGCAGATTGATCAAACGCTTGATTGGCAAGTCTATGGTTACGTTAATGAGCCCTCGAAGAAAGGAACTTCATGAAGACTAAAGCTAATTGACAAGAAAGGCAGCTCCAGTAATATGTTGGATACATGTTTGATCATATGTCGAAGTTTGTATATCATAACTTTGTGGCACATTGGCAGAGCAAACAATTCAACGAATCCATGAAGAGTCTTCGTGATACCGTATTATCAGTTGTTGATTTCTCGGAGAATTATACTTTGAAGCCATTCAACGAGATTCAAGCACAACATTGGTACAATGAACAAATTAGCATATTGGTCCATATCACGATGTTCAAGGTACAGGGTAAAATGAGGAAATGTGTGCACTTCTTTATTTCAAATGACAAAACACATGATACTCACTTTGTACAAAAAGCATTCAAGATGCACCTCAATTGGCTGAAAGAAAATGGTGCTGGCCATATGAAATACCACTTAGTTTGGTCTGACGGGTGTGCAGCCCAATTCAAGTCGAGAAGAGCTTTCTATCATGTAACTAGGTATCATCAAGAGCATAAGATCAGAATGCACGGGAATTTCTTTGGCTCAGGACATGGGAAGGGCACACATGACGGAGAAGGAGCCATAGCCAAACTATGGCTCGAGGCAGAACAAAGAAAGAAGGATGGGAAAGTGATAAAAAATGCAGAAACTGCATGTGAGGTTCTTGAAGAGAAAATTTCTGATGTGGAAAGGGTATTTTGGAAGGTGTCTAACATTGACCGTTCCCAAAGATTTGATGTGCTCCCAGTGAAAGGGGTGCAATCTCTTCATTGCGTATCATCCATAGATCCAAATGATCCAACAAAGTTAATGTGTAGATCTCTTTCATGTTTTTGTAAGGCATGCATCAATTTTGATTGGCCTGCTTGTGAGAATGCTGATCATTGTGGCGGTGGGAGTTGAGAAAACTAGAGCCTACAAAGCAGGGACAATGTTGAAGAAGATGGGTACGAGGCAGAGGACTTGTGGGCAAATGACGTGGACAATGTGGATGAGACAGAGCAGGTTGGAGATTATTTTGCATCATTCACATCCCCAGACAATTATGAAAGGGTCCCTTATTATCTCATCCGGTGTAAGTGAAACATGCTCTCGAAGAAGACACCAAGGATGACTATGGAAATGAATTTTATTGTGGTAATGAAGTTATAGCTGGTAACTACTTTGAATTGATTCCTGGTTGCCATCAAAAGTACAGGCTTATTCAAGGAAAGAAAGTTCTTGTCCATCCCGAGTCAGTAATTGGGGTGAGATTTCCATTGGAGCCAGTCAAACATAAGATTAAAGGTACATCTTATGCATATGAACTGACTAACTATTGGCATGAAATGTTGCTGGAAAATTTTCCAGAGATTGTAGAATCTCTGTAATACATTAACCTGTTGTTGAAGTAACTTTTCTATGCACTAAGGCATGGACTTGCAAACTGAATGTAATCAGAATGTGAACCAGATTAAAACACAAACATTAATATATTGTTTATATAGTTCCAAGACTGTTATACTTAGTGTAAGTTGTAAAAAACACTGTAAGCAGAAGGTCTCAAGATTCAAGATTCAAGACTCAAGATTCATCCAGAAGGTCCTGCAGTGTGAGATCAGCAATGGTCCTGTTCCTGAAAATTGTGAGAAGAGTGTCCAGGACAGCTGTTTGGAAGTTGGTGAAGTCTAACAGAAGCAAGACATGTGCTTCTCGCTTCTGTTGCCATTTATGATAGAGATTGGTAAAGTATGGTTTGAGGCTATTGAATCTCCAAACCTCAGCCCTTTTCAGCACTTTATTGATTGCTTTTGCATGCACAACTTCCCGTTTAAGTTGAATGAGAATACTCTCTAGTTCTGCTTTAGATAATTGGGATTCCTCATCCCCCTTGTCCGCTGCTACTCCCATAGCTCGATTTGATTTTGTTCAATTGGTTTCCCTGTTCGGCATTGATCTCCTCAAGAATCGGGTGCGCCAGGTGAGTTTGCATTTGAATTGGGGATATGGATTGTGATCTAGTCGTTCGATCTCCTCCCGCCATCGGAATCAACCAGTCACCACAGGTAAAAAAGGAATTTTTATCCCTGTCTATTCCCTTCTCCCCTATTTCTGATATGGCTCGTACCATGCCAATGATTTGTTCCTTAACCAATGATTTGTGCCAATGATTTGTTCAACATCCTTTTCTCAAAATCTTTCCCACTGTCCTCTTTTTCTGACCCAATTGGCCAATGGTTGATGCTGGCATATATCCCACAAGCCTAGCTCAAATGAAAGGGCTATACTCAATGAGGAATATTCCTTTCAATGTCTTTTGAGCATTCTAAGTTGGAGAACAGTCACCTCAACACGAGTATTTTTTGGAACTCTAACCTATCTAGAAACAGCACTACTCCTCTGGCTATCAGACATTATAAGTTGTATAAGAAATGGAAAGAGTGCAATGTGCTTAATCTTGGAGATCTATGGGATCAGACAAGATGGATCTCATGGACTAATCTGAAGCCTAAGATCAGAGGTACTTCATCTGACAAGATTCTCTTCAAATATATAATGCAGAAGGTCAGTAATTTAAATCTCAATGATAATCCTATTATTAATGATTGGAATCTTATGGGGAAATCCACATACAGTGTCTCAAAGGTCTACAAATGCCTAAATAAGCCTACTTTACCTTCAAAGGCAAAAGTGTACTGGGGATTCTCAGAAGACACTGAAACTAGGCTTTTCACAAACATTTGGCATTCCTATCTGCCTCCAAAAATCTCATACTTTATTTGGCTTCTTGCAAACAAAAGTGTGCCAAATCTGGAAATTATATCCAGGCATTCAAATCAAACTACCAACTCTTGCCCCCTAGGTTGTGGATATACTGAAACACTTGAACACATTTTTGGGTGTGCCAAACTTACTCCTTTCTGGTTGTGGTTTGAAAATTCTTTCAATATTGTTTGCCCTGCTACCCTGTTGGACTTTATGATGAATGATGATGCTTTTAAAAATTCTCTTTGTTTTATTGCATTGTGGAATGTATGGAAGCACAGAAACAGATGTCATTATGGAGGAAAAAATTTATCCACACATTGGATAAAAACACAGGTTATGTATGACATTGAATTGACTGCAACTAGTCAAATGCATTTAGGTGAAGATTCTGTTGATAGTAAATGGCATACTATTGGTAACTTCATAGGCCATCATCATCTGTTTAAGTTACACTGTAATGCCACTCATACTAACATTGAATGTCTTTCTGCTAGATTACATGATGAGCCTTAGCAGAGATTTCAACACGTCTGTTGAGCCAGCTGAATACAGACTTTTCCCAGGCCAGAGATTAGTGCATGATATTCAGTACACAGAGAATGATATGTAGAGAGGCCTAGTCAGAGGTGTTACAGACATTGATATACCAGATATCCCTGATCATGAAATAGATTGGGCCATAGAATTCTGCAGGAGTACCTATCTAATGGTGCAGTTATGGTGGTTCATGGAAAGTAACAGCAGAAGAATGACAGACCAGCAATTTCAGTTCTATAGAGAATGCTACTATCATCACAGATGCTTGGCAGATGCATATGGCACTTTGATCATACTGATGTCTACAACCAACTCTGACACCCTGATTCAAGAGCTGAACTGGGGAAATGGAAACACTCTTATTCTGCAGCCACACTTCCAAGACAATTATCATTTTCACCCAAATCCTTAGTCATTTTCCAATCCTTCAACTATTTTCCTATCACACTCCCTTTACGAATATGCTCATCTTTTCTCTCCACTTGTTTTACATTTTATCTGCTGCAGGAACATCAACAGGATTTGCGGGATTTTGTCATCAGATTGTCCTTAACTCGCTTCACTAACATCTTCAACCAATTCCTCCTAACGTGCCACAGGCACAACTGGATTGCTGAATTGGGCCAGACTTCCTGCAAAGCCTTAATTTCAGCCTTGGCATCATCCACAATGAAGCGTGAGGGTGTCCAAGCTGGATCCAACTTGTGAATGTGTTCTTTCATAGCTGTGAGCTATGGCCGAATTTCTTCTGCTTCTTGACTAGAAGTCATAACCCATGCAATTGGCACACCATTCTCATGACTGTCAAAAATTAGCAAGGTATATAAACTATAGCAATGGTCGTTGGTCTTGAAGGTTGAATCCATAGCAACAGCATTGCCTTTACCGTGTTCCAACAGAATCTTCATTTGGAATGGAGTGATAATACCTAAAGTGAATAGTCTGCCTTCTTGATACAAGAATACAAACTCTTGGTGTAGAGAAACCCACAACCTAATGCTCTCAAGAATATTTGGATGTAGCATCCAAGTGTCTCTAGTAAGTTTGCGAGAGATATTGTATACATCATCCATATCAAGAATCTGGTCACGGTTTTTCTCTTCAGAGGGGTTCATTCTCCTCTGCAGTGCCCATTCCTCCTCGTGCTTTGTCATGACCTGTTGGAAAGTGTGGTTTTGATGCAGCAAATTCCTTGCCCAAAGCTTCTTCTTCTTAGATAGCCAGGGGGGCACATTGAACCTGGTTTTCTCGCAATTTGGATCTTCCCTTCCATGGCATGCCTGCCCTTGCGAATCAATATGCTTCATCTCATAATAAGTTATCTTAATCCACTCTGGCCTCAAGTATAATTGCTTCAGTTGGAAGTGGCACATGCACCCGCGCTTGATGCTGGGTCCCCTGCACCTCTTGCATTGAGATGGATCCAATCTCTTAGCCTCAGCCACCAATGCCTTTCGTGTTTTGTCAAGCACCTTTCGGGATTGGCCCGGAGGTCCTTTGGATCATAGGCACACCAGTAGCTACAAAACCATAGCCCCCAATTCCACCCCCAATTCCATCCACAGTTTCTGTCAATCTCAAAATGCAAAGCAGAAACTGAACAAATAAATGCATTAAAAGAAAGAAAATACACCGGATAACACTCACATGGTGCTGCTGAGGTGCGCATTTTCGTCGACCTTCCTCTTCAGATCCCCCAGTTTTCTGCAGTTTGAAGACCTCTTGTAGAAGTTGGTGTTTGTGCCATCACAGTTCTCCTCTCCGTTTATGAAATCAGCTGCCTTGTTGCTTGGAATGTAGCAAGTGTGGACACATTGGGTCTACTGCCCACTGTCGATGACCACTTTATCATCGAGTGGAGCCACATTTGGAATAGGCTTCTCAATTCTCCAATTCAGATCGGCTTTAGAGAAGGGACCGGGCGGAGGATGCTGCAGGTCCACGAGCTTGAGCCTCTGAAACATGCAGCCGGCTGATTCAGCCATGCATCTCTGCTATGACCTTCAAGCAGCTCTAACAAAACAGAGCTTCAAAACAAACGATACCTATCTCTATTGCACTCGGGTCAACACCAAAGAAGCCAGAATGCTCCTCCATCATCGAACCGCTTCACCAATCCATCTGGGAGCCGGAGTTGAAGCTTTGGCGAGTCGGAATTGGGGATGGAACGGGAATTCCCGAACAACATTATTGGGGGCGGGAACGGGCGCCTTTCTTTCGGACAAAAACGGGGCTCTAGGGAATTTAATGCTTGTCAGCCGCGGGTACCGGGTCTTGTGTCAGTATGAGCCATAATGATTAACGGTCTTGCCTATCCGGATAAACCACCGGGATGGGGTCATGGATGCCTTACCAGATGGCCATCACGGGCGCATGGATGGGCGGATGGCTATGGGATGGGAGTGATGGGATGTCCGGAAATTTATATGCCGTTGTAGATATACGGGCACCCTAGAAAGAAACATGGTTGCATTTGCCTGATTCAAAGGCAAACACAGCTGGATTTCGAGGCAAAGGAGCCGGATTTGAAGGTCAAGAGCGTCAATTCCAGGGTTTTAGTTGGACATCTTATTAACTGGAAAAACGCTCTAGACAGCTGCCTAGAGGCAGAATTGCCCGCACCTCTCTGCCATGCTTAAATTCTGCACAATGAATCTAATTCGACCTCTGATTGTGGGAAACTTGAAAACCAAACATATAATTCTGTTACATGAATGTTTTCGGGCTACACCAGGGAAATTCGGCATGTTTTTTAACCCAGTAACCAGGTCCTGTAGACGATTATCACAAGCCATATTAACTTAGGCCATATTAACTGGCAGATTCAGAACCTTTATCTCCAGGGATATGGATTCGGAGCGACCATGTCTGATCATCTGCGAGCAAACATGCCGCGACCAGATGCCGTCTCGCGCCAGCTTAGAGTCAGAAAAAAAACCTAAGCTTTATTTTCGCCAAAGGCCAAATTTTCCACGATATTGTTTCCATGATAGTGTCCAAACAGTCTGAGCAGCCGCTTCAGCCTAAAAAATCGTTGAGCAAACCCCTAACCATTGCATTATTTATGTTTTTTTTAGCCCTGGGTTTGCTTGAAAACAAACATTAGGCATATTATGCAATATTGCACCATAGGCAAAAACATGCTAAAAACTTCCCATGTATTTAGCAAAGCATACATTTCAGATTCTGCATCGATCGTGGACATTATATGATTCAATATTAAGACATGGTATATTCTACGTAAACTAGAGTCCACAAAGTAATCCAATGATGCCCCAACACTTGAAGATAATATACAAAGAATAAGCAATTTAGCAATGTCCCATTGCTAACCATTTTCTAGTAAGGTCTATTTTAGACCAACATGCTCTAAGACCATTGAATAATCGAACCTTGAAAGTATTCAAAGGTCATATATTGACCACTGTTAACCATTTCTTAAGGTCTTTTGTAGACAAACATCCTTTAAGGCAGTTGCACCAGTGGGCCTTGAAAGTATTTAAAGGCCATATTTAGACCATTGTTAACTTCCATGCCACACCAAATTTTGTTCCATACTTTAAAAGTAGAAGCATATGCTTAAAAATTAAATTTCAAAAATTATTTCGTATCATTGCAATCGTGTTACTGCTATTGCAATGGACTTGCCCCATATTCTAGCACATCAAGGTCATTTTTTGCACACTATGCGAGGTCAACTTTGCCTTGAAAAGCACATTTCCTAGAAATGGTCTATACGCATTTGCCATGCCCAAGGTGTAGAGGGAGCACCAATATTGATGCTCCCTCTACACCATCGGCGCCGCACCGAGGATCACATTTGGGTTCGACTCCCAGCGGTGCACAAGGCGCCGGCTTCGCCAGCGCCAAATTCTTGTGATATATAAGTTCTTTGCTTTTTCTTTTTTCACGTGGATTGCACACTCGTTGACTTATAGCATGGGGGTATTTTCTAGTTCAAAGGTTAGACTGTGATTTCATAGGATTGTCTCCATCTATTGGTTGGTAAGTTGTTGGATGCTTGGCTTTTTCGTTTCTTCAAAATACGCAATACTTTTTTTAAGTTGCATCTAGAGAAGAGCTTGTTCTTAAATATTCTCTTTTTATTATTTGCATTCAAATTTTCTTATGCCGGGATGATAATTTAGCACCTTTATCCGTACGATGGTAGGTTTGATGCATTTTTACAAAGGTTGTTTATTAACAAGAGTTTTATATAGAATTGTTGCTTTAGTTTTAGCTGTTGGGTTTTTGCTTTCGGATTGTCAGCAATATGAATATAGTTGTCCGGCATTGCATGAGTACTTTTGTTAATGACAAGATTTCATGTGCCGTGCCTGGATCATTCCTTTTTGCTAATTTTAGGGGTTTTTTGATTACTTACAATCTGTGCCCCCTTTTTTTTAGATTGCGCTCCTTTTACCTCGGTCATCCCTCATCTTGGCATCAATCCTGTCCATGCTGATGATCTAGCCTCTTCAACTGTGGCCCGGGATTGCCTTCGCTATGCTCTTCCTTTTTGGCAGTCATTTTGCTCCTCGCAACAGGTTTTGTGTTGGATCCAGTTCGGTTATCGCCTCCCTTGGTCCTCTGCTCAACCGTCATGTCTGTTTTCATCTCCTAACCACTCTTCATGATGTGCATATCTTTATTTTGCTCAATCTGCAGTCACTGATCTCCTTCGTACCAATGCCGTGTCTCCTGTGACTTCTCGTCCCTTTTTCTATTCCCCCTTGTGTGTCAACCCCAAAGGCCAAAACAAGTTTTGCCTCATCCTGGATTTGAGGTATATCTTTCTAATGACTATCTCTTTGCTTTCACCTTAAGTCAGGTTATCACCATGTCACGATTTGCCCTCCCCCTCCCCCCCCAAATCACTCCTTCCTAGGTTTTCAGCTCGAAGGTCAATTTTACGTCTTTAATGTCCTTCCATTTGGTCTTGCCGCTGCCCCGACAGTTAGTTCGCTTTTGGCGGGGTCAAGGCCTTCGTTGCCTACCTTACGTTGATGACATTTTATTCTTGTGCCAATCACTTCCTGAATCCCTCAAATCTGCATTATTTCTTACTTACAACATGCCGGCTTCCTCTTAGCATAGAAAAAGTGTCGTTTCTGCCTCTCATATTGCACGATCTTTCTAGGCTTCATCATGCGAATGTGCGTCATCATGCGGCTCTATTTGCCTTGCGATGTAGTTTTTCGACGGAATAAAGTGTTGTTCGTCTTTTTTTAGTTCTTGTGTTCTTTGATTGATTGTCATTGGGTTATGCTCACCTTGTATCGATTGATTGTTTCTCTTCTCATTTCTTACTTCTTCATTGTGCATGCTGATGGTTGCATGAAGGTTACTCGGCGATTGCTTCTTGCAAGCTTGCTCTTTATTTCTGTTTGGCTTACTTTCCATGTTTTTGTTTCAGATATCTTGCCGTTATACGATCACTCCTCCTTACCCTTTTTTGCATTAGCATGGCTCCAATTCCATCAGTGGTGTCACTCTCAGTAGGTTGCAACTCTACCTGCTTCTTCCTTGCATGTGGTTGCGTTCTTCTCCGCGTTTGTCTCTGCTTGTCGTAGTCCTACATCCATAGGGATCACATCTGCTGCAATTGCGTTTTTCCATAGCTTGGTGAATTTTTCGTCTCTCTGATCTGCTCCCCTTCCTATCTTGGTCTGCCAAGTCGCACCTCGTACTCACCATTCCTCACACACGTGCTTATCTCTTACTGCTTTCCACGTCCGCCAGATCATCTCCTTGCCTTGTTATGTTCTCGTCCTTTATCTTACGTGGCAGCTCGCTCCTGGTGGTTTGAGTCTCTGTGCCTTATTGGTTTAGATCCTCTAAAGTACGGTACGCATGCGTGTCATTGCGGTGGTGCCACTGCTGCTGCCACGGCCCATTGTCTGATATCGTTCGCTCCCACGGTCATTGGCGCTCTGTGTCCTCACATTCCCGCTATGTTCTCCCCGATATCCAGGAGCGGCTCATCATCTCTCGCCATCTTGGCCTTTGAGGTGGGTTCCTCTTCTTATCGGCCACTTGCTTGTCTCTCAGGACCCATCTTAGGAATCCCACGGTTCTATTGCTAACGCAATAGAACCGACATTCCTTGGATGACGACGTCCATCACCATGTCTCCTATTTATATCTCCATTTTTTCCCTGGCCTCTTATCGGCGTTCTCTTGAGCTTTTCATTTTTAGTGCCTATCTCTACCCAGCTTCCCTCCCCTCCCCCTCCCCTTCATGATGCTTGCATGGTTCTTTTGCATGGTTCTGCGTACAACATGCTCAGAGACTTTTCTATTTTTGTTGACGCCTTCTTGTCCTTTCTCCGGTTTTTCGTCGGTGTGGTCCTGTGGCCTTTGACTTGTTTTTGCATCTTTTTCTTCTTCCCTCATTTTCGGCGTGGCAATAGAGCCTCCGAGGCAGTACCAACCAAATGTCTGCTTGTTTTTATTTCCTAGGGTCAATCTCTCGGTTGGTCGACCATGTCTCTTTCCTCGGCGTGGCCCTGCAGCCTCCGGGTTTTTCGCCTAATTGTTCAGCGCGGCATCTCATCTTTCTTCTTAGTTCGACTAACTCTATGATGGGTTTCTTCTTGTTTCAGGTTCTTTTTCTGATGTTCTTGTTACTCGACATTTTCTACAGTCCACGGGGGCGCCTAGGCTTGGGCCGGACCGTCCCTCTTCGGCGTTGTGTTGCGGAGTTCGTGGAACGAGGATTTTTCTAATCTTTGCTCGCTTAAGCAGTGGATGGATCACACTTCATCTTGTTTTCTTCATTTTCATCGTGCTCTTGATGATTGTCTAGTTTTGGAGCACGTTTATCAATGTTTTCAAACATTTCTACCCCTAGTAGGGGAATCAATTTGTACTTAGTATAAAGCTCAATGAGAATACCACTTCACTCCGGCCACTTGGTTGTCTCTCAGGACCCATCCCGACAATGTAGATACTTTGGTAGGTTTCAAAAGTGGATATATGTAGCATGCTTTTACCTCTCATTGGGTCCTTCCCTTAATCACTTTACATTAAATGCACCTTTTGAGCATACCTAAACTCGAGACCTATTCGAGTCTAGTCCAAGCTCCAAGTGCAACATGTTGCGACTATGGAATGGAGACTCAGGGTATAGCCCTAGATGTTTAGAATTATCTGTGACGTCCCCTACTCGTATACGGTGCACTCACCGTGTACAAACAGGAGTTCATCCCCCATACCAGCTCCATGCTAATACGGGGCCCTCCATGTGTCACTGCAACCTTGATGAGTTCCAGTGGGAAGAATAAAGGGGTCATTTTACCCTGTCTCCCTTCAGGGCCTACCTAGCTGCGGAAGCGTAAACATACATGTAAGTACGAATACATCAACATCATATGACCATCACGAAGGATGGCTCACCATATATCTGCATAGACAGAGATCAGCACATCACATAGGGAGATCCTACCCAAGGCTCAGACTCAAAGGGGATGACTAACGGCTTGGGACTCCAGAAGTCATTGCAGACAGAATTCATGGCAAATGGATTTGGCTGGCATAAGAACATGGCTTAGGGTAGTCCACTCCATCCGCCCCTCCTGTGCACACTTTGCAGAGTAGGTTGAAAAGTGTTGGGACCGAACTGTAGCCCGCCGGATGCATATCCATGGGGGCTATTCCTGGGTTGCATCTCCCCAGTTCCGATGGGGCAGGTAGGGATCACTCCCACCCGAGATTGGCATGCTGACTCAAGGTGACTAGAGGGCCACTGCCCGTACTCGACTTGAACTCCATGGAAGGTGTACACCACCCCAAGAGTGTCGAACCCATGCAAAGCCCTCACGCAGTGGCAGAGCATTAGGTCTAGTGCACAATAGTCCCCGATAGGCTTTACTACCAGAGGGACGTGATCATGAGTCAGGACATGAACCTCCTTGTAAGCCAGTCTGGCCCCTCCACCCACAACCAGGTGTGGCTCTTGTACACAGGCCGAATTTAATAGTGCATTAAAGAGGGTTGGCTAGGAGCATCATACTACTAGGCTTTTAAGGCCTCTACTTCCCTTCCCAATACAATGAGTCCACGGAGATCATCATCACATACATATCATAGAAGAACTAAAGAATAAGATTTAATCCAAATCACAGAGTTAGGTTCTTTAGTTATGGCTTGATATCTAGAGGTCTAGATGGCTGCTATGGGCAAATCAATAGGCTAAGCCTACTTACTCTATGTATGGGAGGCGGTTTAGACTATTGAATTGACAAAATACCTGATCCTTGGCTTGCTCCTCCTGCTCTGAACGCATCCATGCTACAGATCTACTCGAAGATGAAGCTAGAAAGGGAAGCTGATGAGCTAGTCTGCTCAGACAGACTTTGGAAGGCAAGATTGGCTCTTGGATCAAGCAAAACAGAGTTCTAGAAGGTTGTGGACGAAAATAGAAAGTTAGGGTTTCCTATACCTTATATAGACTAAGGGTTAGGTCTAGGGCTTTTCATTAGCCCTTGAGCATGTGGGATAATTGGTGTGGCCCACTTGCCTTTATTAATTAGGTGGCCTAAAGTGTACACATGGATAAATGTGTACACATGAATAAATATGCACATGAATAAATGTGCACACACTTGCAAGTTGCCCCCTAGGGTGCTACTTGCTTGGCTACACGTCGGCGTACATGTCAATCGGGATGGCGGTAACGCGGTGACGAGGCAAAGACACGATATACGCCCCGGGACCAGATATCGTGGCTTTGGAACGTCACATTCTCCCCACCTTGAAATGATGATGTCCGCAGCATCGTGGGTCTCCCCACCTTGGGATCTTCTTGTCCTGCAACCAACTTGTTGCATACAATTTATTATTATTACACTTACAAAATTATTAGAATTATTCTAAGGTAATATTTTTGAAACATTACTACGACATTACATTATCCCAATAACTTATCAATTCATAACTCCATTAAAGTAAGGTACTTATTAGCCTCACTTAATACAACATTTAAGTTTATCAAAATTTAACAATTTCGTATACAATTATCCTTCGAGGTACTCTTCATTCCTTGCAACACATTCCAACAAAATTTGTGTTGCAAGTCTTGTCTTCGACCTCCTTGCCCTCCTGGAGCTTCTATTGGCCTGCAGGTCGACACTACGTTAGTACCATTTTAATTATTAATAGAATTATGGTTATAAGGTAACCACCCATCTAATTAACTAAATGGATGCATGACTAATCTCCCGGTGTAGGAAGAGGATGCTTCTTCCATCGTGGCCGTGGAGACAACGCCCTATAATGCCTAGGATGGCACTCATGCCTACACCTTTAGTTGCCATGGGCGTGAAGGTGGCGTCCTTCCCGTAGGCATTGACTAGAGGTGCTTTCCTATCAATGCATTCCTGAATGGCCTCTTATCTCTCGAGGTCATCTACTTCCGTGGGACGGAAGTAGACTTTTTAATCTACCTTCCAACCCATCCAAGCAAAACCGCGGTCATGCCTACAATGACATTACACTACGTCCTAGAGATCACCGTAGTGGTCTCATCATCGGTAACAACGCATGCAACCCATACTTAGCATAGGCTGCATGCATAGATTAATCTTAACTACACATGAAATTAATCTAAACACAAATCGACATGCCTGAGCCAATTTCTTCGGAGATGACCTTGCCGTCCCATTGCTCCATAAACTGTGGGTACTGCTTTATTAGGTCCTTCTTAAGCACCCATGTCGCGTCTTCCACCGACAAGTGTTTCCACTTGACCAAATATTGGAGAAACTCTGATCTCCTCGTTTTCTTGAAGGCTTTATCAAGAATCAATTCTGGAACTATCTCCGCTGTTTTCTCGTTATTTCCAATCGGGCGTTCCAAAGGCCGCGATAACGGTCCCGGGGCGTGGATCGATAATCCATCGCCACGCCGTACATGCCACCCGACCGACGGTAATGCGACGACGTAGTAGTTAGGCTAGTAGCCCCTAGGGGGCAACTTGCTAGGTATGTGCATTTCTTATTAATGTGCACATGCACATTTATTAAGGTGCACACATTTCCATGTGGGCACAATTAGGTGCACACATTTCCATGTGGGCACATTTAGGTGCACACATTTCCATGTGGGCCCATTTAGGTGCACACATTTCCATGTGGGCACATTTGGGTGCACACATTTCCATGTGGGCACATTTGGGCCACCTAGCTATTAAAGGCAAGTGGGCCCATTCCCAATTATCCCACATGCCTAAAGGGGATAATTGGAAATCCTAGCCTAACCCCTTGCCTATTTAAGTAGGAGAACCCTAACTTGCCCGTTTTCGTTCCTAGGGTTTTAGAGCTCGCTTTGGCTGCCCAGAGTCAAAACCGCCTCCCACTGGCCCGAGAGAATGGCACCATTAGTTTCCCTTGATTCGAGCAGTTCAGCAGGATGGTCGGCCTCAGGTCAGGAGGAGCAATCCAAGGATCAGGTATTTAGTTAATTTAATAGCCTAAACCATCTTCTAGACATAGAATCAGTAGGTTTAGCCTATTAAATTGCCCATAGCAGCTCTCTAGATCTCTAGATACCAGACTCTAACTAAAGAACCTAACTCTATGATATGGATTAGATATAGTTCTTTAGTTCTTCTGTGATGTATGTGGATGAAGGGGGGTAGAGACCTAAAGCTTGGTAGTAGATGCTCCTAGATTAGCCTCTCTAGCACACTATAGATTCGGCATGTGTACAAGAACCACACCTGGTTGTGGGTGAAGGGGCCGACCGGCTAAGAAGGAGGTTCATGTCCGACTCTTGAATCCATCCCTCCGTGTGTAAGGACTACTGGGATCATTGTGACTAGGTCTAATGGCTTACCACCGAAAGCGGTAAGGCATGGACTCCATAACCCCCGTGAAGTGGTGTACATTTTCAAGTGGGTTCACTTAATACCGGGCAAGAGCCCCTCTAGTCACCTTTGAGTCAAAGATGTAGATCTCCGGAGGGAGTGATTCCTTCCCCGCCCCATCGGAACTGGGGAGATGAAACCCGTGAATAGCCCCCTTTGGCTATGCATCCCATGGGCTCTACGGCCAGTCCCCGACACTTTTCACTTTACTCGCAAAGTGTGCACAGGAGGGGCGGATGGAGTGGACAACCCTATGCCATGTTCTTATGCCAGCCAAATCCATTGCCATGAATTCTGTCTGCAATGAACTCTGGAGACCCAAGCCGTCAGTCATCCCCTTTGAGTCTGAGCCTTGGGTAGGATTCCCTTATGGATGTGCTGATCTTTGTCTATGCAGATATGTGGTGAACCATCCTTCGTGATGGTCTTATGATGTTGATGTATGTACTACTGACATGTATGTTTACGCTTCCGCAGCTAGGTGGGCCCCGAGGGAGACGGGGTAAAATGACCCCTTCACTCTTCCCACTGGGACTCGTTACGGGTGCAGTGATTGTGGAGGGCCCCAGACGCGATGGAGCCTGGTATGGGGATGAACTACGCTTTGTATACGGTGAGGCACCGTATACGAGTAGGGGACGTCACAGTGGTATCAGAGCAATGTTCTTGGAGACCAAGAGCAAAGCACTGGCCATGCTCCAGTAGTACTAACTTGATAGGATCCAAAAAACCTCGAAAAGTGGCGAAATTTTTTCTCATTTTTGTAGTATATGCTAAGCTAGTAACAGTTAAAATGAACAGCTAGTAACAGTTAAAATGAATGAGAACATAAAAAGACAAAAATTAGTGAGCCAAATAGGATGGTCTCACACGTCGCGCCAGGACAGATGGTCTCACACGTCGCGCCAGGACAGATAATGAAGATCCTAGGCCAATTCGAGAGGATGTCTCACACGTCGCGCCAGGACAGAAAATGAAAAGTTCATTATCGGTCTGGGCGCAACGTGTGAGACCATGCTGTGAGACCATGCCCCAAAAGTGCCCAACACTGCTCCAAATCGACCAAATAAGGGGTCAATTCTGCCTAACTCGACGAATCTAGCAGAATTACATCCTTAGATCACCCAAATTGGACAAATTTAACCCATTTAGAGCCAATGTCTCACACGTCGCGCCAAGACAGAAAATGAAAAGTTTATTATTGGTCTGGGCGCAATGTGTGAGACCTCCAAACTTTGAACCTCCATAACTTGAGCTACAGAGCTCCAAATCGCCTGAAATTTGTTGCAATAGGACCGTTAGACAGCCTAGAATCCATTTATGACCTCAAATTAGGATAGAAATGTCAAACCCCATCTCAAAATGACCAAAATTGCTCAAACCCTTGAATTGTTTTCCCAAACCGTGGTCCGGTCTCAGAATAGAAGCATACCCCATTAGTACCGCAAGTATTGCTCTCGCTCAAAGCTAATGCCTTACTCCTAGATAGAAGTGCCCAAGAACACCCCTTTGTTATAGTCATCTAGACCTCAAAGATAGCAACCCAAGTCCAACTGCCAAGACATCACCTCGCCATGCCAAAGACATAAACCTTGACCTAATTCTGTGTTCTAATAGAGTTTGACTTATACAGCCGCCACATTGACACTCCCTATTGCCAGGATACCTAGAAAGGAGCTAGAGTCTAGAGCTGCCCAAGTCACTCCATGTGTAGAGATTGGACTCCCCCAAACCAACTTTGCTAGGACCTTAGAGTATGCCTCAAACATCATGGAGGTTTTGCAAAACAACCCTCATTTCATGCCATACCACACGTCCTAATGTCCATAGATTTGGAGATTATAGATGTGTCTCCAGTAATGCTGCTCGAGCCATCTTGCTTGCTTATAGAGCCCAGAATGTTGTAGGAGAGCCCTTCAAGTAGACCCTTAGACTCTAGAATATACGAGCATTGCTTTCGAAGTACAGGGCCAGAGCCATAGAAGAGCTAGAGGCGCAACTTCTTGAAGACATCGAGGTCCCAGACGATGTACAGACAGATAAGGAGAGGAGATCGAAAAGGCAGATCCAAGAGAGGGAAGCACAACGACAAACACCTCAACCGACAAACCAGTAGAACAGGACACCACCGGCCTACCATCAATATTCATCAAATGGGAAGAATATTTGGCAACCAACGGCATCAAGAATCTTCTAAATGGCAACCTCCCGGCTACCACATCCAGGAGCTCACATCAGAAAGAGGATCTCGACGCCTTCACCAGCTCGACGCACATGAGTTTCAAATGGAAGAACGCAAGGCAGCAAAAATACAGGTGCAGGAAGACGTTAGACATCGATGCCGCGCTAGCATCATGAGTTAGGGCCAGAGGCCATAATCTTCCGTCGAGGAGAGAAGTCATGGCGACACAGGAGCGTATACAAACCGGAGGGAAGATCACCACGACCTTGCAGTGTTCGCCAGCCTCGCTTAATGTCATGAAACGCCGAAAAGAAGCAACCAAGCTAAGCAACAACAAAACACCTAAGGCTGACTAGGACGAGCTTCCAGCTCCCTTGCACCAGCAGGAGAACTTTCATCGGTTCCAAAAACTAGGAGACCATGAGGGGGAGGTGACGCATATCAGGGAAGGAACATCTCCGACTTGAAGGCCATATCAGCAGTAGGGGCAAGATGAAGGAGGAGAATATCCGGGCCGAATGTGAATTTCGACCCGTAAAACACCTAGAAACCAAAGGAAGGACGCACTTTACTACGCCGCCAAGGAGGCGCAGACCGAATGGATAGGACCCAAAGGACAGAGGGGAGACGACCCAGCGGCAGGTAGAAATCACGCAAATGCACTGTGAAGGAGCTATGGTAGGTGCAATGGAGATGACCACACTTCCGCAATGAGAAGCACCCGGAATGAAGCAAAGCCCAAGCAACAGGAGTCGCGACTCGAAATTCAACCTACGGAGGAATGACAATGCCTGCCACCACCACACCATCTTAGAGCTTCAAGATATTCAAGAATGCTTGACCGCAACAGCCGTGTAATCCTACCTGCTTATCAATGGTATCGCACATCGGCAACCTTTCAACGACACACCGCATATAGGACGCTGAGCTGTCACCGATTCCTACGGACGGACATACACATAAGGAGGAGCATCTTTTTCAAGGGACCACATCGGATTTAACACTCTTCGCGAACTTGGGCGGACGAAGCTCGGATCAGACATGAAGCTCAATCAATAGTAGCAAAGATCTCAAGGAATCCCGAGTTCAAGGAACCGAGTCAACCGTAACGTAAGAAGATGCAAAGAAACCGAAGGATCAAACGCGATAGGAGGAAGGGAAACCCTAAAAAGAGTATAAACATTTAAGTAGATCTTGAAGTTGTTTTGAAAAAGTGGATGAACTAAAATCCCAATGTAAATGTATGATATGTCTATTGTATATCTCGGTGCTCACAGATATAGTGGAGAAACATGAGTTTAAAGTCATATTTTACGGATTTAGCGCTTTTAGATCAGAAGCTCCTTCACTTTGACCGCCAAATGAGGAAGCAAGGAAGCATAAATCAGAGCCCAAGATCAAAATGGAAGAGCAACTACGAGGGAGAAACCACCAGAGCCCAAGCAAACCTTCGACTCCAAACACTTCGAAGTGCCCCTCAAGTAGAAGACCGCCCACCCACCCAATGTCAATAAGAGACAACACCGTC
The DNA here is from genome assembly GCA_021234155.1 of Isoetes taiwanensis. NCBI lineage: Eukaryota > Viridiplantae > Streptophyta > Lycopodiopsida > Isoetales > Isoetaceae > Isoetes > Isoetes taiwanensis. Next base: position 9,935,657 of record JAJEKV010000041.1, read on the forward strand.
ATGTCAAGATCATCACACGCACTGTGACATCGCCGTGACGCAACAACACTACCCTTGTGGCAGCGGCAACACTTGATGAACTTATGACACGACCGGCCTCAACAATAGAAGGAGGAACGACCTGACATCAACGAAGCCAACTAAGAAGGCAACATCTCGACGACCATAATTCCACCTTGTGGTAATATAGGTGATGCGCTTAGGACACGGTATTAGATGGAGAGGCACTTAAAAAGGCACCGCGACGAGGAGATATACCTTCAACAACTAGGTGATGGCTTCGCCGCAATTCCTACCAAGTAATTAGAAGAGAAGAAGCCGATCATATCTCCGACATGGGCACATCAAATGCCCAAGGTAGAAGCATTCACACCTTAACGACAAGGATAGCAATCAAGCACCTTCGCAAAAAAGAGAATTCAAGATAATAGCCGTGCTATTCAAACCACAAGAGTATATCTAAGGCAAGTACTTCTTCAGCTCGTGGGTCAAGCCGCCACAGATATAAGGATCCATCATCTCACAACATAGCCGCCAGGGAGGAGAGCCATGATGCTTTACTCTGCCGAGAGAGACATGCATAGAGGGACAAAGGTCAGGAACCTAAAAGCTAGAGAAGTGCTAGCAACCGACTTCTTCCACGAGCTCCCTAGGCAACAGGAGGATCAAAACCGACGAAAGCACAATCAAAGTCACGGAAGGTACCTCAAGACAAGAAGACGATATAGCACCGCGGAACGTGACAACGCCCAAGCCATGTGATCAAGGGGATCAAACAAGGAAGTTTGGAAGCTCGATGGAGAAGCAACTAGGTGAGGTTTAACCGATGACTTGCACGCTGACTTGCATGCAACTTGGTGAACCCAAGGATGGACGCATTCAAAGAACAATCGCAGTAAGAGAGCAACCTGTGAGGAGTATAGCCAAAGGAATCACAAGACCCTCAAGAGACGCTTCCAAATAGCTTCAAGTATCATGAAGGGGGGAATAATTACCACCGAGAACAAGATCGTGAAGCGTAATCAAATGTCGGCATCAACGACCAGCACACCTTTAGTTAGAATGTGATGTAAAGCGTGCAGCAGCCATAGCCGACAAACATCTGAGGGCCCAAGTATATCAACGCTATTCCGAGTATGAGCCGACGCACAAATAGGAGAATATAGATCATCAACACCATTGCACCCGAGGAACACCGATGACATCGCTAAGGAGTAGGTGTGCAAACCCAAGGAGGCACAAGAGGGACCTAATAGCTCTAGTAGTAATTGTAGTTATGTAAGCTATATACTTTGCATATATAGTTTTCCCTGCTATTCCTCCCTCCCATAGCGAATGCATCAAATGAAGAGATGTCGTGCAATTTGTGGGTGGGAAGCAATCAACATCCTCAACACTCTTCGGGCAACACGATAACGACAAGAGGACTCGACGCCCGGAGACATCGATGGAGTCGAAGAAACAATATCGGATCTGAGTCGTTAGTTTGCCAAGACAAAGAGTTCAAGATGAAAGATCTTTTTCAACGGCGGCCACCTTCAAAGCTTTTGAAAAGCGGCATGGAAGATTTCAAGTGATCAACTACACCATCAAGCCACCAAAGAATGAGAGGCTCCTAACGAACAACGCCAACCCTACATCAAAGAGGAGCCACCGCCAAGGAGACTGAAGTATCGAGCGACTCGGAAGAATGTTACCTTGCTACTTCAAGTAGGCAACAAGTGGATGAGCATCTAAGGCCATGGGGCCTAGTAGGTTAAATGTATGGATGATAACATCCATATTGGGATTAGAAGGCATTTCCAGATATTCTCGTTGAAAGGATTGCCCCAATATTGAGCTAAGCGTCAAGGATTGGGAAGGAAACGCATAGGAGTGACTAAAATTATACACGATTGTCAACAGTCATCCAACGTATTGAAACCACTTGGTGAGATTGATCTCCTCGCTAAGAAGGAATCATTGCTAGGATAATTGTTGACCATGTATAAATCTAGTACCTCCAAAGAATAATCCAACCGAAAGAAAAGAAGTAATCTAACAAGTCCGGCCAACTTGTTACGATGACATCAATTCGATTGGTAGGAATATTCCAAGAGTTTAAATAGCTAAGAAAGGGGGAATCTCTAGAATATAAAAGAATAGTACATGCAAGGTACATCTAAAATAAGAATTATAGTAATCAAATAGTCTTTTGAGACAAAAGGAATTGTCATGATGACAAAACCTTGTGGTTTAGAATCGTTCTAACTAAGTAGGTAACCCATAACTATATTGAAATAAATGATAACATAATATGCGCATCCATCTTAGATGGTTATATATGTTAGCTAAGGCTAGTAAATTAATGCGCTAAGTAAGAAGCGTATAACCTCTTAAGGGGAGAGAATAGATATGACGTTGTGTACAACGTCATTGAAGGGTGTGGGACCATTTTCATTTCAAGAAAGTGGGAGGGCTCAATCTTATGATTGAACGTACTTGCATCGAAATGCATCAACTGTAGAATAGAGTTCACTCCCGCAATGGCCGGGCTTTTAATAGAGCGTAAGATAGATACCTTAGTGCTCTGGGAGGCCTTCAACGGCATGCAGACCGACGGGTAGCTAACTACACCAATGAAGTGGAGCAAAAGTATGGGAGCAATGCAACGACCAAGTCATCTCCAAATTACTCGACGCCGGCTCAATGGGTGGATGCATTCTAGCCTTAGGTAAGGTGTGCGCATGTATTATAAGCTTTAATGTGTCTTTTAGATAAGTTAAATATAGGATCCTAATAACTGGATAGAAATTGTTGTACGTATATGTATCATAGGGAAATAAGTTAAATAACAACGATAATGTGAGGTAGCATGTTAATTAATCCTTCGCAAGGATGCAATTCCTTCCAAAGATAGCTATACGACCTCGGGGTCCTTATAAATATAAATAGAAAATAGAATTCGGATATACTTAAGTGCATCTTAGGGATATACTTCCAAGGGTAATGCAGGACCCAAGGAAGAGAATAAGAAGCACATCTAATTCTTGTGTATGATAATTAAAACCTTGTCTATGATACAATAGGTCTAAATCAGAGTTATTGTTTAAATAATCGCGATCTAAAAGTCGTTAAATATTGCAAAGCTTAGAGTAAATATAATTGTATTATCGGAAGTAATGTATCCGATACTATGATAATATTAATTCATAAACATTACCTTAGGGTAATTATGTTAATCACATGCATTAAAGGAGCCAAAAAATCGCTCTGCATGTCGATTTGTGTTTAGATTAATTTCATGTGTAGTTAAGATTAATTCCACGATGCAACCTATGTCGTATGGGTTGTATGCGATTTGGCTTCAATGATGGGACCACTACGGTGATCTCTAGGGCGGTGTAATGTCAATGTAGGCATGACCGCCGGGTTCCGCTTTTGGATGAGTGGAAGGTAGATTAGAAAGTCTACTGCTCACGTAAGTAGACTCGACCCGAGAGAAAGGAGGTCATGGAGGAATGCATTGATAGGAAAGGCACCTTTAGCCCCATATATGCTTTGATAGGAGGAATCTATCCTTCACGCCCATATAATGGGAAGGATATCCTCCACGCATTAGCGGGCAACTAGAGGTGTAGGTATGAGCGCATATAGGCATATAGGCGCTGTCACGCCACGATGGAAGAAAATCCCTCTTCCTACGGAGATTAGCCATGCATTCATGTAGATAGGTGGGGTGGGTCACCATATAACCAAAATTTTCATTAATAATTAATAATAGGTAGTGTGGACTGCAGGGCCAAAAGAGGCTGGGAGGGGCAAGGAGGTCGAACTTTTAAGACTTGCAACATAAATTTTGTTATAATGTGTTGCAAGGAATGAAGAGTACCTTAGAAGTGTAAAATTTGTATGAAATTGATAAACTTTGATAAACTTAAATGTTGTATTAAGTAAGATTAATAATTACCTTATGTGGATTAAGTTAGGAAGTGATAAACTAATTGGATAATGAAATAGTACAAGAATGTCTTAAATATTATCTTAGAGTAATTCTAATAATTAAGATAGTAAGTATGTAATTATAGATATTGTAAAATTAATGTAGGATTTTACAGTGAAGACTTGCAACACAAAGTTGGTTGGAATGTGTTGCAAGGAATGAAGAGTACCTTAAATAATAATGGTATATGAAAGTGTTAAATTGTGATAAACTAAATGTTATGATAACGGAACTAATAAGTACCTTGTTTTAATAGAAGTTCTTAATTGACAAGTTATTTGATAAATGTAATGGCGTAATAATGATTTAAAAAATATTACCTTAAGGTAATTAATAAATGTGTAAGTATGATTATTGAAATAAATGATAACATAATATCGCATCCATCTTAGATGGTTATATAACAGTAGCCTAAGACTGAAATAAATTAATAAGCTAAGTGAAAGCGTATAACCTCTTAAGGGGAGAGAATAGATATGGCGTTGTGTACAAGCGTCATTGAAGAATGCCAGGACCATTTTCATTTGAAAGAAAGTGGGAGGAGCTCAATCTTGCGGTGGAACGTGCTTGCATCCCGAAACGAGCCAGGCAGGTAGAATAGAGTTCACTCAGAGCAATGGCGAAGCTGATAAACGTCAAAGATGAATACCTTAGTGCTTCAGAGGAGGCCAGCTGGCACGTCGAGTGGCGTGGTGGCTAACCACCAATGAAGTGGAGCAAAAGTATGGGAGGCAATGCAGCGACCAAGTCATCTCCAAATTACTCGGCCTTGACTCAAATGGGGTGGATGCATTCTAGCCTTAGGTAAGGTGTAGCATACTTATAAGCACAATGTGTCTTTAGATAAGTTAAATATAGGATCTAATAGCTGGATAGAAATTGTTGTGCGTATATGTATCATAGGGAAATAAGTTAAATAACTGCTTGATAATGTGGTAGCATGTTAATTAATCCTTATGAGATGCAATTCCTTCAAAGATAGCTATCGACCCATAGGGGTCATATAAATATAAATAGAAAATAGGAATTGGATATACTTAGTGCATCTTGGGATATACTTGCAAAGGGTATCTGAGGACCAAGGAAAGAATAAAGAAGCACATCTAATTCTTGTGTATGATAATTACAAAACCTTATACATGATGCAATAGGTCTAAATCGAGTTATTGTTTAAATAATCATGATCTAAAAGTCGTTAAGCTCTTACCAAAGCTTAGAGTAAATATAATTGTATTATGGGAAGTAATGTATAAGATACTATGATAATATTAATTCATAAACATTACATAGAGGTAATTATGTTAATCACATGCATTAAAGGGAGCCAGTAAAAATCGACAGGGCATGTCGTTGTGTTTAAATTAATTTCATGTGTGGTTAAGAATTAATCTCACGCGTACAGCTATGTCAATTATGGGTTGCATGTGTTATAATGATGGGACCACTCACAGTGATCTCTGATGATTGTAATGTCAATGTAGGCATGGCCAGCGGTTAAACGGATGAGTGGAAGGTGAATTGAGAAAGTCTACTTACATTCCACGAAGTAGAAGCGACCTCGAAAGGAGGTCATGGAGGAAATGCATTGATAGGAAAGGCACCTTTAGCCCCATATATGCTTTGATAGGAGAATCATATCCTTCAGCCACATATACGGGGAAGGATATCCTCCCGCATTTGGGCAACTAGAGGTGTAGGCATGGCATAATATAGGCATATAGGCCATTGTCTCCCGCAATACGATGGAAAGAGTCCTCTTCCTCTGTGAGAATTAGCCATGCATTCATGTAGATGAGTGGGGTGGTCACCATATGGCAAAATTTTATTAATAATTAATATGAGTAGTGTGGAAGCCTGTGAGGCCAGCCTTGACTCCGGAGGGCAAGGAGGTGCGAGCTCGAAGACTTGCAACAAATTTTGTTATAATGTGTTGCAAGGAATGAAAGAGTACCTTAAGTGTAAATTTTGTAGAATTGATAAACTTTGATAAGCTTAAATGTTATTAAGTAAGATTAATAGTACCTTGCGTGGATTAAGTTGGGAAGTGATAAACTAATTGGATAATGAAATAATGCTGATAATGTCTTAAAACATATCTTAGAGTAATTCCCAATAATTAAGATAGTAAGTATGTAATTATAGATATTGTAAAATTAATGTAGGATTTTAAAAAGGTGAACTTGCAGCACAAAGTTGGTTGGAATGTGTTGCCGGAATGAAGAAATGCCAGCAAATAATAATGGTATATGAAAGTGTTAAATTGTGATAAAACTAAATGTTATGATACTTGGAACTAATAAAGTACCTTGTTTTAATAGAAGTTACGAATTGACAAGTTATTTGATAATGTAATAAATAATAATGATTTTAAAATATTACCTTAAGGTGTCGTAATAAATGTGTAAGTATGATAGTAGTATATCGTATGCATGAGGGTTGATTGGGAGGTTAGGAAAGGTTCAAGGTGGGGAGACCCACGATCTTTGCCGGGCGGCATCATTTCAAAGGTTGGGAAGTAATGGCGTTCCGGCCATCACGGTCGGGGCGTATGTATCTTTGCCCTCATCGCAGCGTACCGGCCACCGATGTCACCGCAGCCGGCGTGTAGCAGGGCTAAGCTAGCCCCTAGGGGGCAGCTTGCTGAGGTATGTGCATTTTCTTATTAATGTGCACATGCACATTTTTAAGGTGCACACATTTCCATCAATGGGCACAATTGGGTGCACACATTTCCATGTGGGCACATTTAGGTGCACACATTCCCATGTGGGCCCATTTAGATTGCACACATTTCCATTGTGGGCACATTTGGTGCACACATTTCGTATTGGGCACATTTGGGCCACCTAAGCGATAAAGGCAAGTGGGCCCATTCCCGATTATCCCCGCATGCCTGGGGGGATAATTGGAAACCTAACCCTAACCCTTGCCCTGTTTATTTAGTGGGAGAACCTAACTTGCCGTTTTTTCGTTCCTAGGGTTTTGGAAGCTACATTTTGGGCATCAGGAGTCAAAACCCCTCCCAGTTCAATATAGAGAATGGCACCATTGGTTTCCCCTTGATTGACGGTTCGATGAATTACGGAAAGACCATAGGAGGAGAACAATCAAGGATTCGGTATTTAGTTAATTTTAATAGCTAAACCATCTTCTAGACATGAAGTCATTAGGTTTAGCCTATTCCCGTAAAACTCTCCAGATCTCCTAGATACCGGACTCTAACTAAAGAACCTAACTCTGATATGGATTAGATATAGTTCTTTAGTTCTTCATATTATGTGGATGATGTATCTATGAACTCCTTGTATTGGGAAGGGTAGATACCTAAAAGCTTGGTAGTAGATCTCTAGATTAGCCTCTCTAGCTGCTTATGGGTGGCTTTGGTAATGCAGAACCTTGCTGGATTTGTGGGTGAAGGGCGGGCCCTGGCTAAGAAGGAGGTTCATGTCGACTCTTGAGCGATCCTCACGGTGTGTAGGACTACAGGGGGATCATTGTGACTAGGTCTAATGGCTTACCATGCGGGTAAAGGCATGGACTGACCCGTGAAAGTGGTGTACATTTTCCGGTGGGTTGGTCGAATATAGGCGGGCCCCCTCTAGTCACCTTGAGTCGGCATGTAATCTGGAGGTGATCCTTCCTGCCCCATCCGAAGGGGAGATAAAACCCGGGAATAGCCCCTTTGGCTATGCATCGTGGGGCTACAGTCAGTCCCTACGACCTACTCTGCCAAAATTGTGCAGGGGGAGGCGGATGGATGGACAACCCTATACCATGTTCTTATGCCGGTAAAATCCATTGCCATGAATTGCATGCGCAATGAACTCACGGGACCCAAGTGGATGGAGTCACATCCCTTGTTGGCCTTGGGTGGATTCCCTTATGTGGATGTCTTGATCTTTGTCTATCTGGGAAGATATGGTGAACCATCGCCATTGATGGTTTATGATGTTGATGTATGTACTCTTGACATGTATGTTTTAAACCCCATCGACTAGGTGGGCCAGAGGGCGGGTAAAATGACCTCTTGGGACTCGTTGCAGTGCGATGATTGTGGGAGGCCACAATCGGTGTATGGGCTTAGTATGGGGATGAACTCTGTTTGTATCTGATTGAGAGCCTTGCTTATACGGTAGGACGTCATACCAACATCGTTCAAGACTTCTATGGATTTGGGTATGCTTTTCAACAAACTCCGTGGAAGACTTTTATGAATTTTTGGTGTAATGGCGACTCTAGCTTGTAGGATTGATTACCTACTCTCTTGGCTATTACGAAAAGGGCCGACCCGCGGAGCAAACTTCTTACAATTCCGTCTTTGAGCTTAGCGCTTCACTTTGATCTTGAGCCATCGTTTATGCGCCAACACGGAACTCTCCCGGTAGTCAGATGCTTGTCGGCCGGCCTTTCTTTTGTCGACTCCTGTTGCAGAAGGTATCGCCGGATCTTCACCAATTTGCTTTGCGTATCGACCAGCATTTATGAAATCTCTACTTTTGACGGGATTATTGCCAAGTGTGCAGAGTTGGGCATTGGTGATGCGTAGTTGATTCGTCGATCCGTCCATTTCCATTGATCCGATCCCTTCAGATCATTTATCCATTCCATCCATCCATTCCATTCCTTCATTCCATTCTATTCCCTTTGATGTAGCGAATATCACCTTCATTCTTGGCAATAATAAATCTGCGCACTTTGAAATATGTATGAGTAGTGCCTCCAAATTCTTAGTGCTACGACAAGCGCAAGCAACTCTTGATCATGGTGAATGGCATTTCGGTGTAGTTCATCTTCAGGCAATCATAAGCCTTCTCTATCTTCACGCCGACTTCTTTACTGTGGCAATCTTACTTGCGCATCATTAATTACAAGTTTGTCCTTTTAAGGTGCAGCGGTCCAGGCGAGGCCCGATTTGTCGCGGCTCCTTCAACATCTCAAAATCCTGCTTGGGCCTTTTGCGGTAATCGCCCCGATCCTTTACTTTTCGCCTAAGTCAAATCGTTAGCGGGGCAGCTATTTTTACCAAAGTTCTTCGCGAACTTCACATAGTACCTGCTGGTCAGAAAGCTTGACCTCGCGGATGTTCTTGACGACCCTTGTATTTGTTTCAATCTTGGCGGGGATCATTGAAATTCCTCTGTTGAAAGGATCGTGACCCGGATATTCCACCCTCTGCTGTTGAAGTGGCACTTGACAACAACTTAAAGCATTACTGTGGTGCCTCCTTAGCTTCTGATCACTTTCCTTAGGTGTGTTATGCGATGTTCTTCAAAGGGGATTTCGCGTACCCGAATATCATCAAAGAATACTATCTGCAAAGTATCAGAACTCCACACGAAGATGTGGTTCATAGGTAGAGTCTTCTTGTATGATTCAAGTGCATTTCATGTAATTCCTTCTAAATTTTATCAATTTGGAGTTCTCGATGGGATCCTAGATATGAAATGCCCTGACCACCAAAGCTCCCAATGGGACACTCTTGCTTGGGATCAAGGATCTCAATCTCCCAACTGGATGTAATGGGTACAATCCCTCTATTTCGAGCCTAGGCTTAATGTCTCGGATCAACAGTGGCTTTGATTTTTTGAGTATGTCCAATGATCTGGGCCTTCTGCTTTATTGACTTTTAGAGGTATTCATTTGAACTCACACTTTGGTTGCCTAGAAATTCAATCTCTGTCAAAAAGTGCTGTAATTGTCCAAAGTGAGCTTCTGTTGGAATAAATTGAAAAACTTTGGGACCACTTGCTCGGAACTCACCAAGGCATTGTCATTAACTCCATTTATTGCTTCAAATTACCCCTAATGCGGTTGAGTGTGGCTGCTCAGGACCTCAAACTTTCCTTCTCCAAACAGTAACTCCACTGTGATACATTTTTAACTCTCTTTCATAAAATGGGATGATACCAAGATGCCCTTGAATAGTTTAACAATTACCCATGTAGCATCGTCCAGCATGGGTGAGCTTCTATGTCTTTGGAATGATGATTGTTTTTCCTCAATCTTCAATTCAATTGGCCTTGCGACCTTGAATATTCACCATACAAAACTCCCAAGTGCTTTGTCCAACATCCAAAGGTCATTCCCAGCACGGGGCACCTTTCTTGACTTATTTGGTAGAAATGCATCACCCAACTAAGATGGGTAGGACTTCAAACTTTTGCCAAAAATGTAACTTTGAGGAGGTGGCGTTAGTTGCTCAGGTGATGCCGAGAGAAATCTGTGATCAAATTCGGTCATTCTCTACCTTTAAACCAAGATCTTACTTGAAAAATCCCAGAGGGGGATATCCTTCTCAAATTATCTAGCAAAGACAGCGGAAGGTTATGAAATTCAAAAACCTCACCATGATTGGAAAAAGAGTTAATGGCGACCACAAGAAGAATTCAAAAAGGAAAAGCAAAAAAAGAACTACGGTGATTCTCTCAAAGCTCACAAAATCCGAGATCTCAATGGCTCCCTCACTCCTAACAATGAAAATGGGAATCAAGGTCTTGAACAAAGGAATTTACATCAGAAAAATTTGATCCCGGCATAAGAAAATTTATTCATCAATTCAAAATTAGCAATTCCTCTCAATTGCTTTAAAAATCAACAAAGCAAATATTATTTTCCGAGAATGATGTTAAAAGATAAAAGCCAAGGCCTTACAAACACAAAGATAGATACGCCTGAGAACACTTTCTTGCATTTTAAAGATTCCATGAAGTAAAACAATGTCGATCCCATCAAATAAAGTTCTTAGTCTTCTCAAACTGAAATCAAAATGGACTCGACTTGCTCGACCCACATAAAAGGCGATGAAAGCTTTGATCTGAGAAAGTGAATGTGGTTTTTCATTAAGTGAAAAAGGTAAAGGTCTTCCCAAGAATGCCAAACATGCAAAGATCTGACTAAGAAGCTCAGACTTCTCAATTTAAAACGCGAATCTCTCAAATGATTATTCAAATGGAATTAAAAATATTCATCACGATCCACGTTAAGATAATCTAATGCTTTGAAGTTCTCAAATTCCTATGCCATTCTAGCACAGTCTCTGAAGATTACATTGATGTTCTGGTAGCTAAGCCACCCTCACATATCAGTACTTCCCCACTTGTCATCCCAAGCCAACTCTCATCCTCCTCTCCATGCGATCTATCATACATGCTTCTTCTCCATCGCATTGTCTTAGATGCATGCGGTAAAATGTTGACCTAGATTTATCTTCCCCTCTATTCCCCTTCCCAACATGGTACCATTTTCTCCGAGATAGCTTCACAAGGAATTTGGTTCTTGATGTACAATGCCATGGGGAACTCATGGTCAGAGTATTAGAGATGTAGCAAAGGTCGGTGATGATTACGGTGCGAATATATCATCTGGCGGGAACAAACTGTTAGTGATGATGCTAGAAACAACAGTTATTCAACAATGGATGGTGAGAACAAAGTGCAAATGTCAGCAATAAATGTTATACTGTGGTGAACTTGCGGTATGCGATGATACATTCCCGGGCAAGATACTTTCCCTTTACATGAAACTCTAAGTTTGTTGTTACTAATAATAATGAAAGACGACACGATGGATACTCCTCCATCTATCAACTTCAGCAAACTCAATGACATAGGCTATTGCGGATCTAAATTTTGGATGTGCCATCATCATGACAATTCCTAGAAAAAAAAAATTACGCGGAACTACTACCTCGATGACACCCATTCTCGACAAGGAAAATACTATCAAAATACCTTTACTGATAACATTTCTTGGGGATGATGCTTTCCTCACACCTCATCACAATTCCTCACGGCACTCCCTAAATCTAAAGGCAAAGAAAGCAAAAGAAAAAGACTATTCTCGGCATTCTCAACACCTCCAGCAAAACACTAGAAGAAAACAGACTCGAGAACTAGGAAACATTGATAACTACCCTATTTTTTGTCTGCTCTATCTTCCTCATCATTGAAGATTCTAAGTTGGAATCTCCAGAGGAATAAAGGTCCCCTGAAGAGAAGAAGGGCAATTTCCCAAACCGGCTATGCCGGCATTATCCTCCTCCAGAGCTTAGACTCCAAATTTTGAATGTTCAAACCCAGCCGATTGATTGGACTGGATTCTCCTCTAGTGGATTGAAGCCAGCGGCACCTCACGGAGGTCTACTTTGCATCATTTGGAAACACCTTTGATCATAGCTTGATCTCTTGATCCACAGAAAACTTGGCAACTGTTATTCTCGAAATAATGACTTCACATTTGAGTCATTAACATTTATGCCTCTCTGATTTCTAGGATCGAGATCTACCTGGCCTACTATAAACAACTGGCTAACAACTCAAACCTGTGAAACTTGGATCATGGCGGTGATTTCAACAATACTCCCACATGGGATATGAAAATTGCGTAGATTTGAATATGTCCATAGTTGAGAGAACTCATTGGGACCACTTATACAGACAGGCATTTCTTCTGTTATATTCCTTCCTCCCTTACGCTACTCTTGGTCCAATAAGCAAGATGGGAACAAGCGAAGTCACTGCGGCCTTTGGACAGATATTACATCAACAACATTCACAATGATTTTTGGGACAATTGCTTTGTCTTTACAGTGATGAATGCACCTCCATCTCGACCACCAGCCCTCGATTTCTTATCACTAAACATATGCTCACCATTAAGAGACATGGAAATACTCCCCTTCAAGCTAAATTTGCCTCCCTTCTTGACTCGACATCTTTTAGAGACTTTACAACATTTACAATTCTCTCATGAGAGTTAGATCTACAAATTCTATGAGAACTTTTATTCCAATCTAAAGGAGTCCAAGTCTGGATTAAGAAGTGGGCAAAACACCTTCATGGCAAAGAAGGTTGCTGAAAAAAGAGTCTACTTTGAAGAAAATGAAAGAGGGTTAAATTTTGAAACTCAACATGACCCCCTAAATATTGACCTACAGGGCAAGAAGGGAACCTTGAGATGAGCATTAAAACCATTGAAGAACTAGAGGCCAAAGGCTCAACAATTAGATGTAAGCTCAAATAGTTTTCCAAAATGGACCATGGTAACTCAAAATTCTTCTATAGGGTGGCGGATCAGGACTTTTAAAAAGTCACTCTACTCTATCAAGGATGATAATGGTAATAATCTAGAAAGATCAAAAAGGACTTTCTCCAATTACTTCTGCTCCAAATATGCAAAATATCTTCTCTCATCCAACTGACACACCTATGCAATCTACTAGTACCCAATTCTTCTTGCTGATAAATGATAACAATTTAAACATTGGCGAGTAATTATGTCTCAAGTTTTAGAGGCGGGTCCCTTACGTGGATGAAATTTTTTCAACTCTGTAAGCTAGCCAAAGGGAAAAGTCTTGGTCCTGATGGCTTGCCTCTGAATTCTACAACAAATTTTGGGAGGTTATGAAAAATGATCTTATGTGTATGATTAAAGGCTTCCGAACTCGAATCACACCGCACCCCTCTTTTCTTGCTGGCCCCTTATCTCCTTAACCCCAAAGGTGGATAATCCTCGATCTTTCTGCGATTGAGGCCTATTTCTTTGACAAACTCTACCTACAAGATCTGTGCTAAAATTATAGCAAAGATTCAAGTCCCACCTTCAAAAGAGGTTATTAGTTGCAACCAATGCGCTTTCCTTCCAAGTAGATACATCCTTGATAATTATATTGCTCCACCATGGAAGGGATGCCTTTGGAACAAATTGACCAATCAGAATCTACATCTTTTGAAGCTAGATTTCTCAAAAGCTTTTGATATGGTTAGATGGGACTTCCTTCAATTCTCCTCAAGAAGCTAGATTCGATAAAATCATTAAGCTTATTATGGGGTTAAATTCAGTCTCAATCAACCCCGTTTTTAATGGATCCCTGGTTTCTTCTTTTCCACGGCAGAGGATTCGAACAAGGATGCCCTCTTGCCCCTTACCTTTTTTTAGCAGTAGCAGAGATGCTAACCAGAGTTATCTCTCACCTTCAAACATGTGGACAAATTGCTGGCTTAACTCTCCCTGACAACATCACAAATCTTGCAATTTTCCAATATGCAGATGATTCTTTCAGTTTCCTTAAAAATGATCCATCTATCATTGACATTTTTCTGCTCACTATTCATAATTTTGGAGCTGCCTCTGGGATTCACTTGAACAGGAACAAATGCATTATAATTGGTGAGTTGGATACTGATAATATTGCAGGAATTAAATGTATGACTGCTACTGAAACTACCAATCTCCTAGGTATGCCTTTATCTCTCAATCCTAGTCTTAAAGGTCTTTGGACTCCCATTGTTGAAAAGATAAGAAGGAAGCTAGGCAATTATGGCAACTGTCTTTCTTTGGCTGGAAGAACCATAATTGCAAACTCAGTTATTGCAGCTTCTCACATCTATTTTTCTTCTGCACTTCTTGCTCCTAAATGTATTTATCATCAGATTGAAAGGATAGTTAGAAATTTCATTTGGGGGAAGCACCACATGGTCAACTGGACTTCAATTACCAGAAACAAAATTCAAGGTAGTCTTGGTTGCAAGAATCTAATTTTACAAAGCTATGCTCTGGCAGGCAAATATATCTGGAAATCTTTGTTCATGAACAATAACCCAGCATCCATATTCATCAAACACTGGCTCTCTTGTAGCCATCCAAAAAAGTATGCTTCTATCTCTCATAGTTTGCCCTCCTCTGCCTTTACTATTTTGCAGCCTGCCTCTTCTATTTCTCCTCTCATAAGTTGAGAAATTTTGACTCAAGGATGGTTCTACTAAGGAACAACACTACAGATTTCAAGCCTCCAGCAAGGCTGATCTCTACTTTAAATTTTGGACACATTCAGACTTTTTGCTACAGCTATAGCTTTTCTTTTGAATATGTTAAATATGCTTGCATGTTTTAATCACGGGTAGCCATTAATGGCTCACTTAACTTCTTGTACCTTTTCTATAATTAATGAAAAAAAACCCCATTCTCTCTCTCAAAAAAAAAAAAAAAAAAAAAAAAAAAGATGTGGTTCATGAGCCTCATGAGCGTTCTTTGAGCATTTGACAAACCAAACGGCATTAGGTGAACTCTTAATGCCCATACACAGTCTGAATGTTGTTTTTGTGAATGTCTTCTTCCTTTATCGATCGATGGTACCAGGCCTCGGGTCTATCTTGGAAAACTTTGCCCCTTGGAGTTGATCCATCGTGTCGTCCGTCTGGGGAGTGCATACTTATTCTTGATGGTGTGCTTGTTTAGGCTGCACGTAATCTATGCATCCTCAAAGCGCCATCCTTCTTCTTCACAAAAGGATGGGTTGCCCCAAATGGTGAGGCAGCTAGGTCTAATGAACCCTAGGTCAAGCAACTCCTACAATTGCTTCTTCAACTTTCGATTCGGCTCTTGCGTCGTCATCAGAGCTTTTGCTCGTCGGCCCGTGCACAGTTGAGTGCTATCTCACACTTTCGACTCCCCACAATAAGGAGGAAGGCTGCTTGATCTCGTCGGGAAGAGATCGTGGAACTCCTTGATCAACTTAGCTATCTGCTTTGGCAACTTGTCGAGCACCTTATCCTCCTTGCTTTCCCTTTGACTCGGGCTCTTCGATCTGAAGCTTGAAGATATAGGCTATCTGCGCGCTCTTTATGCACTTGAACAGCCGCTTACTAGACATACAACTTGCATGATAGGAACAACTTCTTTTTACGCAATCTCTATGATGATTTTGCCGTTGGTAGTGAAGGTCACCTTAAACTCCCCACAATCAATGATGGCTCCCGCTAATCCAAGATACTCCATTCCTATTATCAAATCATACTTCAGATGCTCATAAAAGGTGGCGGTGCAAGCGCGCACTAATGACTTCGCGTTTGCACTAATAAAAAGCATCTTTCAAAGATTCCCTAAAATACCCTTAAATTCTGCCACTTTTGGGGGGTCACTTAAAAAAATGACCCTAAATTTACAATTGTATGTGCCATTTTAGGGGCCAAAATTACAAAAAAGTTGGCGTCTTGTTAATTTGACATCCCTAATTTAAGTATAAAATAAAAATCTAATTTAGGTGGTTTTGGGACACACATGGAAAGTGGGAAAATGAAAGAACCATCAGAATGTTGATGAATAATGAAGACTGAAACGTGGAAATAAAGCCGTATGCATTTCATATTGCTCAAGGAGAACGACAACATGCTATGCGCGCATATGCAAGCTACAAAATTATAACACAACTAAAACAAAATTTTCATTGTACATATATATCCATAGCTGAGTAACACAAATGTTATTGAGCATGCAAGCAGAGCATGTTATGTGCACGTAGCCACCTAGAAGAAAAAAGGTTCTCAAGCTATGCGCGCATGGCATGACAATTTTTTTATTGATGCAAAATAGATACAAAGGTAAATAGCAAGACGTCATACCAATCATAAAATATCACGGGTTCAAGAAAAGTTCATGTATGGACAAATACAAGGTCGGAACCAAAACCAATAGGTTGTGGAAAAAAAATGGGCAGGTAGGAAAGGAATCTGGTAGGTAGTGCCATATATGGACATGGAGAGGTCGGAAACAAAACCAAAACGAGTAGGTTGTGAAAACAATAGGCAGGTAGAAAAAGAACCTGGTAGGTAGTGCCCATGCGCGCATGGGCAAAACTTTCGGGCTGTGCTATGCGCGCATAGGGAAAATACAATTTTTTTGTTTGGTGTTTTTTTCCTTGTTCTAGAAATCGGCTTAATCGCCTCTAGAATCATCAGCGCCATGCCGGATTGCAGCTGTATTTTCAAACCCATTTCATCAGGCCGGCTCGTCTCACCAAACCCTATTTCATAAGGTCGATTTCTCACCAGATAAGCTTCTTTATCAGGTCGTGAACTGGAAGCCCAATTTTTTTTCATGTCTGCTCTAGTTTCGGCCTTCTCTTTTTCTTCTGGTTTGATACAGAAAATTTTTAAGCAGGTTAATGGCTGTGCTAATATGGAAGCATCTGTTTCCACTAGGTAAGATCATTTTTTGGCAGGTTCACTAAGCTTCTTTGCTACTTTCAGCTGTTTACTCTATTATCTCGGTTGCAGGCTGCAATTGTTTTTCTTGAATCGAAGTGTTTTAGGCCACAACACAGGTTTTTATGAAAATAGGTGAATGTTTTTGTTCAATTCTGCAACTAAGTTATGATAATTCTGCAAATGATTTAAGGTAACAAGGTGACCTAGCAGACGCACTAATGACCTGTGGTGCAATTGCAGATTCCTTTTTAAAAAACTCAAATTTATGATGTTTTTAGGGGGGGTGATTGTGAAAACATGTTAGAAAATCTAGAGAGCAATCCAAAACTAGAACATTTGTAAAGACAATGGTAAGATTTATTGTGAAAGAAAAGTAAATACTTCATTTTGACTAGAAAACCCAAAAACATGATTAAATATTTATATTCCATGCCACAAAGGAACATCAGTTTTTGCAAATAACAAGTAACGCTGACTCTTTTGATATCAAGAGGTGTTTTTTGTTGGAGCATAAACTTCATTTTCTTGTTCACTTTCTGCAAGTATGTTAGTAAGGGAAGAAACATCATCTGGTGCTACTAGTTCATCTAATTGACATAGACCTTCAAGAGAAACTGGATCAATAAATTCAGTGGACAATTACAATGTTCCTGGACAAACACAATTGCACAATGTTTAACCTTAGTATTTGTCTATGCGCGCATAGACAAACACAATTTAGGTTCTTCCGAAAACCCAAGGTTTTGTGTAAGAATCGTAAAAAGAGCTTTTAAAAATATTGCTTGCCTAAATGCGTATATCTAAATCAGAGCTTACGACCAAAATCTAAAATAGTCACAAACTACTCTTTGTTGAGAAACGTTTAAAAAGGTTCGTATCCAATCCAAGGTGCAGGTAAGGAGAATAGATAGGTCAGAAAGGAAATTTTGGTAGGTAGTAGGCAAAAAGGGTAGATCGAAAGAATGACTGGTAGGTAGTGCCTATGCGCGCATAGGCATCCTATACGCGCATAGCATCAATGCGTTTTTGTAAAACTAGGGTTTTCGCAGCTCCAAGGTTCCGCCATTGTTTCGTTGAATCTGGCTGCTGCTTTTCCTCAGGTGCTCCGTTATCTGTTGAATCCAACTATATTTCTGCCACAGGTTCTTGATTTTTGCATGTTCTTGGTCGATTCTTTGAGGTTGGGCGCGAGGGTTTTGAGCGATAATGCGGGCTCACAATATCTCTGTGTTGGTCGGTTGATATTTCTTTGCGGGGGCAATATTAAATTTAAGCTTCGAGGTTTCAAGTGTCGAAGATCGGTTGGCCCCGGTTATAACACTTGTAAACAATTATTAGATTTTCGGTCTATTCTAGCAACTTTCAGTTGCATCTTCATATGCAATTATGGCCCAATTATCTTGGTAAGATTATGGCAAATTTTGCGGATTATGGCAAAATATTGACCAAGATCGATTAATATTAATGGGCATTTGAGATTTCTCCGATTAAGGGCGATCAAAATCAGCATATGTAGATAAAGTTCAAGTAATTTGTCCTTGAATCATATGATAACGCGCTAATAAATGAGCAAATGCAAAAGCGTATCTGCCGGATAAATGTTACAAATCTGTTAACTTTTACATAAGGGCGGATACAAGGAAATGGCCTTACAAGTCTAGGCAAGCTTTCATTTGGATGCCTGCAATAGAGCTTGGAAATGGAGTTACCCAATGGGTATATAACCGAAGCACAATTCATATTACCAATGTCGATCCGATGTAAATGTCTTGGGAATGGTACTTGTAACATGATACATTTAACATGATACTAATGGCAAAATCTTACAATGGATTATATTACATGAAATATTGCCCAAAAGCGCATTTAATTTTCTTCATTGGTGTTCTCGCATTCGTTTGCCATGCTTTAAGATTCTGGGCTCTTTCCCAACTTTAGCATATATTTGGCCACCTTGTGAATTCGGTAAGTTTTGATGCATAAAAATGATACATGGTTTTCCGAAAATTGCTGCTAACACATAAGGATCCAGATCTTCTACCAAATGTTCTGGAGCTTAAGCATCAATGCTACAGTGTTATTAATTGCTACTGATGTGGACTTGAAAAAAAATATAACCTTGCTCAATCCCATGTCAGGCACTTAAGGAAATTTCCTTGATTCAATCGAACACCTAGTTTTTGCAGGTTTTATGCATGGAACTGAAAGCTTCATATTGCATGTGCTATGGTTTATCTTAAGAGTAACATGTTTGCTTGGTATTGGATGTAAAATCAGAATGTCTCAATAGAATGTAAATCCCAATGTAATAACAAGATTATAGTGTTCTAAAGCATAAAAAGCTTCTTAGTTTAGGTGATATGCATGCATAGCCTCTTTATATGTTCATAACCTCATTGCACACATTGTTTGTTATAGTCAAGGTGCTATGTGCGCACAGCCTCGTGGTAATTTTTCACATATTGTTTTTAATAGTTGAGGTGCTATGCGCGCATAGCCTCATGATGGTGCTATGCGCGCATAGCCTCGTTGTATTTTTTCACATACTGTTTTTAATAGTTGAGGTGCTATGCACACATAGCTTCATGATATTTTTTACATATCAATTTTTTATTGTCGAGGTGCTACACGTGCATGGCCTCATGATATTTTTCACATTATTTTTTTTTTGGTCGAGGTTCTATACATTCATATCACAATGAGGTTTAGGAGTCCCGTTGTCCCCTTTTTCGTTATGAGCTTCATTTCCATTTTTTGCAATGTAGTATTTACTACAATTTTTATAGTCTTTTTGTTTCTGTATGTTATCTCGGTTTGTAGAAAGAACTAAATTTAACTTAAGTTATTACACCCCCTGAAAATGGCAGAATTTAAGGGTATTTTAGGGAATCTTTGAAATATGCTTTTTATTAGTGCAAACGCAAGTCATTAGTGCGTTTGCTAGGTCACCTTGTTCATTTTCCACATCCTTTGTTCGTTATTATGATTCTGGTTATAAGAAATTGCAGTTAAAACCCTTTGTTGCTGAGAACTAATCAAGATTGAATGCATTTTCTTCTATTTTGGTAGATTCCATCCATGCTCAAGACAGGTTGTTATGATGTTGTTACAATTTAGAAGGATCTCAAGACTTCAATTATTTCATGAAGCTTTGAAAGACCACGAGGGCTTTTTTAAACTTTGTCATGTCTCTCAAAGATTTTCCTTTTGTAGTAGCTATTTTAAATCTGTACCATTCCGTCGGAATTAAAAGATTATCTATTGTCTATTTACGCATAAATAGATTATATATTGTCTACTTACGCATAAGTGAAAGCTTTTAAAATTTGTTGCTAAGAAATTAACTGCTGTTTAAATTTTGTTGCTTGTCTATGCGTGCATAGGATAGATAGATAGATAGATAGATAGATAGATAGATAGTAGTTTTAACGTCACGCCACTAGGCAGCATCCAACGCCTAGGCAAATGATATACTTTGAACCTCTAGCCTATGAACATATAGGATAGACGTTTTATAAAAGTAGGTGCTTGCCCATGTGCTCATAGACACGACGTACTCTTTAGAAACTCCTGGCCATGCACTCAACCAATAATCATCCCAATGATAGTGCCTCGACCCCTTCCATAAATATCAATGGTTCTTCACACCCAAATGTTATGTTATCCTATGCCCCTTTATATTATTAGGTGACCTTAGGAATAACATTTACATAGTATTTGTCATAATTCCAATAACCCATTCGCCATGGACCACTCCCCCGTGCTTGCTCCATATCAAATCTCATAACACATCAAAACAAAAAGTTTAATTTTTTTTTTCGATACAAAACATGGTCACGCTAACATCATCTTTTCAATATCTTCATAAAAGCTTACTGCACTACAATGATACATAACAAAGGACATGACTGAAATGATCAGCTTGACAGAGGGTATGATTTGCTGATGTGTAAAATATGTTTTAATCAGATGTGCAACACTATCAAATCTGCCCGAAAATTTGCTGTTTTGACCCAGAAAACTTAACCAAATGTGGCGATATTAGACATCATCAGAAAGATCCTGGAGAGAGCTTTCTAATGGAATAAAAAACACACAAAATAGAGTTTGGATTCAAAAGTTATGATAAAAACCATATTACCATCAAATTTGCACTTTGTAAAAAGGAATCCGGATTGAAAATACAAAAAGTAAGTACCTATCTTAATAGATCTGATTCAAATCATATGCCAGTGGAAAGCTCTCTACATAAGCTTTCTAATGAGCCTAAGATCATCTTAATCTGACTCTCTAGCTCAAGTTATGAGCGCAGAAAAAATTGATATTCTCTCTGTGACGTTCCAGTACGATATACGGTCTCAAGGCGATATCGTCGCTTTGCCACGCCGCACATCAGCCATACCGACGGTGGTAATGCCGACGCGATACCCAAGCAAAGGGCCCTGGGGGCAACTTGCAATGAGATGCGCATTACCCAGAAATCTTGGCGACTTTTAGACCTTTAACCCATTAAAGGTAGACCAAGGGTCATGGAAACCCTAAACCTAACTGATAGCCTACATAAGGCACCAAACCCTAACTTTCCCTTTTCACCCCACGGACCTTTCCCGGAGCTCGGGTCGGCCGAGGAGTCAATTCCAACTCCCCGATCCGTAAAGATGCCCCGGCTTGTCGGATCGTCCTCCCTCCCCGCATTTCGAGCGGAATAATAGAGACATGGGCTTCGGATCGAGAGGAGTGAACCAGGGATCAGGTATTTGGTCGATCAAATAGCATAAACCTTACTCAACCTTCGAATCAGTAGGTTTAGCCTATTAGATCACCCCTAGCAGCCAAGTAGATCCCGAGATTGACCTAACTAAAGAACCTAACTCTATGAGATAGATTAGTTCTTTATTATTTATTATGTTGATATGATGGACGGATGGATTCTGTGAACTCATTGTATTGGGAAGGGGGGTAGAGACTTAAAGCTTAGTAGATGATGCTCCTAGTTAGTCCCTCTTAGTGCATTACTAGAATTCGGCCTGTGTACAAGAACCCCACCTGGTTGTGGGTGAAGGGGCTGACCGGGCTTAGAATGAGGTTCGTGTTCTGACCCTTGACCCATCCCTCTCGGTGTGTAAAAGGCCACCGGGATCGGGAGTGACTAGGTCTAATGGCTTGCCACTGAGTGTGGGTAAGGCATGGGCTCGACACCCGTGGGGTGGAGTTCACCTTCCAGTGGGTTAAGTCGAATAAGGGCAGTGGCCCTCTAGTCACCTTGGGTCAGCATGTAGATCTCTGGAGGGAGTGATCCCTACCTGCCCCATCGGGACTGGGGAGATGTAACCCAGGAATAGCCCCTTTGGCTATGCACCCCGCTGGCTCTGATCGAGTCCCAATACTTTTCAACCTACTCGCAAAGTGTGCACTGGGGAGGGGCAGATGGAGTGGACAACCCAATGCCATGTTCTTATGCCAGCCCAATCCATTGTCATGATTCTGTCTGCAATGAACTCTGGAGGCCCAAGCTTGTCAGTCTATCCCTGTGTCTGAGCCTTGGGTAGGAACTTCCTTTGTATTGTGTTGATCTTTTGTCTATGCAGATATGTGGTGAGCCATCCTTGAGATGGTCAT
Organism: Isoetes taiwanensis; assembly: GCA_021234155.1. Classification (NCBI taxonomy): domain Eukaryota; kingdom Viridiplantae; phylum Streptophyta; class Lycopodiopsida; order Isoetales; family Isoetaceae; genus Isoetes; species Isoetes taiwanensis. Next base: position 9,958,241 of record JAJEKV010000041.1, read on the forward strand.
GATGTGCTTTGATGTATATGTACTTACATATGTTTACGCTTCCGCAGCTAGGTAGGCCCTGAGGGAGACAGGGTAAATGACACCTTCATTCTTCCCACTGGATTGCAGTGATGTGTGGAGGGCCTTGTATCAGCGTGGAGCTGGTATAGGGGATGAACTCCTGTTTGTATACGATGAGTGCATCGTATACGAGTAGGGGACGTCACAATGGTATCAGAGCCATGTTCTTGGAGACCAAGAGCAAAGCGCTGACCATGCTCCCGATGAGTACTAACTTGATAGGGATCCTCAAGCCTCGAAAAAGTGGAAATTTTTTTCTCATTTTGGTAGTTTATGCTAAGCTAGTAATGATTAAGTAAATTGGAACTTAATAAGACTAAAAGAATGAGCCAAAACCTCCTCGGGGGAAAGGTGGTCTCACGACAGCGCTGGTCAAAGAACTAAACTTTAGTTTTTTTGAGCGAGGCTAAGTCCGTGGAGACATCGAGCCAAGATCACTCAAACTTGATGAATTTGAGAAAAGTAATATGGTAAGGCTAGTTCCAAGGTAGGAATTAGTTAGAATAGCATGTTTAAATTACTTAAATTACTTAAAAATGTGCAAGATCTCACAGCTCGCGCCTGGTCAAAGAACTAAACTTTAGTTTTTGAGCGAGGCGCAAGCTGTGAGACATCGAGCCAAGATCACTCAAACTTGATGAATTTGAGAAAAGTAATATGGTAAGGCTAGTTCCAAGGTAAGAATTAGTTAGAATAGCATGTTTAAATTACTTAAATTACTTAAAATGTGCAAGATCTCCGGCCGCTACTGGTCAAAGAACTAAACTTTAGTTTTTGAGCGGGCGCTACTGCGTGAGACCTCCAAACTTTGAACTTCAATAACTTGAGCTACAGAGCTCCAAATCGCCTAAAAATTGTTGCAATAGGACCGTTAGACAGCCTAGAATCCATTTATGACCTCAAATTAGGCTAGAAATGTCAACCCTAGCTCAAAATGACCAAAATTCCTCAAACCCTTGAATTGTTTTTCCAAACTGTGGTTTGTTTGTAAATAGAAGCATACCCCATTAGTACCTCGCAAGTATTGCTCTCGGCTCAAAGCTGATGCCTTACTCCTAGATAGAAGTGCCCAAGAACACCCCTTTGTTATAGTCATCTAGACCTCAGCATACCAACCCAAGTCATGCCAAAAGCATAAACCTTGACCTAATTCAGTGTCCTCCTAATAGAGTTTGACTTATATAGCCGCCACATTGACACTCCCTATTGCCGGGATACCTAGAAAGGAGCTAGAGTCTAGAGCTGCCCAAGTCACCTCATGTGTAGAGATTGGACTCCCCCAAACCAACTTTGTTAGGACCTTAGAGTATGCCTCAAACATCATGGAGGTTTTGCAAAACAACCCTCATGTCATGCCATACCACACGTCCTAATATCCATAGACTTGGAGATTATAGATATGTCTCCAGTAATGCTGCTCGAGCCATCTTGCTTGCTTATAGAGCCCAAAATGTTGTAGGAGAGCCCTTCAAGTAGACCCTTAGACTCTAGAATATCGGCGTTACTTTTCGAAGGGCGGGGCTAGAGCCCTGAAAGAGGTAGAGGCCGACCCTTGAAGACATCAAGGTCCCAAACGTAATGTCTGAGACACAGATAAGGAGAGGACCCAAAAAAAGGCGGACCAAGAGAGGGAAGCACAACGACAAACACCTAAACTGACAAACGAGTAGAACAGGACACCATCGGCCTAGCATCAATCTTCATCAAATGGGAAGGATATTTGGTAACCAGCGGCATCAAGAATTTTCTAGATGTTAACCTCTCGGCTACCGATCCATGAGCTCACATCAGAAAAGAGGATCGGCGCCTTCACCAACTCGGACGACATGAGTTTCAAATGGAAGAACGCAAGGCAAAAAAATGAGTGCGAGGAAGGCGTTAGAATCGAGCACCGCATTAGCATCACGAGCTGGGGCGAAAGGCATAATCTTCGTCGAGGAGAGAAGTCATGGCGACACAGAGGCGTATAGAAACCGGAGGGGCGACCACCACGACCTTGCAGCCCGGTAGCTCTGCCGAATGTCATGCAATATCAACAAAAGACCAACTAAGCTACGCAACCACAAAGCACTTAAGGCTGACCGGGACAAGCTTCCAGCTCCCTTGCACCAAAGAGAGAACTTTCATCGGTTCCAAAAGTAGGAGACCATGAGGGGAGGAGACGATATCAGGGAAGGAACATCTCAGACTTAAAGGCCTATATCAGCATTAGGGGCAAGATCAAGGAGGGAGCATATTCTTTCGAACGAGAATTCGGACCCGTAAACACCTAGAAACCAAAGGAAGGACGACCTTACTACGTCAGCCCGTGAGTACGAGACTTCGAATGGATAGGACCCAAAGGGCGGAGGAGAGCGACCTAGCCAGCAGGTACAAATCACACCAAAGGCGACCAAAAGGAGCTATGATAGGTGCAATGAAGATGATCACACTTCCGGGCACAAGAGAGGCACCTCGGAATGGAGCAAAGCCCAAGCAAGGAGTTGCACTCGTAAATTCAACCCGCGAAGGAATGACAATGCACGCCTCACCGACCACGATCTCGTGAGCTTCAAGATATTCAAGAATGGTTGACCGCAATAGCTAGGTGATCCTACTCAAGCGATCAACTAAGACCGCGACACAACGCAACCTTGCAACAACACACCGCATGTAGGGATGTTGAGCGGTCACCGCATTCCTCACGACAAATATACACATTAAGGAGGAGCATCTTTCTCAAGGGATCACATCGACAAACACTCTTCGCAACTAGCATGACGAACTCGGATCGGACATGAAGCTCAACAATAGTAGCGGCGTCTCAAGGAATCCGAGTCAACCGAACTAAGAAGATGCAAAGAAAGCAGAAGAATCAAACGCGATAGGAGGAGGGGAAACCCCTAAAGGAGTATAAACATTTAAGTAGATCTTCGTAGTTATTTTGGAAAAGTGGATGAATTCAAATCCCAATGTAAATGCGTATATGTGTATTGTATACCTCGGATGTTCACAGATATAGTGGAGAAACATGAGTACAGCCATGTTTTATGGATTTAGCACTTAGATCGAGGGAAGCTCCTTCACTTGACTACCAAAAGAGGAAGCAAGGAAGCACAACAATAGCCCAAGATCAAAATGGAAGAGCAAGTCACGAGGGAGAAACGATCGGAGGCCAAGCAAACCTTCGACTCCAAACACTTCAAACGCCCTCAAGTAGAAGACATTTCGTCCACCCAATGTCGAACAAAAGACAACACCGGTCATGTCAAGATCATCAGGTGCACGCACGTGACATCGTCGGGACATAACACTACCTCTTGTGACAAAGAACAACACTTGACGAACTTATGACACTAGTGGCCTCAACAATAGGAGGAACGCCCGACAACAACGAGCCAACTAAGAAGGCAACATCTCGACAACCATAATTCCACCTTGTGGTAATATAGGGTGATGCGCTATGACACGTGTATTAGATGGAGATGCACTTAACGAAAAGCCATCTGCGGCGAGGAGATATGCCTTCAACAACTAGGTGATGGCTTCGGTACTCCTACCAAAGAATTAGAAGAAGAGAAGAAGCTGATCATACCTCCGACATGTGGCACGCCAAACGCCCAAGGTAGAAGCATTCGACAATCGTGAACGACAAGGATAGCAACTGAAGCACCTTTGGCAAAAAGAGAGTTCAAGATAATAGCCACGCTTATTCAACGGCATGTGAGTATATTTAAGGCGGGTACTCCTTCAACTCAAGGGTCAAGGCGCAGATATAAGGATCCATCATCCCCACAATATAGCCCGCCAGGAGGAGAGCCATGATGCTTTACTTGCGAGAGAGAGACCCATACGCATAGAGGGACAAAGGTCGAACTGAAAGCTGGAGAAGTGCTAGCAACTGACTTCTTCCACGAGCTCCCTAGAGGCAACAGGAGGATCAAAACTGACGAGCACAATCAAAGCCACCGGAAGGTACCTCAAGACAAGAAGACAGCATAGCACTGTGGAACGTGACAACGTCCAAGCCATGTGATTGAGGGGATCAAACAAGGAAGTTTGGAAGCTCGATGGAGAAGCAACTAGGCGAGGCGAGGCGAGCCGATGACTTGCACGTGGACTTGCATGCAACTTGGTGAACCCAAGGATGGACGATTCAAAGAACAACTGCAGAAGAGAACAACTCCAGAGAAGTATAGCCAAAGGAATCACGCACAGCCTCAAGAGACGCCTTCAAATAGCTTCAAGTATCATGAAGGAGGAACAATTACCGCCCGAGAACAGGATCAGGAAGCAGACTGAAATGTCTAGGCATCAACGACCAGCACACCTTTAGTTAGAATGTGAGGCAAAGCGTGTTGTGCCATAGCCGACAAACGTCGGAGGGCCCAAGTATGTCAACAAGTTACCCCGGAGTACGAGCCAACGTACAAATAGGAGAATATAGATCGTCAACACCATTGCACCGGGAGGAACACCGATGACATCGCCAAGGAGTAGGTGTGCAACTCGAAGGGAGGCACAAGGGGGACCTAATAGCTCTAGTAGTAATTGTAATTATGTAAGCTATATGTTTTGCATGTATAGTTCCCCTGTTATTCCTTCCCTCCCATAGCGTAACAGATCAAAGGAAGAGATGTCAGGCAATTTGCTGGGGTGAAGCAATCAACATCCTCAACACTCTTCGGGCAACACGATAACGACAAAGGGATTTCGGCGTATGAGACATCGATGGAGTCGAAGAAACAATATCGGATACAAAGTCGTCCTTTAGCTGCCAAGACAAAGAGTTCAAGATGAAAGATCTTTTTCAACGGCGCCACCTTCAGGCTTTTGTAAAGCGGCATGGAAGATTTCAAGTGATCAACTACACCATCAAGCAATGCGAGGCTTCTAACGAACAAAGTCAACCTCTACATCAAAGAGGAGCCACCGTCAAAGGAGACCGGAAGTATCGGCGACGGGAAGAACGTTACCTTGCTACTTCAAGCAGTAACGAGTGGATGAGCTTCTAGCAAGCTCAAGGATCTAAGGCCATGGGGCCTAGTAGGTTAAATGTATGGATGGTAACATCCATATTAGGATTAGAAGGTATTTCCAGATATTCTCGTTGAAAGGATTGCCCCAATAGTGAGCTACGCGTCAAGGATTGGGAAGCAAACGCATAGGAGTGACTAAAATTATACACGATTGTTAACAGTCATCCAACGTATTGAAACCACTTGGTGAGATTGATCTCCTCGCTAAGAAGGAATCATTACTAGGATAAGTGTTGACCATGTATAAATCTAGTACCTCCAAAGAATAATCCAACCGAAAGAAAAGAAGTAATCTAACAAGTCCGGCCAACTTGTTACGATGGCATCAATTCGATTGGTAGGAATATTCCAAGAGTTTAAATAACTAAGAAAGGGGGAATCTCTAGAATATAAAAGAATAATACATGTAAGGTACATCTAAAATAAGAATTATAGCAATCAAATAGTCTTTTGAGACAAAAGGAATTGTCGTCATGACAAAACCTTGTGCTTTAGAATCGTTCTAACTAAGTAGGTAACCCATAACTATATTGAAATAAATGATAACATAATATGTATATCCATCTTAGATGGTTATATATGTAAGCTAAGGCTAGTAAATTAATGCGCTAAGTAAGGAACGATAACCCTCGAAGGGAGAGAATAAAAATGACGTGTGTACAACGCCATTGAAGGGGTGCAGGACCATTTTCTTTTCGAAGAAAGTGGGAGGGCTCAATCTTATGATTGAACGTACTTGCATCGAATTGACTGACCCGTAGAATAGAGTTCACTCTGGCAATGGCCGAAGAGAATAGAGCGTAAGCTAGATAGATACCTTAGTGCTCAGGTGGCCTTCAACGTGCGAGACCGACGTAGTAGCTAACTACACCAAGGAATGGAGCAAAACTATGGGAGCAACGCAAGCGACCAAGTCATCTCCAAATTACTCGCCGGCTCAATGGGTGGATGCATTCTAGCCTTAGGTAAAGGCGTGTGCATGCATTAAGCTTTAATGTATCTTATAAATAAGTTACACATAGATCCTAATAATTGCATAGAAATTCTTGTGCATATATGTATCATAACCGAAATAAGTTAAATAACAACGATAATGGAGGTAGCATGTTAATTAATCCTTCATAAGGATGAAATTCCTTCCAAGGATAGCTATATGACCCGGGGTCCTTATAAATATAAATAGAAAATAGAATTAGGATATACTTAAGTGCATCTTAGGGATATACTTCCAAGGGTAATGCAAGACCCAAGGAAGAGAATAAGAAGCACATCTAATTCTTGTGTATGATAATTAAAACCTTCTCTATGTAACAATAGGTCTAAAATCGGGGTTATTGTTTAAATAATCGTGATCTAAAAAGTAATTAAATATTGTAAAGCTTAGAGTAAATATAATTGTACTATCGGAAGTAATGCATCCGATACTATGATAATGTTAATTCATAAATATTACCTTAGGGTAATTATGTAAATCACATGCATTAAAAGAGCCGGCAAAAATCGGCCGGGCATGTCCCATTTGTGTAGATCTATAGCTTGCCTAGTTAAGTATAATCCACGATGCAACCTATGAGGTAAGGGTTGCACGCGTTGTTACCGATGATGAGATTACTAATGCTGATCTCTAGGACGGGTGTAATGTCAATGTAGGCATGACCGCTGGTTCGCTTTGGAAAGTCTACTGTCCCCACGAAGTAGACGACCTCGAGAGAAAGGAGGTCATTGAGGAATGCATTGATAGGAAAAGCCTCTAGCCCCATATATGCTTTGATAGGAGGAATCGGCCTTCACGCCCATATACGAGAAGGACCTATCCTCCACGTTGGGCAACTAAAGGTGTAGGCATGAGCCGCATATAGGCATTATAGGTATTTGTCTCCTCGGCCACGATGGAAGAATCATCCTCTTCCTACGCTGGGAGATTAGCCATGCATTCATGTAGATAGGTGGGGTGGTCACCATATAACCAAAATTTTATTAATAATTAAATGGTAATAACGTAGTGTTGACCTGCGCAGCCAATAAGAGCCCGGAGGGCCACGAGGTCGAATCCATTTAAGACATGCAACACAAATCTCGTTATAACGTGTTGCAAGGGATGAAGAGTACCTTAGAAGTGTAAATTTTGTATGAAATTGATAAACTTTGATAAACTTAAATGTTGTATTAAGTAAGGTTAATAATTACCTTGCGTGGATTAAGTTATGAAATCATAAGTTAATTGGATAATGAAATAGTACAGTAATGTCTTAAACATTACCTTAGAGTAATTCTAATAATTAAGATAGTAAGTATGTAATTATAGATATTGTAAAATTAATACTGAGATTTTAAAGGCGAAGACTTGCAACACAAATTTTGTTGGAATGTGTTGCAAGGAATGAAGAGTACCTTAAATAATAATTGTATATGAAAGTGTTAAATTGTGATAAACTAAATGTTGTGATAACGGAAACTAATAAGTACCTTGTTTTAATAGAAGTTACGAATTGACAAGTTATTTGATAATATAATGGCGTAATAATGAATTAAAAATATTACCTTAAGGTAATCTTAATAAATGTGTAAGTATTCTAGTAGTATATCGTATGCATCAGGTTGATTGCAGGTTAGGAAGATTCCAAGGTGGGGAGACCCACGATGCTGCGGACAGCATCATCTCAAGGTGGGGAGAATGTGACGTTCCAGTACGATATACGGTCTCAAGACGATATCGCATCGCAAGGCTGGCCACGCTGCGACATGCCGCCCGGCCGACGCCCGACGATACCCAAGCAAGGACGCCCTAGGGGGCAACTTGCAATGGTGCGCACACTTAGAAATGCACGCACTTTTAGACCTTTAACCCATTAAAGGTAGACCAAGGGTCATGGAAACCCTAAACCTAACTGATAGCCTACATAAGGCACCAAACCCTAACTTTCCCTTTTCACCCACGCACCTTCCGAAATTCCTCGGGCCACCGAGGAGTCAATTCCAACTCCCACGACCGGTCCGGCGCCCCGCTTGTCGATCGTCCCTCCGGACCGCATTTCGGGCGCGTAACGTAGACATGGACGCCTTCGGATCGAGAGGAGTGAACCAGGGATCAGGTATTTGGTCGATCAAATAGCATAAACCTTACTTCAGCCTTCGAATCAGTAGGTTTAGCCTATTAGATCACCCCTAGCAGCCAAGTAGATCCCAAGATTGACCTAACTAAAGAACCTAACTCTATGAGATAGATTAGTTCTTTATTATTTATTATGTTGATATGATGGACGGATGGATTCTGTGAACTCATTGTATTGGGAAGGGGGGTAGAGACTTAAAGCTTAGTAGATGATGCTCCTAGTTAGTCCCTCTTAGTGCATTACTAGAATTCGGCCTGTGTACAAGAACCCCACCTGGTTGTGGGTGAAGGGGCCGACCGGCTTAGAATGAGGTTAGTTCTCGACCCTTGACCGATCCCTCCGGTGTGTAAGGCCTACCGGGATCGAGTGACTAGGTCTAATGGCTTGCCACCGAGTGTGGGTAAGGCATGGGCTCGACACCCTGGGGTGGAGTTCACCTTCCAGTGGGTTAAGTCGAATAAGGGCAAGGGCCCTCTAGTCACCTCGGTCAAGCATGTAGATCTGACGGAGGGAGTGATCCCTACCCGCCCCATCGGGGACCGGGAGATGTAACCCGGAATAGCCCCTTTGGCTATGCACCCGGGAGCCTCTGATCAGTCCCAACACTTTTCAACCTACTCGCAAAGTGTGCACAGGAGGGGCGGATGGAGTGGACAACCCAATGCCATGTTCTTATGCCGCCCCAATCCATTGTCATGATTAAATGCGCAATGAACTCGAGGCCCAAGCTTGTCGGTCTATCCCCGTGGTTCGAGCCTTGGGTAGGAACTTCCTTTGTATTGTGCTGATCTTTGTCTATGCAGATATGTGGTGAGCCATCCTTTGAGATGGTCATGATGTGCTTTGATGTATATGTACTTACATATGTTTACGCTTCAGCAGACTAGGTAGGCCCCGAGGGGAGACAGGTAAATGACACCTTCATTCTTCCCACCGGATTGCAATTGATGTGTGGAGGGCCTTGTATCAGCGTGGAGCTGGTATAGGGGATGAACTCCTGTTTGTATACGATGAGTGCATCGTATACGAGTAGGGGACGTCACACTCTCTCTAGCGCTTCTTTTGTTGTTCGATTTAGTGGCTAGTCCATTGGGATAGTAATTAAGAGACCTTGGGGGTCCATCATATGTCCTTATGGATGCTGCCAGAAAATACTATCTATCTATCTATCTATCTATCTATCTATCTATCTATCTATCTATCTATCTATCTATCTATCTATCTATCTATCTATCTATCTATCTATCTATCTATTTTTAGTGATTTAGATATTACACACAATGGTTTGATAAAAAAAAAAGAATCTCTCTTAAAAATCTTATCCTATTGTTTAAATTTGGTTTTTCCGGCACCCCAAAAACTTTTTAGATTTTTTTTTTAACTTGATTTCCTATGGTTTGGAAGGTTTTGGCGGCCGGAAAATAATTCCGATTTGCCAAAAATCGGGAAAATTTCCTCAACTTTCATTTGGGTTTGACCCAATTTGATTTCGTCCCTTCTCATCCGGCATGCATATGCCACGACCGCTGCTGCATGTTCAATCTAATGGCTTGCCCTGCATGAAATCGCTATGATTTTAGGGCATAGCTGATGAAGGCTGAATTTTCCATATGGAAGATCTCGAGCTTGGTGTATCCAGATCCAAACAGTGCAGATGGACATCCAACCATAAAGATTAAACTTGATACGTTTCTGTGGCTTCGCAAGCTGCTACTTCTAGCAGTGATTTTTACCATTTCTTTTTCAATGGTCGCAGCTCTTTTTATGTCCCTCCCTAAAATCAGTATACAAGAGATGGGTCACTGGAATTTGCATGCAGATATAAAGGACGAGGTTATTTTGAAATTTCCAAGAAATGTAGAGGATCTGAGAACAGTTAGACGTGCTCTGGATTCATATCAAAAGCACCATCATCGGCAGGTGCAAATTGGCATTTCAGTGCTTTATATCTTTCTCCAGACCTTCATGCTTCCTGGATCTATTTTCCTCAATATTCTGACAGGCTCATTCTATGGCTTTTTTGAGGCTTTGCTTCTGGTGACGGTAAGCATCTATTATTGTTTCTGCATGTTAGGCTATACTATGTTAGTTGCTTTGAATTTTTTATGCCCTGTGCCTGCTAGCCTAATTTTAGTAATATAAGACTGCTTCTCCTGCAGTAGACATAATTGTAGACACGAACTGCAAATATTCTGTCTCAGTAATATTGTAAATATATTGCAAATATTCTTTGTATACATTGTCAGTATTATTTATATTCTTTGTAACCAACTTGATTATAAAGATGATGTGAGTCTTATTGTAGTTCTATATATGGAATCGAATTGTTGTTTCTCAAGCACTTAATATTGGCTCCATGCATGCAGGATACCAATGCAGCAAACTTCGACATGACTTATGTTTTGGCCAAGATGATCCTACAGCAATTTTAAGTTCTGTTCAATCTGAAAGGTCTCGGGCTGTTGTTAAGGCTGACATTCGCCTTCGTGCAGAGAAGTTGTATGTTATAAGGTCCATACCGCTTGGATTAGACAGGAGGCACAATCGTTATCTGGCAATTTATGGCGGTGGTGGTGGTCAGGATCCTGAGTTGGAAGAATTTACTTCCCGAATCCAAGATTGATTGACATTGGGAAGTCATAGACACTGAGCAAGTAAGTTTTTCTAATACTAAAGCAAAAAGGTCTCCTATGTTGTATCTATTCCACACATGTAGCTGATTGGGTTCTCTCTTTTTGTTAATGTGGCCACAGGCATTTGATGATTTAGTGTCATTATTGGATACTCGAGGAACAAGAGAAGCTCATCCGTTTTCTCGATTTAAAAGAAGTTGAAGCAGGGTTTAAAATGGGTATAAGATTGGCTTCAAGATTACTTTAACCCGAACAAGTGCAATTGACTAGACATAACAAAGTGGCACGGTGAACTTTTTTGAAGAAAGGGATTTTGATTACAAGGAAATGGGGAGTTTATCTGTTTTTGGGGATAGTACACATGAGCATTCTGGTGCAATAGTGGTTGAGCTTGGCAGGTCCGGAGTTGAACGCCAACGAGCTTTTGACGAGATACAAACAAATGGACAAATGGCTATGGAGTCGATTGTCCGAGATCGACATAACATTGAGGGCCATAAAATATGGCAAGAACACGGTGCAAGAGGTGTGGCTACTCATAACTTCAACAGGTGAGTCCCTTTTCAAGACCTGTCTTTTCAAGTTCGTGGTCTACAATTATCAATTTAGTTATCTTCACCATCGCTCCTTATCCATTAGATCAATGATTAAATTCTCTATTATATGAATTTGTATTTTGCTTCCAAGCACTCGGAGAAATCCACGGCTTTGGTTGTGCTTACCGTGTTTGCATCTATCCTTCAAGAGCACATGAAATGCTTTTCATGCACTTCTCAGAGCTACCCTTCACCACCACACCAAAAAGGTCGGTGGTTGCTTCGAGAAGCGAAAATGATGCTCCTCCATTGCTTCAAAAATGTTCTTACTCCATTTTTTTCTAAGACATGGATTTCGTGCGCTCTATGTCTGGATGTTTACAATTTCAAGGTGCATTTGATCAAAGATGCCTGACATTATTATTTTAATGTGCAGCTTGCACAATGTTTGCACGCAACATGAGGATCTGAAGATTCTTCCATGGTAAAGAGGCATATAGGCTCAAGATGTGTCAACATTTCAGCATTTCCGTTATCTCCTAAGCTTTAAGAAAGATATGGATTTCTAGAATGTAAATGTGTCCAATCTAGATGAGCTATTGATACATCATTTGATGGAATCAACTGTCAAATTATTATGCTGGAGTTTTCCATAGCAAGTCTTCACCCATGTTTCCATGTTGGCTATGCAACAAACTTGCAAGACACGCATTTGTTTTACGAGGGTTTCTATGATATGCAGGTCTTCATAGTTCATTATCATCTCTCGACAATCTTCCACCACATTAATCTCCTTACAATATTCTTCCATTGCAAGGGAGCATCTAAACTTGGTCATAAATGTTGCCTTGACTTCATTGTTTTATTGTGCAGCTTGAAGTGAACTATTACACATTTATTAATTTTATCACATGTATATGTACGGTGAAACATGTAATAGCTGAACTATTACACATTTATTCCTCACTGTTAAGTTTTATATTTTAGGTTTGCCTATGTAGAAGATTAAGACCTACACTCCATTTGCCAGTTCGGCATGTATAATTAGGTTTGTATGGACAGCATATTTTGTATAGCATATTTCTTAATTAACAAGAAATGCAAATACCTCCTATTGCCCCAAAGATGGTCTTGATATTCTGGAAGCATGTGGACAATGGACATCTTTAGTAAATATTTCAAACAGTTGTAAATTTCAATTATAGCGGAAGTATTTGTCGTTGGTAATTGATATGGTCTCAAAGTCATTTTGAAAAACAACCATCATCAATCATCCCAATAGTCTGCAGACCAAGGGCCACGCCTTCCATGTCTGCATATCTGAGGTTACTCTTCCATCATGGAGTCACACTTGACAAGTTTCAAGTAGCAAAACCAGAAGCTGTGGAAACACGAGGGCTAAGATTATAATTATGCATCGTCAATATTGATAAGAGTGCATAATGTTAATATCTATGTATGCTGCATCACGCATGACCCAACCTTCAAAATCATAGTTCTTAGGTTCAAGATGTGTAGAAATTATTGCAAGTATTAAGCAACCTTCAAAACCATAGTCCTTAGCTTCAAGATGTGTAGATGAGGATGTTCTAAAAAATTCTAAAAAGTGCGTAGCATTCTTCATAGCTTCTAAGAGCTAATAGTTCCATTTCACACAAATTGCACTTCCCCACTACTAACGCCCATTGCTTATTTTGTCCAATGTTGTAAATCAATCTCCTTATTGCAAAAGTAACAACTTTGGGATAAATCATTTGCCTTCTCAAGAGAAGCTCATAACTTAGAAATTGTATTCATTATAAAGCTTCTCTTATTATGTTATTTGCACTTTTGTTTTTGTGTAGAGTGACATTAGCAACATGTCATCCCCAGCCTAGCATATTGTTCCTAAAGCCCGGCAACGCCGGGCACTGTTACTAGTTTTTGATTAAAACCTTTTTTTTCAACAAAAAAAATTGTAAAAATCATTTGCAAACGTAATCTCAAAGTAGATAAAGTTTATTTTTTATCCCTCAGGAAAGGAAAAGAAAAGACCACCTAGCATTCATTGACTATGCTGATAAAGGCTCCCAGAACTAACTATAGAGACCAAGCTGGTTTGCTTGGGCAAATTTGTTGAATTTGCTTGGGACAATCTGTAGCAAATTCCTTGCAGGTTCGGTGACAAGTTTGGCAGTAGATTCAGCAAGCAGCTAGATCGTAAATGAGCACAAATGCTTCAATTTCATAGTGGCTTCCTTTGTTGCTGTAGAATTTTGAAAGCTTTTATCCAAACACACACAAAGATTTTGATTGAACAAAACAAAAAAATTCAGAACGAAAATGGAATTGTTGGCTTATGAACTCAATATACCCTAATATCCCCTAGTTCAAAAGAAGAAAAACAACCTATAATAGCTTGGAGTTTAACCCCTTTGACATCGCAATAATCACTTCTACTTCTCTGGTAATACGTGATTTTTTAAAATGGTGGTTGGGTTGTAGAATTTTCCAAGCTCTTATAAAAATACACACAGAGATTTGATATAAAATATAACTATTCGGAACGGAAAAGGACATGCTGGTTTACGGCAAAGGAGTTAAGCTCCAAGTATCAAAATCTCTATCTACAGAGATTCTTTTGTGTATAGTAATCAGCGGATCCCCTTGTCCAAACCTAATTGCTGAGCCACAAACGTCAAACAAACTAGGAAAAAACGTCAGTGCATTCACTCAAAAAAATCCTTCGGGTTGTTGCAAGCTAATCCATCGGATTCGTTCAAACGAATCAGCTTGGTTGCGATAGTAAATTTCGAGAGCCAATAAAGTTGGGTATTCTTTGATGTCTTCCACCCCACTAAAAGTTGCATTTCACAAAAACTGACCCATAAAGGATGCATTCTATGTGCCAAGTCACCATACACTTCATTCCATTACGCCAAATCACCATACACATCATCATTCTAATACTTCCATTTCCATGTTCAAAGTCCAAATTTATTCCAAAGCTTCAAGTTTGCACCCATAAGATGGTATATCACCTTGCCACATCATCATTGTCACTGCCACATCACCATCCACATGTCACACACATCATCTCCACATCACTTGCAATTTTGACTAGAAAGAATTTTCCAAGCCCAAGTTGGTTGACACGTCATCATCACCATTTGCCATGTCATGATCACCTAGCCTTGTCATCACCTCCACATGCCACATCATTCATTCCCCAGGTCATTCTTTGGACAAAAATTGAAAGTGCCTTTTTGCAAAAAAGATTCCAGAATCTTCTAGTCCAAAAAAAGATTCCCTTTGAAAAAAAGAAAATTGAAAAATGGCCTTATTTTGAGCCTAATATTTGCCTTCTAGGGAATCGTGCCATAGGCCTTGGGGTATAAAAAAATTTCCTATCTACCCCCCAGCCTATTTTCCTTTCCCAGCCAATCCCCCCATGCCACGTGGAACATCCGGACGTGTGGGGCGATTGAGGTACCGGATCCCACGTGGATATTGCACGCAATTATTATAAATACTGGATTTTCTTTTCGTTATATACCTTGGTTGTCCAAACCTAATCAAGCCTGTGGGATATTTGCTCCGAGTTGCCAAGAACCCTAAATCTGGAAACTGCCAAGATCCATCCGATTCTCTCAAAACAACCATACAATCATGATCTTAAATGGCCGAATTACCCTGTATAATGCCAAGAATGCATCAGAGAAGCAAAAAGACAGAGAATTGAATTGAATTAGCCAAGAACGCAACAGAACAGGGGAATTTCAAAAGGGGCTTTCGTGCACAGAAGAAATTGGAGGGCTTTGAGGCAAAGAAGAGATTCCCGGCTTTGTAGAAGGATCGGCTTGATGATCCTGAGCTTGATCCCGACCTCCAATGTTTACCTTTGATCTGGATTATTGACTTAATTCTCTGGATTGTTTGAATGTTTACCTATTTGACTCTGCGCCCAAGACCTTGAGCTTGGGATATGTATTGTTATCTCCTGAGTGTTTGATTCAATTGAAAATCCGACCTTTGCTGCCATCTGTTTGTTTCACATTGAATCATATTCTCAAAAGAAAATAGTTATCAGAGGTTCTCTGTAGTATCTCACCCTGATCTTCAAACAGTTGTAGTGTGCCAGCTTAGTATATCTCTAGAGAAGGCAAATACTGAGTAGTTACCAAATCTAAATTATCAATGCTACATTGAGATGACATGTCTAAATCCAGTTGTTGGTAGCATCGGGTATTTGAGCATAGAAAAAAGCAATCACATCAGTGTTAGTCTTGCCTAATAACATATGTTGAACAAGGCAACATTAGACAAACACGCATTCCATCATTAAAAAGTATTCTCTTTTAGAACTGTTCACACCTTGCAGTCTATAGCAAGAAGTCACCAAAAGGAAAAATTAGGATCCCTTTTGCAAAAGAGAAGTCTTGGCCTTGTTGTGCAGGTAAATCTAAGAAGAGTAAAGTTTGCAAATCTAGAAAATTCATTGCCAGCATCGAGTTGCAAATCCAAGCTCTCTGCCAGGGACATTGACCTAAAATTGACTGGGTCAGGAATCAAAATTTGGCCTATCTGACCCTATCAGACCTGTCTGGATTTTTGCACCCTGTCAGTAAGAAGTGTTGAGTATCTCTAGGTGCGAAAATCATGTCTAAAATTTGAATAGTGAGCACATTATAGATTATTTTGTGAAGCAGACTTTTTGGCCTTTAGAGAAGCATGTTACCAGTGAATTTTTAAGCATTATTTCTGGAATCTTTGCACTCAGAGTGGTTGCCTCAAGCAACCTGGAGGTTCTAAACCATTGAGGTTGAAGGTTTTGCCAGGAATACCTTCAACATTTTGGAGGTTCTACCGAGATCATTTTCCTGGAATTTGAACTCATGGCACCCAGAAGAACGAATGAGGCATCTGAGCCTGCTGAAGCACAAGACAATCATGAAGATGCTGCTCCAACACCTACTGTCACTATACAAGCAAACTCAGGTATGCCCTGTCAATATTTTGAGCTAAACATGCCTATTCCAGTCCCTACTTTTGATCCAAGCATGAATGCCAACAACTTCCTCAAGACTTTTGAAGAGTATTACCAGGAATATGGTTACAAAAAAGGCTGTAAGTTTTCTGAGTTTAAGAAATGTTTCAAGAATGATGAAGTCAGGGCTTGGTTGGAATATGTCATAAGTTTAGGTGCCAATTCTTGGGAAGAACTAGTTAAAAAGTTTTTGGCACGTTTTGGTAAAGTTTTGGACCCTCAAGATTTAATATTTGAGTTGCAGACTTTTCGCATCAAGCATGGTGAAAGTGTACATCAATATGTAGAAAGCTTCAATCTCTATCTTGTTAAATGCCAAATCAATCATGTTCCTAACCATACCTTGCATCTAGTGGCTTCTTTTATCAGGGGATTAAGCAGCAGGCCAAGAATACACAGAAAGCTTTTGAAGATCCAAAAACAAGAGGGATTTGACACAATACACAAAGCCTTCACCAAGGCTACTGAAATTGCAGACATGATATCCTACTTGCCAGATGATATGCACTCACCAAATGACCCTTTTTTTCCAGATTATGAGCAAGAATACATGAGACCAGCACCTGTACCTATTTATGCTGTCCAAAAAGAGACGAAGAAGGCAAAAATGGAAGATGCTGAGGCTCCTGCAGTAGATGTAAGAGCAGAGATCACCAAGGTATCTGAGGCACTGGTTGAGGTAACTAAGCAACTCCAGGAGCTGAAAAGCTCAAAATTTGAAAAGAAAACTTACCCTCCATGTGTGCATTGCTTTAGAGACACTCACTCTTCTGACTATTGCTGGTATAGGCCATGCACAAAGTGTGGTAAAAGGGGACATTTTGGTAAAGAATGCCCTGTGTGTGCATTTTGTAAAGCTGTAGGACATTATGAGGATAGATGCAGTGTTAAAGAATATTTTGCCAGACAAGAAAAATCCAAAGCTAATGAGCCAAATGCATCTATAAGATTTGTGCAGGAAATTGAGGAACAAGAAGAGATAATGGATGTCCACACCAGAAGAATGAATAATGCCAAAGAGAGAGAATCAACTCATGAGGAGGCTGACATCTCGAAATATAAGGATGCACAGCCCCCTCCTGCTCAAAAGTTTGTCAAGAAAGAAAAGGACTGTGAGGATTTTGAATGTTTGTTGAAAAACTCAAAGATCTGTGTAGATTTGCTAACCTTGCTCAAGATAGCTCCATCTAATAGGAAAAAAGTTTTCAGTCTGACCAAAGAAGACGAGTTTGCTCTAACTAACCATATTGAGGAGCACATGCTCACCCAGGATGATTATGATCCTGGGGCTTTCACCTGTGTTGCCAAAATGGGGAAGAAAATCTTAACTAAGATTTTGCTAGATGGAGGATCACCCCTAAATGTAATGCCTCATCGTGTTATGAGGCTATGTGGTCTTGAAATAGACAAGAAGGCCCCAATGATTTTGAAATCTTTCTCAAACACAAAAATCAATCCTGTCGGAATAGTCAGCAATGTGCCTATTGATGTTGAGGGAATAATGGTTGCAGCTAACTTTGTGGTGGTTGCTTTTGAAGAAATAGAAGATAAGTCAGATATATATGACTTACTCTTAGGGAGGAAGTGGCTTTCTACAGTTGATGCCAGACCCATATGGTCAAAAGGGGAGTGCACTATCTCAAATGGCAAAAAGAAGGTAACATTGTACAATAAACTAGGAGAATTTGAAAGTATGAATTTTATTGAAGAAGAAATGCTGCTGTCAAATCCATGTGGGGAATTTGAGTTGAATGAAGTAGAGTTGGAGTCTAGCATGAAGATTCCTAAAGAATTAGCTTCAGCTAAACCAAGTAACTTTGCATATTTATGGTTTGATGGTGGTGTCTCCAAAAGGCTTAATGTGGCTTCTTCTGCTGCTATTCTCAAAGATGCTTCCAATAGATTACTGGCTAAAGTAGGAAGAATCCATCCAAACATCACTTCTAATATGGCAGAATACAAAGCATTGATTGCAGGTCTTCAAGAAGCAAGAAATTTGAGCATCAGTGAAATAATCATCTTTGGAGACTCTCAGCTTGTCTGCATACAAATATCAGGAGAATACCAGGCTAAAAGTGGAGACATGGTTCAGCTCATAGATCAAGCTATGCTGGAACTGAAGAATTTTGAAACCTGGGAGCTTTGTCATGTGCCAAGGGAGCAAAATTGTGAGGCAGATTCTCTATGCAGGAGTGTGCTACTTGAACACTTGGCTGAGGGAGCAATACAAGAAGAAGAGCTCGAGAAAAAAGATCTGCAACAACTATACCCTATCCTGGTAATCAATGCAAGTGAAGACAAACAGGTAAAAGAAATTAAAGTTAACAAGAAAGGTCTAGATAGGGTGTTATATGTTGGGAATTTGTTTAAAGAGGAGGATAATGCCTTTGTTACCAAATTCTTTGATGACTGGAAAGATATTTTTGCTTGGGTTTATGATGAATTGGTTGGTGTTGACAAGAGCATTTGTGAGTTTGAGATCAAAATCCTGTTGTGCAGAAGTTGAGAAGAATTAATGCTTCTCTGTTAGGTTTAATCAAGGAAGAGTTATACAAAATGAAAGATGCAGGTGTGATTGCAGAAATTGTAAATCCTGAGTGGCTATCTTGCATTGTTCATGTTGAGGAGAAAAACAAGACCATTAGAATTTGCATAGATTATAGAGATCTGAACAAAGCCACTATCAAAGATTGTTATCCATTGCCATTTCTGGAAGAAGTTTTACATGCTGTAGCAGGGAAAGAGATCTACTCATTTCTAGATGGCTTTTCAGGTTTTAATCAGATAAGCATCAAGGATAGGGATCAACCAAAAACTTCATTTATCACACCTTGGGGAACATTTGCCATGAAGAGAATGCCATTTGGATTGATGAATGCATCTGCAACATTCCAAAGAGCCATGGATACAATTTTTAGAGAAATGCCTGCTAATATTTTTCGTGTATTCTTGGATGATCTCTGTTTAGGAACTTCTCTTGAAAAACATCTTGACATGCTGACCATGTTGTTTGCTAAGATTGAAGCTTTGAAGAAATTGGCACCTCCAAAAACCCTCAAGCAGGTTAAAAGTTTCATGGGGATGACCAGCTTCTTGAGAATGTATGTCCCTCATTTTTCCCACACTATGAGCCCAATTTCTAAGCGTGGCGTTTCCAAAGATTAGATACAGTCCAGGGCGTATATCGTCTTGCCGCCACACGCAGCACACGCCACCCCCGACCGTGGCGGTGCGCGCCGGCGTAATATGAGCTAGTAGCCCCTAGGGGGCAACTTGCTAGGTATGTGCATTTCTTATTAATGTGCACATGCACATTTATTAAGGTGCACACATTTCCATGTGGGCACATTTAGGTGCACACATTTCCATGTGGGCACATTTAGGTGCACACATTTCCATGTGGGCACATTTGGCCACCTAGCCATTAAAGGCAAGTGGGCCCATTTCCAATTATCCCACATGCCTAAAGGGGATAATTGGAAACCCTAGCCAACCCCTTGTCTATTTAAGTAGGAGAACCCTAACTTGCCCATTTTCGTTTCTAGGGTTTTAGAGCTCTGTTTTGACTGCCCCAAGGGTCAAAACCGCCTTCCAGACTCTGTCTGAGAGAATTGCATCATTAGTTTTCCTTGATTCGAGCATCTCAGCAGGGTGGTCGAGCTCAGGTCAGGAGGAGGAACTCAAGGATCAGGTATTTAGGCAATTTAATAGTCTAAACCCCATTGCAGCCATCGAATCAGTAGGTTTAGCCTCTTAAATTGCCCATAGCAGCTTTCTAGATCTCTAGATACCAGACTCTAACTAAAGAACCTAACTCTATGATATAGATTAGATCTAGTTCTTTAGTTCTTCTGTGATGTATATGGATGATGTATCTCTATGAACTCCTTGTATTGGGAAGGGGGGGTAGAGACCTAAAGCTTTGTAGTTGATGCTCCTAGAGTAGCCTCTCTAGCACACTGTAGATTCGGCCTGTGTACAAGAACCACACCAGGTTGTGGGTGAAGGGGCCAGACTGGCTAAGAAGGAGGTTCATGTTCTGACTCTTGAACGATCCCTCTGGTGTGTAAGGCCTACCGGGGATCATTGTGACTAGGTCTGATGGCTCACCACTGAGTGCGGGTGAGGCATGGACTCGACACCCGTGAAGTGGTGTACACTTTCCAGTGGGTTCAGTCGAATACGGGCAGTGGCCCTCTAGTCACCTTGAGTCAGCATGTAGATCTCTGGAGGGAGTGATCCCTTCCTGCCCCATCGGAACTGGGAAGATGAAACCTAGGAATAGCCCTTTTGGCTATGCATCCGGCGGGCTACAGTCAGGTCCCGACACTCTTCAGCCTACTCTGCAAAGTGTGCACAGGAGGGGCGGATGGAGTGGACAACCCTAAGCCATGTTCTTAGCCAGCCAAATCCATTGCCATGAATTCTGTCTGCAATGAACTCTGGAGACCCAAGCCGTCAGTCATTCCCTTGAGTCTGAGCCTTGGGTAGGATTCCCTATGTGATGTGCTGATCTTTGTCTATGCAGATATGTGGTGAACCATCCTTCGTGATGGTCTTATGATGTTGATGTATGTACTACTGACATGTATATTACGCTTCCGCAGCTAGGTAGGCCCTGAGGGAGACAGGGTAAAGGACCCCTTCATTCTTCCCACTGGAACTCTTCAAGGTTGCAGTGATACGTGGAGGGCCCTATATTAGCATGGAGCTGGTATGGGGGATGAACTCCTGTTTGTATACGGTGAGTGCACCGTATACGAGTAGGGGACGTCACAGTGGTATCAGAGCAATGTTCTTGGAGACCAAGAGCAAAGCACTGGCCATGCTCCCAGTAGTACTGACTTGATAGGATCCTCAAACCTCGAAAAGTGGGGAAATTTTTTCTCATTTTTGTAGTATATGCTAAGCTAGTAACAAGTTAAATGAATGGGAACATAAAAAGACAAAAATTAGTGAGCCAAGTAGGGTGGTCTCACACGTCGCGCCAGGACGGATAATGAGAATCTCATTTTCGGCCTGGGCGCAACGTGTGAGACATTGCTTCTGGAACATGCTAAAAAGTTATGAATTTCAAAAAAGTAACTTGGTAATTCGAATTTTAGCCTAGGAATTAGCTAGATTAGTCTATTTCAATCTATTTTAACCTCATCTTAAAAGAATTCCCACATAGCGGGAATCGAACCTCCCACCCATAGAGTTGAACCCCCCCAAACCCCCCCATGCCAACCACTGAAGGCGGGCATCGTTTGTGTTTGAATTATAATTCTTAATTAGATTTAAGCTTTAATAATGTTAGATAATATTAATGGCTAAGCCTTAGACTTAGAACCAAGACCCTTAAGCTAGATAGAGACAGCATCTTGATAGACTCCGATCTACATGATGCGCACCAAACAGACCGCTCAACTTCCTCGACAAGGCGAAACAGCCAGAGGCCAAGGAGGCCGAAGGAAACAAGAAGAGGAGAGGGCAGAACGAGAGCGGAAGGCCAAGGGTCAAGAAGCAGCAGAGCAGAAGCTGGTCCAACATTTTGAAGACTCAACAGCCTGCACAGTACACGCCAAGGGAGTAACTCTAATGAAGAAAGATATGCACTTAGCCAGTCATATCAAAGGAGAGCCTTATTAATTTAGTAAATGATAAAATTTGTTTAATACAAAGTGTTTTAGAGTAAACTATAAGTGTATAAAGTTACTTAATTAAGTTGAGTTAGTAAGTTTTAGCTTTTGTTTTAGTCAAAACAGATATCCTAGGCCAATTTGAGAGGATGTCTCACACGTCGCGCCAGGACAGAAAATGAAAAGTTCATTATCGGTCTGGGCGCAATGTGTGAGACCTCCAAACTTTGAACCTCCATAACTTGAGCTACAGAGCTCCAAATCGCCTGAAATTTGTTGCAATAGGACCGTTAGACAGCCTAAAATCCATTTATGACCTCAAATTAGGCTAGAAATGTCAAACCCCAGCTCAAAATGACCAAAATTGCTCAAACCCTTGAATTGTTTTTCCAAACTGTAGTTTGTTTGTAGATAGAAGCATACCCCATTAGTAGCTCGCAAGTATTGCTCTCGGCTCAAAGCTGATGCCTTACTCCTAGATAGAAGTTCTCAAGAACACCCCTTGTTATAGTCATCTAGACCTCAAAGATAGCAACCCAAGTCCAAGTTTGGTGCGTCACCTCTGCTCATGCCAAAAGCATAAACCTTGACCTAATTTCAGTGTCCTTCTAATAGAGTTTGACTTATATAGCCACATTGACACTTCCCTATTGCCGGGATACCTAGAAAGGAGCTAGAGTCTAGAGCTGCCCAAGTCACTCCATGTGTAGAGATTGATCCCCCAAACCAACTTTGCTAGGACCTTAGAGTATGCCTCAAACATCATGGAGGTTTTGCAAAACAACCCCATTTCATGCCATACCACATGTCCTAATGTCCATAGACTTGTAGATTATAGATATGTCTCCAGTAATGCTGTTCGAGCCATCTTGCTTGCTTATAGAGCCCAAAATGTTGCGAAAGAGCCCTTCAAGTAGACCCTTAGACTCTAGGATATCTGGAGAGTTGCTTTCAAATCTGAGGGCCGAGCCACGGATGAGCTAGAGGCAACTTCTTGAAGACATCAAGGTCCCGGCCGATGTACAAGCAGATAAGGAGAGGAGACCAAAAGCGGACCCAAGAGAGGGAAGCACAACGACAAACACCTCAACCGACAAACGAGTAGAGAAGGGACACCACCGGCCTATCATCAATCTTCATCAAATGGGAAGAATATTTAGTAACCAACGGCATCAAGAATTTTCTAGATGTCAACCTCCGGCTACCACAGCGAGGTCACATCGAAAGAGGATCTCGGCGCCTTCACCGATTTCGGCCGACATGAGTTTCAAATAGAAGAATACAAGGCAGCAAAATATAGGTGCAGGAAGACGTTAGACATCGATGCCGCGTTAGCATCACGAGCTAGGGCCAGAGGGCATAATCTTCCGTCGAGGAGAGAAGTCATGGCGACACAGGAGTGTAAAGAAACTGGAGGGAAGACCACCACGACCTTGCAGCCCAGCAGCTCAAGCGAACGTCATGCAACGTCAACAAAAGGAGCAACCAAGCTAAGCAACAACAAAACACCTAAGGCTAATCAGGACAAGCTTCCAGCTACCTTGCACCAGCAGGAGAACTTTCATCGGTTCCAAAAAGTAGGAGACCATGAGGGGGAGGAGATGCATATCAGGGAACATCTCCGACTTGAAGGCCTACATCAGCATTAGGAGCAAGATCAAGGAGGAAAATATTCCGCTCAAACAAGAATTCCGGACCCAGGAACACCTAGAAACCAAAGGAAGGACGACTTTACAACGTCAGCCAAGGAGTGCGAGACTCGAATGGATAGGACCCAAAGGACGGAGGAGACGACCTAGCCAGCAGGTACAAATCACGCAAAGGCGACCAGAAGGAGCTATGATAGGGCAATGGAGATGACCACACTTCCAGGCACAGGAGAGGCACCTCGGAATGAAGCAAAGCCCAAGTAACAGGAGTCGCACTCAGAAATTCAATCTGCGGAGGAATGACAATGCCTGCCTACCGACCATGAACTCAGAGCTTCGAAGACATTCAAGAATGCCCAACTGCAATAGCTAAGGATCCTACTCAAGCGACCAACGGCACCGCACATCGGCAACCCTGCAACGACACACCGCATGTAGCGACGTTGAGCAGTCACCGCATTCCTCACGACGGACATACGCATTAACGAGGAGCATCTTTCTCAAGGGATCACATCGACGAACACTCTTCGCAACTGGGGGTGACGAGCTCGGATCAGACATGAAGCTCAACAATAGTAGCAGCATCTCAAGGAATCCCGGAGTCAACCAGAATGAAGAAGATGCAGCAACACCGAATTATCAAACGCGATAGGAGGAGGGAAAACCCTAAAGGAGTATAAACATTTAAGTAGATCTTCGTAATTGTTTTGGAAAAGTGGATGAATTAAAATCCCAATGTAAATGCGTATATGTCTATTGTATATCTCGGGTGCTCACAGATATAGTTGAGAAACGTGAGTTTAAAGTCATGTTTTACGGATTTAGCGCTTAGATCAAGAAGCTCCTTCACTTCGACTACCAAATGAGGAAGCAAGGAAGCACAACTATAGCCCAAGATCAAAATGGAAGAGCAAGTACGAGGGAGAAAGGACCAGAGCCCAAGCAAACCTTCGACTCCAAACACTTCGGGAAGTGCCCTCAAGTAGAAGACCAACCGTCCACCCAATGTCAGAATAAGAGACAACACCAGTCATGTCAAGATCGTCAGCGCTGCACCAGGACATCGGCAGGACGCAACACTACCTCTTGTGGCAGCAGCAACACTTGACGAACTTATGACACAAGTGGCCTCAACAATAGAAGGAGGAACGACCCGACATCAACAAGCCAACTAAGAAGGCAACATCTCGACGACCATGACTCCAGCTTGTGGTAATATAGGGTGATGCGCTATGACACGTGTATGAGATGGAGATGCACTTACGAAAGGCACTGCGACGAGGAGATATGCCTTCAACAACTAGGTGATGGCTTCGTCAGGTACTCCTACCAGTAATTGGAAGAAAAGGAAGCCGATCGTATCTCCGACATGTGGGACATCAAACGCCCAAGGTAGAAGCAGTCGACACCTTAATGACAAGGATAGCAACTGAAGCACCTTCGGCAAAAAGAGAGTTCAAGATAATAGCCAGGCTATTCGACGACAAGAGTATATCTAAGGCAAGTACTTCTTCAACTCAAGGGTCAAGCTGCACAGATATAGGGACCCATCACCCCGACAACATAGCCAGCAGGGAGGAGAGCCATGATGCTTTACTTGCCAGAGAGACCGACATACATAGAGGGACAAAGGTCAGAAACTGAAAGCTGGAGAAGTGCTAGCAACCGACTTCGTCCACAAGCTCCCTAGAGGCAACAGGAGGATCAAAACTGACGAGCACAATCAAAGTCACCGGAGGGTACCTCAAGACAAGAAGAGACAACGTCCAAGCCATGTGATCGAGGGGATCAAACGAGGAAGTTTGGAAGCTCGATGGAGAACCAACTAGGTGAGGCGAGCCGATGACTTGCACGCGGCCTTGCATGCAACTTGGTGAACCCAAGGATGGACGATTCAAAGGACAACTGCAGAAGAGAACAACTCCAGAGGAGTATAGCCAAAGGAATCGTGCACACCCTCAAGAGACGCCTCCAAATAGCTTCAAGTATCATGAAGGGGGGAATAATTACCGCCCGAGAACAGGATCAGGAAGCAGACTGAAATGTCGAAGCATCAACGACCAGCACACCTTTAGTTAGAATGTGATGCAAAGCGTGTTGTGCCATAGCTGACAAACATTGGAGGGCCCAAGTATATCAACGAGTTACCCCAGAGTATGAGCTGACGTACAAATAGGAGGATATAGATCATCAACACCATTGCACCAGGAGGAGCACCGATGACATTGCCAAGGAGTAGGTGTGCAACTCGAAGGGAGGCACAAGGGGGGACCTAATAGCTCTAGTAGTAATTGTAATTATGTAAGTTATATGATTTGCATATATAGTTCCCTTGTTATTCCTTCTCCCCCCATAGCATAACAAATCAAAGGAAGAGATGTCAGGCAATTTGCAGGGGTGAAGCAATCAACACCCTCAACACTCTTCGGGCAACACGATAACGACAAGAGGACTTGACGTATGAGACGTCGATGGAGTCGAAGAAACAACATCGGATACAGAGTCGCCCTTTAGCTGCCAAGACAAAAAGTTCAAGATGAAAGATCTTTTTCAACGGCACCACCTTCAGGCTTTTGAAAAGCGGCATGGAAGATTTCAAGTGATCAACTACACCATCAAGCAACAATGAGAGGCTTCTAACGAACAAAGTCAACCTCTACATCAAAGAGGAGCCACCGTCAAGGAGACTGAAGTATCGAGCGACTCGGAAGAACGTTACCTTGCTACTTCAAGCAGGCAACGAGTGGATGAGCTTCTAGCAAGCTCAAGCATCTAAGGCCATGGGGCCTAGTAGGTTAAATGTATGGACGGTAACATCCATATTGGGATTGGAAGGCATTTCCAGATATTCTTGTTGAAAGAAGAAGAAGAAGAAGAGATTTTAATGTCTCGTTGAAAGGATTGCCCCAATATTGAGCTAAGCGTCAAGGATTGGGAAGGAAATGCATAGGAGTGACTAAAATTATACACGCTTGTTAACAGACATCCAACGTATTGAAACCACTTGGTGAGATTGATCACCTCGCTAAGAAGGAATCATTACTAGGATAATTGTTGACCATGTATAAATCTAGTACCTTCAAAAGAATAATCCAACCGAAAGAAAAGAAGTAATCTAACAAGTCCGGCCAACTTGTTACGATGGCATCGATTCGATTGGTGGGAATATTCCAAGAGTTTAAATAACTAAGAAAGGGGGAATCTCTAGAATATAAAAGAATAATACATGTAAGGTACATCTAAAATAAGAATTATAGTAATCAAATAGTCTTTTGAGACAAAAGGAATTGTCGTCATGACAAAACCTTGTGGTTTAGAATCGTTCTAATTAAGTAGGTAACCTATAACTATATTGAAATAAATGATAACATAAAATGTGCATCCTTCTTAGATGGTTATATATGTTAGCTAAGGCTAGTAAATTAATGCGCTAAGTAAGAAGCGTATAACCTCTTAAGGGGAGAGAATAGATATGATGTTGTGTAGAACGTCATTGGAAGGGTGCAGGACCATTTTCTTTTCGAAGAAAGTGGGAGGGCTCAATCTTATGATTGAACGTACTTGCATCGAATCGACCGATCCGTCGAATAGAGTTCACTCCGGCAATGGCCGAGGCGAATAGAGCATAAGATAGATAGATAGATAGCTCAGGAGGCCTTCAACGTGCGAGACTGACGTAGTAGCTAACTACACCAATGAAGTGGAGCAAAACTATGGGAGCAATGCAACGACCAAGTCATCTCCAAAATTACTCGATGCCGGCTCAATGGGTGGATGCGTTCTAGCCTCAGGTAAGGTGTGCGCATGCATTATAAGCTTTAATGTGTCTTATAGATAAGTTAAATATAGATCCTAATAACTGGATAGAAATTGTTGTACGTATATGTATCATAGGGAAATAAGTTAAATAACATGGTAATGAGAGGTAGCATGTTAATTAATCCCTTGCAAGGATGCAATCCCTTGCAAGGATAGCTATATGACCTCGGAGTCCTTATAAATATAAATAGAAAATAGAATTCAGATATACTTAAGTGCATCTTAGGGATATACTTCAAAGGGTAATGCAGGACCCAAGGAAGAGAATAAGAAGCACATCTAATTCTTGTGTATGATAATTAAAAATCTTGTTTATGTTACAATAGGTCTAAATCAGAGTTATTGTTTAAATAATCGCGATCTAAAAGTCGTTAAATATTGCAAAGCTTAGAGTAAATATAATTGTACTATCAGAAGTAATGTATCCGATACTATGATAATGTTAATTCATAAATATTACCTTAGGGTAATTATGTTAATCACATGCATTAAAGGAGTCAGCAAAAATCGGCTCAGGCATGTCGATTTGTGTAGATTAATTCTATGTGTAGTTAAGATTAATCTGCGCATGCAACCTATGCTAGGTATGGGTTGCATGCGTTGTTACCGATGATGAGACCACTACGGTGATCTCTAGGGCGTGGTGTAATGCCAATGTAGGCATGACCGCGTTTCTGCTTGGACGAGTGGAAGGTAGATTAGAAAGTCTACTGCTGTTCTATGGAAGTAGACGACCTCGAGAGAAAGGAGGTCATTAAGGAATGCATTGATAGGAAAGGCACCTTTAGCCCCATATATGCTTTGATAGGAGGAATCTATCCTTCACGCCCCACGCGGGAAGGATATCCTCCACGCTGGGCAACTAGAGGTGTAGGCATGAGCGGCATATAGGCATAATAGGACGTTGTCTCCACGGCCACGATGGAAGAATCATCCTCTTCCTACGCCGGGAGATTAGCCATGCATTCATGTAGATAGGTGGGGTGGTCACCATATAACCAAAATTTTTGTAATAATTAATAATAGGTAGTGTCGACCTGCAGGCCTAGAGCGCTCCGGAGGGCAAGGAGGTCGAGCTACGAAGGCTTGCAACACAAAATTTTGTATAATGTGTTGCAAGGGATGAAGAGTACCTTAGAAGTGTAAATTTTGTATGAAATTGATAAACTTTGATTAACTTAAATGTTGTATTAAGTAAGGTTAATAATTACCTTGCGTGGATTAAGTTATGAAGTGATAAGTAATTGGATAATGAAATAGTACAGTAATGTCTTAAACATTACCTTAGAGTTATTCTAATAAGTAAGATAGTAAGTAGGCAATTATAGATATTGTAAAATTAATGCAGGATTTTAAGGTGCGAAGATTTGCAACACAAATTTTGTTGGAATGTGTTGCAAGGAATGAAGAGTACCTTAAATAATAATTGTATATGAAATTGTTAAATTGTGATAAACTAAATGTTGTGATAATAGAAACTAATAAGTACCTTGTTTTAATAGAAGTTACGAATTGACAAGTTATTTGATAATGTAATAGCGTAATAATTTAAAAATATTACCTTAAGGTAATCGTAATAAATGTGTAAGTATTATAGTAGTATATCGTATGCATCAGGTTGATTGCAGGTTAGGAAGATTCCAAGGTGGGGAGACCCACGATCTTCTTGGGACGACATCATTTCAAGGTGGGGAGAATGTGGCGTTCCGGCCGATTATCACGGTCCCCGGGGCGTATCTTGTCTTGCCTAAATCACGCCGCATTACCCACACCGACCGGCGGTCAGCCGGCGTGTAGCCAGGCTAGTAGCCCCTAGGGGGCAACTTGCTAGGTATGTGCATTTCTTATTAATGTGCACATGCACATTTATTAAGGTGCACACATTTCCATGTGGGCACATTTAGATGCACACATTTCCATGTGGGCACATTTAGGTGCACACATTTCCATGTGGGCACATTTGGCCACCTAGCCATTAAAGGCAAGTGGGCCCATTTCCAATTATCCCACATGCCTAAAGGGGATAATTGGAAACCCTAGCCAACCCCTTGTCTATTTAAGTAGGAGAACCCTAACTTGCCCATTTTCGTTTCTAGGGTTTTAGAGCTCTGTTTTGCTGCCCCAAGGGTCAAAACCGCCTTCGAACTTCAATGAGAGAATTGCATCATTAGTTTTCCTTGATTCGAGCATCTCGGTGAGGTGGTGGGAGCTTCAGTCGGGGAGGAGGAACTCAAGGATCAGGTATTTAGGCAATTTAATAGTCTAAACCCCATTGCAGCCATCGAATCAGTAGGTTTAGCCTCTTAAATTGCCCATAGCAGCCCTCTAGATCTCTAGATACCAGACTCTAACTAAAGAACCTAACTCTATGATATAGATTAGATCTAGTTCTTTTAGTTCTTACATGATGTATATGGATGATGTATCTCTATGAACTCCTTGTATTGGGAAGGGGGTAGAGACCTAAAGCTTTGTAGTTGATGCTCCTAGAGTAGCCTCTCTAGCTGCTGTGGATTCGGCTGTGTACAAGATCCACACCGGGTTGTGGGTGAAGGGGCGGGCCCGGCTAAGAAGGAGGTTCATGTTGACTCTTGAGCGATCCCTCACGGTGTGTAAGGCCCTAGGGGATCATTGTGACTAGGTCTGATGGCTCACCGAGTGCGGGTGAGGCATGGACTCGACACCCGTGAAGTGGTGTACACTTTCCAGTGGGTTGGTCGAATCGGGCGGTGGCCCTCTAGTCACCTTGAGTCGGCATGTAGATCTCGGAGGGAGTGATCCCTTCACGCCCCATCGGGCGGGAAGATGAAACCCGGGAATAGCCCTTTTGGCTATGCATCCCGTGAACTCTGATCGAGTCCCGACACTCTTGACCTACTACGCAAAGTGTGCACAGGGGAGGGCGGATGGAGTGGACAACCCTAAGCCATGTTCTTATGCCGGCCAAATCCATTGCCATGAATTACATGCGCAATGAACTCACGGAGACCCAAGCCGTCGGGTCATTCCCTTGAGTCCCGAGCCTTGGGTAGGATTCCCTATGTAATGTCTTTGATCTTTGTCTATGCAGATATGTGGTGAACCATCGCCGTGATGGTCTTATGATGTTGATGTATGTACTGCGACATGTATATTACGCTTCATGACTAGGTAGGCCGAGGGAGGCAGGGGGTAAAGGACCCCTTCATTCTTCCCCCATTGGAACTCTTCAAGGTTGCGGTGATACGTGGAGGGCCCTATATTAGCATGGAGCTGGTATGGGGATGAACTCTGTTTGTATCTGATTGAGTGCAGGTATCACAGTAGGGGGCGTCACACTAACCTCACAAAGGTTGGAAAATTTTCAAAAGTGAAAGCAAACATATTCGATAGATTGGAATGAGCAATGCCAAGATTCTTTTGACAAAATCATTGATGCCATCGTAAATCTATCCTACTTAAACCTCGATCTAGAGAAACCTTTCAAAGCTTATATCGGTGTCACAAAAAGGCAATTGGTTTTGGCTTCTTTGCAAGAGGATCATGTGATTGCTTTTGCAAGCAAGATGTGGATGACGATCTTGAATTGAGATATCCTAGGTTGGAAAAAGAGTGCAGCGACCTTAATGTTCTTGATAGAAAGACAAGGACACACTGCTTCAAAACAATCGGGTTCAAGTATTTATGAGACAAAATCCTTTGTCACTTCTTTTTGCAAAAAGCAACCAAAGGCTAAACTATGCGGGGTGGGCTTGTAAGGTCCAAGCTTATGATATTCTTGTAAAGGTGGTAAAGCTAATTGAGAATCCCAGCTCTTATCTTCCATATGTGTTATTTGAGCATGAAGATCAAGATGGTTTATGTAGTGATGATAATCTAACAAACTTGGTTTCTTTTGATGCGAGAAAATCTTGGTGGCAGATTGACATTAGAAATTATCTTGAGAGCAATGAGTTGCCCAAAAATTTGAGTAGATCAAAGAGGAGATTTAAAGACAAGTGCAAAAAGTTCGGGCTAATTGAGGGTGTTTTATGCAAAATTGACAAGGAGGGATCTTGTTGAGATGTGTGGATGAGGAAGGCGCCGGGATGATAATTGAAGCATGTCATGAGGGAGTGTGTGGAGGACACTTTGCGGCCGGACCTAACCGCAAAAAAAAGATTCTAAAGTCGAGGGATATTTTTGGCCCCTCTTTTTTAAGGATTGCTATGACACTATAAAATGCCATAAATGTCGGATCTTTGGTAGAAAAGCTCTACAACCGCTGCCCTTACTACAATAACATCTCCTGGACCTTTCCAAATATGGGGTCTGGATTTTATAGGCCCCATAGATCCACCTTCTTCAGCTCAACACCAGTTTATATTAGTGGCCACTGATTATTTTACCAAATGGGCAGAGGCAATTCCTTTGAGAGAGGCTAATGCTCAAAGCCCTTTGCAAGATTCACGCATGAAAATATTTGTGCGGTTGGCATTCCCTTTAAAATAATTTCTGACAGAGGTAGCCAGTTCATCAACCATGCAATTGCACTTCTGCTAGCCACCTTAAAGGTCAAACACACCAAGAGTTTGTCCTATTACCCTCAAGGCAATGGCCAGGCAGTGTCAACCAATAAGACTCTCAAATCTATTCTCAAGAAAACCATCAGCGTTTCAAAAAAAGATTGGCATTTGAAGCTCCATGATGCACTTTGGGCATATAGGACTACTATCAAAACAGCTATAAAACACACTCCTTTCAGTTTGGTGTATGGGATAGAATCAGTATTACCTATTGAGCTAAAACTTTCATCTCTCAGACTGGCTTATCAAATAAATTTGGAAATGGATGAGGCTCTAAAAGAAAGGTTTGTGAGATTGATGCAGCTTGAAGAGCATAGATATGAGGCAGAAAATGCTGTTATGAGAAAAAAGGCTAAAGACATTGCAGCCTTTAAAGCAGCACACAAATTGCAGGGAGTCTTGAAATGGTCCATATTGGCATTCATCCTGCCCTCACTAAGCTCATTATGGGATTAAACCAAAAAGCCACTTCATGTGTTATTGTCAATGGGACTCCTTCTGGTTTTTTCCACATTCAAAGAGGGGTGAGACAAGGCTGCCCCCTGGCTCCCTACCTCTTCATAATTGCTGCTGAAGTTCTCACCAAAATGGTCCTCTCTTATCAAGACAAGGGTCTGCTCCAAGGCCTTCAAATGCCTGATTCCAATAAACAGCTTTCCATTCTTCAATATATTGATGATACCTTTACCATGTTGAGGTGATAATGACAATATGAAGAATTTTATGGATTTGTATCTCTAAATTTAGTCTTTGCCTCGGGATCCACGAATTATGCCAAATGTTCTATCTAGCTGATGGCTCATATCGGACCTTAATACATATGGCATCAAATTTGTTCCTAATGGCCAATACGACTCTTTTAGGCCTCCCCTTGCGGTTCATATGTCCCATAAGATTGCTTGGCGACCTCGATTAATAGGATCGGGGAAAAAGCTTATCCTCCTTAAAGGTTCTCGTCCCATTTTGGGAGGATTTTGATTGCCAACTCTGTCCTTGCCGTAGCCATGTCTATTTCTCTTACGCTTTGATTTCTTGACAAGGCTTCCTATAATAAAATTGAGCAATGTATTAAAGAGTATATTTGGCAAGGTACACACCTTTACGCTTTGGGATCGGTGACTCATAGTAAAAAGTCGAGGGGGTTTGGGATGTAAATCCTTATTTCTACTGAGCCCAAGTGCTTGGGGCCAAAAATGTGTGGAAAGCCATCTCGGTTTCCAATCTCTGCTATGGATTTTATTAGGTTACGGTTTAATAAAAAGTAAACCCTAGGAAATCCCTCCCTCAAGCACCAGCTCAGATTCGCTTTCTATGAGTTCAAATGTAATGCTAATACTTCTCCTCTCCTTAGAAGTATCTTTAAAGCATGGGAGAAAGTGGATGCTAACTTTACTCATGACAAATTGTCCAATTAGATTGAGAGATACCTCCATATTTTGGTCTCTGTGATGGCCCCTTCCTCCTACTCTGCTATGGCTATCTGTCACCCTACATGTTACAAAAAATGGCACTCTGCCAATATTTTGCATGTCAGAGACCTCATTGATGATGAGGAAAACTGGATTCCCTGGGAAGTGATCAAGAAGAAAGTAGGAGGGGGTGCTACTCATAGATCGATATATAAGAAAGTGGTGCTCACCTACTCCCCTTTCTTAGGCAAAGATGGTACAGGGGGAGAGTCACTCCCCCCTGAACTGGTTTTTCAAGGTTAAGAGGAGCTACAAAGTATCTAAGATTTACCATGCATGTCTTCCCCAAAAAAGCAGAAAGCATGCCTCTCTCCAGGGCTTATCTTCCAAGAATTTCAAGAAGATTCTTTATTCTAGTTGGAAATCCTATGCCAGCCCTAAGATAAAAGTGTTCTCTTGGCTCATCCTGCACAGTGCTATCCTGAGTAACACTAACATGATCAAGAGAAATTTTAAGACTGTCCATAGTGCTCTCTGCCAGCTTTGTAACAATCATGATGAATCTGTGCTACACATTTTCACTTGTCAAAGGATCCAGGACTTTTGGAGGTGGTTGACTCGGTCAGGCCTGAAAATCCCTGATTTCGATTCCATAACCAGTATTTCTCAATTTTTTTTCAGCTCGGATTCCAATGTCAATTATGCAGTTCTACAACTAGCCACGTGGATTATCACGGAAACATAGAAATAATGTGGCTTTGGCAAGCGAGGAAGTGTGACCTTAAGCGGATGAAGCTCAATTTCCAATTTGAACTCATTAGATGTGCTATGGCTCATAAGGCCCTTAAATTGGAGAAGTTTGATCTGATTGGTTGAATTGGGGATCCTTCAAGTCTAACTTCTTTATTATTCATTCGACTCTCGATTAGCTTGAATGCCTTTGTGGATTGCGGCCTTTTTGAGCGGTGTGGTTCGGTGTTGGGGATCAATCCTACTGGGATGATGTTCCTACCCACCATTCGGGGGGGCCTTCGTCAATTTGTCGAGCTACGTTTGGCTAAAATTCTTCTTTGAAGGAAGCATACAATGCACACATCCTTCACAAGTTCATTGGAGCCAACAATCGGCTTCTTCTTGAAAGGCGAGTTCTCTTGCTTGCGGTCTATGTATTACTACCACAAAGGCGGGATGTGAAATTTGCTGGTGTGTTATTGGACATTATCCGGTACCCATTGATGAACTGCTGCTGTTGACCCCCTCCTGGGCTGAGATTAATTGGATGGCCCCCCCTTGCTTTTCAATGCTCCTTAATGCTACACACTCTTTCCACGATCTTCCTACCATCCCGGATTCTCTCTTGAACTTATCCCTACCCCATGTTCATTTGCTCCCCTCAATCTCGAGAACTCTGTTCCCTCCATCCCTGGCATATGGTTGTGAAGATGGTACTATTTTGACAGTCTTCTCTCGTTGCCAATGGACAATTGGATGTTTTGTTTATATTTAATTTTCTCTGATATGGGCTCTGAGCCTTATTTTGTATGTACTTAAGTTATGATTAATATAATCCTTCCTTTTCCTCAAAAAAAAAAAAAAAAAAAAAAAAAAAAAAAGTTGGTGTTGAAGTGGAACAAGGCAAGGGAAGAAATAGCATCCAAATTTGAGATCTCTGGGAAGGACCATTTGAAGTAATTGGTACAGCTGGCAGAGATTCATATTGGCTGAGAGACATTGCTGATGGCAGAGAATTGATGAACCCTATCAATCACCTAAAAAGGTATTGGCAACAGCATGTTGCCCTTGCTCTATTCAATTAACTTTTTGGAAAGATTTAGGTAGGATTAGTTAGTGCATCATTTGGGAAAAATAAAAAAACAGAAAAAGGCAAAACACAAAAAAAGCTTGAACATGCTAACTAGTTTCTAGTGTTGCAAAGACAAAAGGACTGTGAAGATTGTGGTCAAGTGCATGAGTGATTTAATACTAACCATAGCTCCATGCAGGTGCATCTGAACATGTTGCTCACACATCTCTTTCATCACATTATATCATACTTCATCATCTAGAGTTGCTGCCATCACTTCCACAATAGCAACTCCTCTAAACTAACAAGCTTTATCATCATATGCAGGTGCATCCTTATGTCTACTTCCATCTATCATCTGTTCAAGAGTTGACCTTATTACATCTGAAGACCCTCCACATCCTCATAAATTCTAAAAGGCTGACCACACTACCATCCTGCTGACTCTTCATTACTAAAGAAATTTACTTTCCATGCGGGTTCATCACGAAAAAGAGCATCATTCACATATACACTCATAATGCAGATCTATCACTTTCAAATCCATCGGCAGGTCATTGAGTTGCCAAACATATTCTCACATTGGCAACTAGCTGGAGTTATGTCATGAAGTACAAACAGCAAGTCAAAGGGGCTGGTAGACCAGCCTTTTCTTTCAGTTTGGCATAATGCTGCCATGCTATGGCAGCATGGAAGAGCTGAGCACATGTTTGCACTAATCCTCTCACTTTGATATTGGTTTGCAAGACAATAGGGAAATGCTTCACTAGCATACATCAAGAATTTGAAGAACAAGGGAAGGACAATTGAGTCAAGTCACTCAGGAGATACAAGAGGTCAATCAAGCAAAGGAAATGAAGAAAAGAAAAGAGAGAAGACCCTTGAGCACCATCCCTTGGTATGTGATCATTTGTGTTCTTGGCATCTTTGTGCAGTTTGACTCCTATTCCACATTCCCCATACCTTCCACCACCATAAAATACCCATTAGACTTTGAATTTCATGCATACAATTCCTTCCCAAGTCAAACTTGGCCTTGAAAATTCTTTCTAGTCAAAGTACACCTTCAAGAATCATCCATTTGCCACACACCACTCACGCCACTTCATCACCATCAAAAAGTTCAAAGCTTCACTTGACTTGGTCATACATGTGGTCAAGAAGTCAACTTTTCATGCAACATGGTCAAAAAAAGGGTGAAAGTTGCAAAATCCCTAAGGGAAATGTCCAAAACTCAAGTGTGCCCTAGGGAATGTCAAAAAGTTGCATTTCACAAAAATTGACCCATGAAGGATGCATTCTATGTGCCAAGTCACCATACACTTCATTCCATATGCCAAATCACCATACACGTCATCATTCTAATCATGCCATGTCATACTTCCATTTCCATATTCAAAGTCCAAATTTATTCCAAAGCTTCAAGTTTGCACCCATAAGATGGTATATCACCTTGCCACATCATCATTGTCACTGCCACATCACCATCCACATGTCACACACATCATCTCCACATCACTTGCAATTTTGACTAGAAAAAATTTTCCAAGCCCAAGTTGGTTGACACGTCATCATCACCATTTGCCATATCATGATCACCTAGCCTTGTCATCACCTCCACATGCCACATCATTCATTCCCTAGGTCATTCTTTGGACAAAAATTGAAAGTGCCTTTTTGCAAAAAAGATTCCAGAATCTTCTAGAGTGCAAAAAAAGATTCCCTTTGAAAAAAAGAAAATTGAAAAATGGCCTTATTTTGAGCCTAATATTTGCCTTCTAGGGAATCGTGCCATAGGCCTTGGGGTATAAAAAATTTTCCTATCTACCCCCAAGCCTATTTTCCTTTCCCGGTAATCCCCCCATGCCCGTGGAACATCCGGGTGTGTGGGGGGCGGTTGAATACCCGGATCCCACGTGGATATTGCACGCAATTATTATAAATACTGGATTTTCTTTTCGTTATATACCTTGGTCGTCCAAACCTAATCAAGCCTGTGGGATATTTGCTCCGAGTTGCCAAGAACCCTAAATCTGGAAACTGCCAAGATCCATCCAATTCTCTCAAAACAACCATGCAATCATGATCTTAAATGGCCGAATTACCCTGTATAATGCCAAGAATGCATTAGAGAAGCAAAAAGACAGAGAATTGAATTGAATTAGCCAAGAACGCAATAGAACAGGGGAATTTCAAAAGGGGCTTTCGTGCACAGAAGAAATTGGAGGGCTTTGAGGCAAAGAAGAGATTTCTGGCTTTGAAGAAGGACCGGCTTGATGATCCTGAGCTTGATCCCGACCTCCAATGTTTACCTTTGATCTGGATTATTGACTTAATTCTCTGGATTGTTTGAATGTTTACCTATTTGACTCTGCGCCCAAGACCTTGAGCTTGGGATATGTATTGTTATCTCCTGAGTGTTTGATTCAATTGAAAATCCGACCATTATTACTGCCACGATTTTTCCCTCAAAAACCCTTCGGGGCGGGGGTTTTTTAACCCGGACAGTAATAAGTTTGCTGCACTCCTTGTGGGTCCCATAGGCCGATTGGCCTCAGTGGACGATAAAAAATCATTCTCATTCTCATTCTCTTCCACGGGTTCCCCTGCTTCGTAATCATCATCCCGATCCTGATACTCCCCGTACTGTTGACCATAGTCTTGCTCGGGAGGTACCTGATCGTCCCTTCGTAATTCGTTGGTTATTATGTCCTCGATTTCTTCGAGCTCATCGTCTGTAAGACGGCAAGAATAAATATACAACATTGAACGATTGCTTATACTTCAAACTCTAAAAGAGGCAAACAAGTATCATAGGGAAGCAATGTAACTGTACTCAACAATACAATAATCATACAATATAAGGAAATAGCACATATATTATATGATGGCTTATAAAAAAAAATTGCCAATCAAAGATTACATCTGATACCACTACTCCAGGGAAAAGAGAGAAGGCGCTGCTAAGGCGCCCGCATGCCAACTCTGCCATGCTTGAGCGAAGCTCCCACAAGCTCCTCTACATCGGTCTATCTAGAGCAGGGTAAGATGGAGCATGCCAACTCTACCATGCTCGATTTGAGCGAGCTCTCCTAAGCTCCTCTACATCGGCCTATCTAGAGCAGGGTAAGATGGAGTTGAGCATCGCTGCTCCTCCTCCTGGTTTCATCTCTCTCTCTACTCAAGCAACTCTAGGTGCAGAGGGCGGAGCTTTAAAGGCGCTATCGTGCCAACTCTGCCTTTTTACAGCAGATTAAGAAGGAGTTGAGCAATGCTGCTCCTCCTGACTTCTTATCACTTTAAACAGGAAAATATTGGCCGGAATGAGCAATCTAAGTCCACATTTATCCAGGCACAGAAGCTATTCTAGTGCTAGGTTCTTCACCATAATCATTTGTGGGGATCGTCATATATGTGGCTGGTTGGAGGGCGAGTTCAGCCAACTTTGGGAAGCCCTTGTTCTAGATAGAGTCTTTCCTGATTATCTCTTTCAAGCAGAAGCCTGGCTTACGCCACAAATTCCGATCCAACTAATCGAGTATTGGCTGGGCGACTATATGGGAGATAGGAATATCTCTGCTGCTGGCATTTTCCATGTCTACTGCCAATGGGGCCCCGGCAAAATCACTGTTAAAATCTACACTTAGCTAGATCTGCATGGATGTGGATGGATCCAAAAGTCCTGTAGTCTCGCATGAAGGGTCCATTTATCCCTTTGCTGCTGGATTAGCTAGCTGACTCCTGGGGCTTTTAGCCTCTGCAACTTCCATCAATTCATATGTGTTTGCTGAACCCACTTTATGCACTATAATCATTCCTCTGGCTCTGTTTCTTTATAAGCCCCTTTGTTGGATCTGCAGCACACAAACCTCAAGTGCCTGCATCTTCCGATGTCTCAATGGGACTTCCCCTGCCGCTCTTCTTAACCTCTCCATCCTCTCCAGTAAACTATCCTCCATCCCCTTCTGATATTGAGATCTCTAGATACTTTGTCACTATCGAGGGCTCCCAACAGTTAGCCTGTGGATGGTTGGAAGGCCCTGCTGCAGAGTTGTGGACATATTTAATTGATGAGCGGCTGGTCCTAGAGATTTACTTCGTTGGAGAGAGCGGCACTCCTGCTGTAAATCCAGAGGAAACACTGAGGTTGTGGAGGGTCGAGTTTCTTGGAGTTGATCGTCCGGCCTTTGCCACCTTCTACGTCCACAGTGCCTGGATGATAGATTCGGTTAAGTTGGAATTACATAAGGTGCCTCTCCCATTTGAGATCATATCTGTAGACTGAAACCTGTCTAGAATGATTTCTCGTGACCTCAATGGATCAAACCCCTTCTGTTACCTCATTGCATTCATCTTCCTCTGATCCATCTTCGGTTAATCTGCCTTACTCCCCGCCTTACATAGTTCGCACAGCCATTCTTGCTAATTACAACTATATCTGGTGGGGCTGGATCAGAGGGGATCTGGAGGACATCTGGACATCCTTGATTGACAGACAAATCCTTTTTCTAGATCAATTTTACTGTGTTGGTGGCCTGCAACTGCTGGGAGACCTTCACAATACAAGGAGGGTAGTCAGATTACTTGCCCGGGGATCCCTCTCAGCCTTACCTCTTCAAGCCTTTCTTGTTCACTGTACATGGCTGAGTGATAGATACTGGGTTGAGCTATACTAGGATGGAGATCAATCAGACCAGCTATGCAGAGGCAGCTGGTCTCCTCACCCAGCTGGACTGCCCAGTGGATAATCACTCAAAGGGGCTTATCTCTGTCCATACTCAGGAAGTGGCCAATAGAATAAGATTTTTACAGATTCACTGTCTAATAGGCAAGCTCCTTCGTGGATCCCCCAAGCTCGGAGAGATCCGAAGGACCCTGGGACTTGTTTGCAGATCCAGAACCCCGCCAAAGGTGCAGGCTTTGGGCAACTCTTATTTCGCAATCATTGTCAATCTACCTAAGGAATCTGAGATCCTGTTCAGAAAGGGCATCATATCCACCATGCATGGGCAGTTCTTTGTGCAGAAATGGCGACCAGGCTTTAACCCCATGCTCCCAGACGCTCTTCTTTATCCAGTTTGGGTCTCTGGAGGGGTTACAGTTTGAACTCTGGACAGAGAGAACACTTAAAACTCTGACGACCTCTATTGGAGAGTATGTCTGTTTCGACAACAGGAGTGAGGAAGTGCCCAGGCTATGTGTGGCAATAGATCTGCTCAAGCCCATTCCAAAAGCCATCGAGTTTGAGGGATTCTACAAAGAAAATGTGGTGTTCCCTCTGATACCTCTGAGTCTGCCTCCCATCTGCACTAGATGTGGTTTCAGAGTCCACCCAAATGCTATGTGCCCATCAATAAAGGAATGCGACAAAGGGAAGGGGCTTGAGTGCAGCTCTGAACTGCCTGATCAAATCCCAGCCCAACGACTGTTCTTTAAAGGGGAATGTTCTACTGCCACTTGTTCTACTGCCACTCCTGATAACAATGGGTCTGCCACTCCTGATAACAACGGATCTGCCACTCCTGATAACAATGGATCTGCACCGAAGGAACCAGATGAATCGGACCTTGTTGGCCTTGATAAGATGGATTCATTGCATCCTTCATTACATCCTTTTGAGCAAATCGATATGCTGGAGCCATCCACTGGTCATGGCAGGGCTGCATATATTACTCCTGTTATGGTTTTATCTGACTCTGCCCCTCCCACCGATCCCTGTGCTGAGATTAACATGTTTCATGATCCCAATGCTGGCTCCATCTCTGTTACTCCTCCCAGATTGGAAGACATGAAGAAAACATATCGCAAGGTCAAATGGGCAGATTTGGTGGAAGACCCAGTAGTGGCCGATTACATGCCTAGATCTGCTGATCACCCTGCCATAATTGATGATGAGCATAATGAATCCACTTATACTGATCTCTCACAGGCTGCAGGCACTACTGATGAAGGGCAAATGGCATCGGCTACTGGCCATGATGGCTCTGAGCCCACAAACTTGCCATTCTTGCAGAATTCTCATGAACTAGAGAAGCTCCATAAGCCCACAAATCCAACTTCTAGTCAGGGGGAAAGAACAGAGGAGACACAGGGAGAAGCAGCAAGGAATCAGCAGCTTGCTTGGTGAAGACATACTAGCAACCGATGAACAAGATCTGTATGCAGCCAGGAATCTTCTTGAAGACATCAGAAAGAATCCCCTCTATGCTGAGATGGAATTTGTCAAACAGTTCATTAAGGAGAAAATCCCAAGTGTTGCTGATCCAATTGCATAGCGATGGGCCGATAAAACTACAATGGATGTTGGCCCCGCTGAGGACTCAATTAGAAGAGGTACCCCTCGGGCTACACGGGGAAAAGCAAAGGAATTGAGCTACAGGTGATCCCCCCCTCTGCCTCAGTGGAAAAAAAGAATCGTAGAGGGGTAGGCGTAGCACAAGGAGAACATAATCGGAGGACCTCTTCATGGACGAGGCCAGTAGCCCTGGATATCTGGATGATAAGTAATCTTGTGATGGATAGTACTACATATTCGGATAAGCTAAACTTTTTGTATGGTACAGGATGCAGTAGAGAATGCCTAAAGCAAACGTTGATGGTCGTGGAAGCTAAAGGGGGTAAGATCTCACCTTATGCTCCCAATCTCCGATTGCAATTTGCATAATCCTACATCCCCCCACCCCATGGTTTGTGAGCTATTTTCAACTTGCTTATATAATGATAAGTACGTTTCGTAACTGGTTCTATTTCTATTGTTGTTTCAAGAAAGGGCTAATGTTAGTAAGGAAGCTATATAATACTGGGATTGGCCATATGGAAAATGGGGGTGGGCAACACCATGTCATGCTTAGAGGTCATCTCGTATTTGCCAGCAACAACTTCGAAATTTGGAAAATTAGTGGTTGTCAAGATATCAATGTGCCACCTAGTAAGGGACAATTTAAGGAACCACTTGGGGGCACCACTAGCATTTCTGGGTGGGCCGTGGACCTATGTTTGCCACAATTGTGCGATAGGTACCCAACCTATAGGTACCCAACCCATTCGTGTGAAGGTGATAGGCCATTCATATCCAAAGTGTTATGGTCTCCTGGAAGGGGTTTGAAACACTATTGGCAATCATATGCCATGTCCTCGGGGAAGAAATGGCGTCCAGTGTACACCAATGCTCCAATGATGGGGGTATAAGACGAGTGAACATGGGGGCTAATGTATAAAACCGAGGAGGAGGGCCCAAGAATCTATGCTAAACAAACACCATCTATGGTGGTAGGTACTACTTAGAGCCCGTTCCTATCTTAAATCTTAAACATATGAAGATAGTTTCTTGGAATTTACGCGGAATCAAGGGTACCCTCAAGAGAGCTAGGGTCCTTGCTGCTATTAGATCTATGAAAGCTGACATCATTCTGCTTCAGGAACATAGACTCCCAACTTTTGAAGCAACATGCCTCGGTAAATGGGTTAGCGATAGCTATGATTCAGTTACATGCCCCGCGCATGGTACTAAAGGGGGTACATGCATTCTATGGAAGGGCCAGTCACCCATTGGCTCATACTGTAGCAGGGATGGTAGATGGCAGGCAGTTTTATTTGATACCTTAGACGTTAAGTGGGGACTTATTAATATTTATGCATCCAACAAGCCCGCTGAGAGAGCGGCCCTCTGGCTAGAAATAGAAACATGGATTTTGCACCAGCATCATGAGATTAAGAACTGGATATTGGGAGGTGATCTTAATATGACGGATGTGTGGGATCAAAAGATAGGGTTACATAGGAATTTGACAGGAGAGGAGCAAACGACTTAGCAATCTCTCATTAACAATGTTGGATTCAATTTAGTTCCCCCATCCAATGTATCCTTCTCCTGGTCAAACAAGCAGAAGGGACAAGACCGAGTATATTGTTTGCTGGATAGATTTTACATGGCTAATCCTTCTGCTCCCTTTATGGACCGTAGCTATGTTACTGGTGACCTGGCATTCTCTCATTCTGATCACGCGCCGCAACATCTGACTATTGAGGGAGTTCCTACTGTGGGGGAGAGGAAGAATGTCCCCTTTAAGTTTAATACTGCCTGGCTGGGTAAAGAGGCCTTCTGTAAACCATTTAAAGAATACCTTCTCTCGATTAAAGTCTGCGAGTCGCCTAGTATGGAAACTTGGGCCAAATTGCTCCGTCTGATGAAAGACTGGGCAAAAGAATGGGGGAAGAAAAAAGCTTTGGAGTTTAAAAAGAATAAAGATGAGGTCTATAATATGCTAAGAATTGTAAGGCAAGATCTTTTGGTGAATCCATATTGTGAGGAAAGTCAAAAGCTGGAGGAAGAATTGGAGGCCAAATCGAAGGCGATCGAGGAGGATGAAGCTAGAGGAGCAGCAGTTCGTTCTAAAACTAAATGGTATGCTGAGTTGGATCATGAAAACTCTAAGTGCTTCTTTCGCTTAGCAGGTGCGAGACTGGGTGAAAATAGCATCACATCTATGCTTGACGATAAACAAGAGGTTTTGCAGGATCAAAAGGAGATCTCTGCTTACATCAGGAACAGTTTTCAAGATATGTTCAGGGAGGACCCTATTCCCTCCTCGTATAGCTTTGCGGTATCCCAGATGGATAAATTAGATTGGAGTAATGGTATCACATCAGAGGATAACTTGCGCCTCATGAGTGATCCCACCG
Source organism: Isoetes taiwanensis (assembly GCA_021234155.1). NCBI lineage: Eukaryota > Viridiplantae > Streptophyta > Lycopodiopsida > Isoetales > Isoetaceae > Isoetes > Isoetes taiwanensis. The sequence goes on from JAJEKV010000041.1 coordinate 10,002,155, forward strand.
AGGAGGAAATATATAAAACCTTATGTTCCCTTGCCCATGGAAAGTCCCCGGGCCCAGATGGGTTCCCGCCTGAGTTCTTCCTGGAATTTTGGGAAGTGCTTGGTCCATTCTTTACAAGAGCAGTTAAGGGAGCTTGGGCTACAAGGTGTCTTCGTTCCTCCCTAACATCAGGATTCATTACATTAGTCCCTAAAGTTGACAGACCCCAACACCTAGGGGAGTGGAGGCCCATAGCTCTAACCAATGTATTGTATAAGGTTATTGCTAAAACTATAGCCAATAGATTGAAGCCTATCCTCAATAGGCTTATTGGCAATGAGCAATCAGCATTCTTGCCAGGTAGATCCATACTTGATAACTATCTGGCTGCGAGGGAAGGTCTTCACTGGGCCAAAAGATCTCAACAAAAGTGTATTCTACTTAAGATGGACTTTCGGAAAGCATACGACACTTTGAGGTGGTCAGGACTAAGGGAAGTTATGGCTAGACTGGGTTTCGATCCCCAGTTTATCAAGCTGGCCTTTGGACTGAACAAGTTCGTTACGGCTTCAGTTCTGGTCAACGGACAGCCATCAGGACTTTTCCACATGAGAAAGGGAATCAGACAAGGTTGCCCATTAGCACCCTACCTGTTTCTACTAATGGCTAATCTCTTAAACAAACTTATCCAGAGCAAAGTCATGGACGGTTCTCTTAATGGGCTTCAGCTTCCTCTTAATGAGGAGAGATTGACAATAATGCAATATGCAGATGATACCTTCGTCTTCCTCAGGTATGATGACTTGAGTTTCGCTGCCTTTAAAGATTGCCTTCTGTTGTTTGAAGTAGTTGCTGGAATTGGGCTCAATGCCAGTAAGTGTGCAATTATGTGGCCATTTGAGAAGGATGTAGACGCCAGAGTTAACTCTTTAGGTTTTCAGATCATCAAAGCAGGGGAAGCTACCAAGCTGCTTGGGCTACCACTTGTGGTATCAGATAACCTTAAAGGTTTGTGGACTCCGATTCTTGATAAGCTACGAAAAAGGGTAGGGTTATGGTCCTCTAAAGGCCTTTCCATTGCAGGAAGAATAACAGTGGCCAATGCTATACTAGCCTCTTCCCATGTGTATTACTCTTCAATTATACTAGCTCAAAAAGGGGTATATAGTCAAATTCAGGCTATTATCAGGAAGTTTATCTGGGGAGGCATGCATCTGGTTGCCTGGGCTGAGATATGCAGAGATAGGAGATGTGGGGGCCTAGGCTATAAAGATATACTGACACATGCCCAGATTTTATCAGCCAAAAGTGTGTGGAGAGCAATCAAGGGAGGCACCTCCCCTGCTCTGAATTTTGTGAGATATTGGCTTGGCCTCTGTAAACTGAAAGGAAAGCCCTCCCTCCCAAGAGATGAAGTTGGGGCCATGTTCTTTAGATATAGGGTAGCTCCCGGGACCTCTCCAGTGATGCGAAAGATTCTACAGGCCTGGTGTGAAGTCCAACAACTATTCTCCCCTATGGAGCCTACATTAGATGCAGGAAACCTTAGCATCTTCTGGAATATTCATGTATGGAAAAGGGGTGATCTTCCTCTTGCTTTGTCTCACCCCCGTATCTTCATCAAATGGAAGGACGCAGGCATTACTAGATTGCACCACCTATGGAGGAATGATAGGTGGACATCATGGTCCAGGTTCAAAACTCTAATCAGGAATCCAGGTGAGGCTGATAGAAAGATCCTTAAGGAAATCTTAAAGAATGTACATGCCCTTTCTGGTATTTGTGGCCCAGGGGAGAAGTGGTTATGTCATGGCTCAGAAAAGTATGAAGTTGGTAAGATCTATCACTTACTTATTCAACCAAGTCCTCTTAAAGCTATCAATGCTCTTGGGTTGGGTGAGAGAGAAGTGGTCAAGCTCATGGGTGATTCCTGGACTACCCTTTGCTCGAGAAGGATTCAATACTTTAGGTGGCTAGCCTTACAAGGTGGTCTTAATACGCATACCAGGCTAATCGAAAGAGGCACTGTTGTTCCATTGGAGTGTCCACTTGGCTGTTCAACACCAGAGGATACATCACATCTCTTCTTCTGTCCACGTATTATGTGCTTCTGGCAGTGGGTGGCACCCATTATTGGGCTGGAAAATACCGACCTAGATTGGCCCCGAATAATCACGTCCAATGAAAACGACAAAATATCTGCAACGCTGGTTAATATTGCCTTGTGGGTGATATGGAAGCATAGATGTGAGGTTGCTCTTGGAGGAAAAGAAATCTCTTTAGCAAAACTAAAGAACTGGTTCAACTACGAAGTTGCATTGATGGCCCTTGCACACCACAGGAAAATGGGGAGTGCATATCACAAAGATTTGGATAGGATTGGAAGACTCGAAGGGTTCTATACATTCTTCAGGTGCAACTGGGATGGGAAAAAGGAAGATGAACATACTCTGACTGGGGTGGTGGAAGTAGGTGAGGATAACTCTTGCTAGTAGTCATGGTGAGTTAATATGGTCTCCTCCTTTCTAAGATGACCACGGCATGGGGGTTCTGGAATGCTGGAGGTAGTACTCCTATAGTACCATCAGTAGGACACAGGTAACTTCATGTAGTTGCACAATCCCTGTAGTACTGTGCTGATGAGGAAGAGGTGAGGGAAGCTAGGAGCTAGTTTCCTTTAGCCATAGTACAAATCATCACAGGAAGATGTGTGGTCATGCAACCGAGACCTGAGGTGCTGGTGCCCCATTAATAGGGAAGAAGTTGAGATGGCCTTCACCAAAGTACAAGAACCTCTACCGTGATTCACTCTCCTGATTGGAGTGATTTGACTTTATGTTGCTTTTCAAGCCGTTCCATGGGGATCATGTACTATATTTATAAATTAATAGAATCTCAACCTTACACTCAAAAAAAAAAAAAAAAAAAAAAAAAAGGATTACATCTATTCGCAATACAAAGATTTATAATTATAAAAAGATATCTAAGAACTAAGTTCCTCATTGTCGTCCATAGGCTCGAGCTGGTGGCCGGTAGCGCATCAAGGTGGTGCTGGGGCTAGCAGAGAGGGCGGCTCGAGCTGCTGCCTCTGGTGGCAAGCAAGTGGCCAAGGGTGCTGCCACAAGGAGTCGCATACTAGCGCAGCCCGCCACGTCCCCCAATGCCACTATAGCCAGATCTCGTCGGACCAGGTGACAGTCTAATCTAAGCCCTGATCTGAGGCTTTTTTAAGAAAAATGAAAAATACAAATAAGGACAAGTTTATGAAACATTGGCCAAATAGACAAAACGATTCAAAAGATATAGGAGATCAACATCAGACTATATGGAAGACTTTTTGAGCTTTGAATTCAGACAGATGATAAAACATGTACAAATATCCAAAAAAAAGAACTTAATACTAAGATATGAACCACAAATCAATATAATACTGATTTGCATAATATAATTTATGAGTCAACCATCCACGGTGGTGGAACAACATATAACAACTTAAAATAGAGAAAAGTAGACAGATGTCACCAAGAAGCTAGCTTCCGAAGTTTAATCTTGCAGATTTGAGCAGTAGTTTTTGCTCATTGAACACCATGGAAAACACCACTTGGAGGGATAAGTCCGGTTACCTGCAGTGGAACCAAACGCAAGTTAGCCTGAGAAGGGTAAATGCGTAAGCCACAAACAGGTAAGCAATGGACTCATCCGGCTTAACGCCTTTCACCATAAAACGAACACTTAATAATTTAATAAGACGCAAACAGTTTAAGAAAATGAATTTGTTAAATTGATACAACGTAAATAAAAAATAGCATGCTTAGGGCTATAAATAACAATATTTTAATTGAACCGAGGAAAAAAAGGGCCGTGAAGGAAACTAGCTAAAAGAGGAGTCCGTGAGAGCTAGATAACGAGAATGAATAATTGAGCTTGCACTATCATGTTTGCACGGGTAAAATTGTGCAAGGCAAAGCGATGTGGGAATAGAAAATCTATCCAGCTTAAGTAGCTCAAAAGGATAGCACTGTTTACAATGGAATCGAAATAGAACCTAACTAAGGACAACCAAAAATCCATGCAATAACAAAGATCAAACAAGATAGAGAGAAGATAATGTTAACATCAATATACAGCAAGAAACAATCGATTATTCAAGAAGATACCGCATGGCCATCATACAAGGGCGATCTCGCTCCAAGTTGCTTTCAAAACACGAAATGGAAGGATATGCATCTACTTTCTGAAATTGTTAACAAGAAACAGTAGACTTATACATCAATAAAATATTACGGTTCAAGTAGCATACAAAACAAGGGATATTACATATCCACTGTCACATCTGTGCAGGTCATATATGTGTAGAAATAGAAAATCCATCTAGCTATCCAGAAATTCTAAGACGGATCCAAATTCAACTAGCTAATACAGGTCAATGTGCTATTTATTTCTTAAGTTACCAACGAGCTAAATGAGAAATGACATCCCATCCTTATGATACGGTGTACTTCTAGCGGCTAGCTTATTCTTCTATTTTGCTATTTTAGATAGAGATCTACGTAAGCTGTATTTGACATATTTTCAGTATAACCATATAGAACATCACGATCAACCTGTATTTTAAGGTCTATCTAGCCAAAAAATTGTGGTAGAATTAAAAACGAAAATGGGTAAGAACCTGGTTCGTCATGATGCCATCTACTTGGTCGATTTGCGCTTTTGCAGCTGAGGCCGATGGTATATTGTACTTTGGGCAGAGAAACTCTCTTCAGGAGTGCGTAGCTAATCATGAATAAATTCTTTGCTGGCGAGACCTTGCACATTCTGAGCCGAGCTCCCTTGTTCTTCAAGATCAGCGAGTTCACTGGCTGGGAATGCATTAGAAACCTTAACAGGCTTAGTGAAACCTCATTTTGGTCTACCCATATACTGAAAGCAGCTCAACAGTGCAGCATGTCTCTGGTTTAATACACTCCCAAGATACGCGAGGATGATTTTCATATGGAGCAACTCCTTGGAATATCTGTTAGGGTAAGGAGACGTCTGCGCCCATCGTAAAGTGAAGAAGCTCAGAGAAACGAAAGAAACCTAAACCTAAAAGAATCATGCAAAATATTGACGGTCTGGATTTTTTTAACCATACTACCATGTAATTTCTAATTGTAGAATAGAAATACCAAAGGTTGAATAATAAAAAAATTATTCTAATCTTACACTTAGAAGGTTCAATGGTTGTTTGAACATTGGTAGAGTTTACGATATTCAATGAAGCAAACGTTAACTCATAAAAATGCAATACCGAGTTGAATGTCGTTTTCAAGGTGGACATGGAACTCCACAAGGGGACTAGAGATAATGCAATACCAAGCTGAATGCCGTTTCCAAGGTGGACCTGAATTCCACTAAGGGGACTGGAGATATCAATCTAATTTAGAGAAGGGAAAATCAGTGGCTAACAAGGATCCATTTATTTTAAGAAGATACAACAACACATGAGTCAACTAGGGGGTCTCAAAACATCCGTTGCTAATAAGACCACTGGGGGCATGATTTTAAGAAGAATCAGCAGTGTATTAGTCAATATAAAAAAATCCTACCTCCTACCTCAGGCAGGGAGGTCCCAATAAGTCACTTTACTTGACTTAAGAAAGTCAGACCAGGAGAGTAGGGCCCTGTTGCAACACAGGGGCCCCACCCAACCCGTATAATTCTACTCTATGAATAAGCAAAAAAGGAAAGATAGAACTTACAGTATAGCTATAACAGTCCTGGTGAATCTTGGCATTCAAAAAATGTCATAATGATATCTGTTTTGAGATATGATAGTGTAAAAGTTTTTGTTTTAATACATAACCAGGCATGGAAAAAAACTCTTTCCATAAAAACCCATGACTGGTGGTACATATGTTAACTCCTTGAGTTCTGTAAGTACACAATACCCTTGATGCAAAGAGAAGTTTCAAATTCAATTGACGTGAGTGTATATACGTACCCAGTTGCCAACATTTGGGTGATGAAGTCAGTTCGTGCTAGAAATACCACACTGGTTATCCTTTAATAAAGATCAGCTCCTTTATCCTTACAGTATTGACGTCATCATCTTTAACAACAATTTAAATATTCTGTACAAGATAATAAGAGTGTTAAGATCAAAATTTTGAACAGTTCCAGCAATCAATTAAATACACCTGACCTCAAATCAAGGTTCTGGGTTAAACCCAGAAATTGAGATAACATTAAAAAACCTTTCTAGTCTGTCTAAACAGACTTTAAGCCATTTAGACCCAATTTTGGAACTAAAAGACTTTCAATTGCAATCTTAGATTAGACCAGGTGACAGTCTAATCTAAGCCCTGATCTGAGGCTTTTTTAAGAAAAATGAAAAATACAAATAAGGACAAGTTTATGAAACATTGGCCAAATAGACAAAACGATTCAAAAGATATAGGAGATCAACATCAGACTATATGGAAGACTTTTTGAGCTTTGAATTCAGACAGATGATAAAACATGTACAAATATCCAAAAAAAAGAACTTAATACTAAGATATGAACCACAAATCAATATAATACTGATTTGCATAATATAATTTATGAGTCAACCATCCACGGTGGTGGAACAACATATAACAACTTAAAATAGAGAAAAGTAGACAGATGTCACCAAGAAGCTAGCTTCCGAAGTTTAATCTTGCAGATTTGAGCAGTAGTTTTTGCTCATTGAACACCATGGAAAACACCACTTGGAGGGATAAGTCCGGTTACCTGCAGTGGAACCAAACGCAAGTTAGCCTGAGAAGGGTAAATGCGTAAGCCACAAACAGGTAAGCAATGGACTCATCCGGCTTAACGCCTTTCACCATAAAACGAACACTTAATAATTTAATAAGACGCAAACAGTTTAAGAAAATGAATTTGTTAAATTGATACAACGTAAATAAAAATAGCACAGTTAGGGCTATAAATAACAATATTTTAATTGGAACTGGAGCGTAAAAAAAGGGCCGTAAGGAAACTAGCTAAAGAGGAGTCCGTAGAGCTAGATAACAGAATGAATAATTGAGCTTGCACTATCATGTTTGCACAGGTAAAATTGTGCAAGGCAGCAACGTGTGGGAATAGAAAATCTATCCAGCTTAAGTAGCTCAAAAGGATAGCACTGTTTACAATGGAATCGAAATAGAACCTAACTAAGGACAACCAAAAATCCATGCAATAACAAAGATCAAACAAGATAGAGAGAAGATAATGTGAACATCAATATACAGCAAGAAACAATCGATTATTCAGAAGAAGATACTGCATGGCCATCATACAAGGGCAGATCTGCTCCAAGTTGCTTTCAAAACACGAAATGGAAGGATATGCATCTACTTTCTGAAATTGTTAACAAGAAACAGTAGACTTATACATCAATAAAATATTACGGTTCAAGTAGCATACAAAACAAGGGATATTACATATCCACTGTCACATCTGTGCAGGTCATATATGTGTAGAAATAGAAAATCCATCTAGCTATCCAGAAATTCTAAGACGGGTCCAAATTCAACTACCTAATACAGGTCAATGTGCTATTTATTTCTTAAGTTACCAACGAGCTAAATGAGAAATGACATCCCATCCTTATGATACGGTGTACTTCTAGCGGCTAGCTTATTCTTCTATTTTGCTATTTTAGATAGAGATCTACGTAAGCTGTATTTGACATATTTTCAGTATAACCATATAGAACATCACGATCAACCTCAGATTTTTAAGGTCTATCTAGCCAAAAATTGTGGTAGAATTAAAAACGAAAATGGGTAAGAACCCCGGTTCGTCATGATGCCATCTACTTGGTCGACGGCGCTTTGGTACCGAGGCCGATGGTATATTGTACTTTGGGCAGAGAAACTCTCTTCAGGAGTGCGTAGCTAATCATGAATAAATTCTTTGCTGGCGAGACCTTGCACATTCTGAGCCGAGCTCCCTTGTTCTTCAAGATCAGCGAGTTCACTGGCTGGGAATGCATTAGAAACCTTAACAGGCTTAGTGAAACCTCATTTTGGTCTACCCATATACTGAAAGCAGCTCAACAGTGCAGCATGTCTCTGGTTTAATACACTCCCAAGATACGCGAGGATGATTTTCATATGGAGCAACTCCTTGGAATATCTGTTAGGGTAAGGAGACGTCTGCGCCCATCGTAAAGTGAAGAAGCTCAGAGAAACGAAAGAAACCTAAACCTAAAAGAATCATGCAAAATATTGACGGTCTGGATTTTTTTAACCATACTACCATGTAATTTCTAATTGTAGAATAGAAATACCAAAGGTTGAATAATAAAAAAATTATTCTAATCTTACACTTAGAAGGTTCAATGGTTAAGCTGAACATTGGTAGAGTTTACGATATTCAATGAAGCAAACGTTAACTCATAAAAATGCAATACCGAGTTGAATGTCGTTTTCAAGGTGGACATGGAACTCCACAAGGGGACTAGAGATAATGCAATACCAAGCTGAATGCCGTTTCCAAGGTGGACCTGAATTCCACTAAGGGGACTGGAGATATCAATCTAATTTAGAGAAGGGAAAATCAGTGGCTAACAAGGATCCATTTATTTTAAGAAGATACAACAACACATGAGTCAACTAGGGGGTCTCAAAACATCCGTTGCTAATAAGACCACTGGGGGCATGATTTTAAGAAGAATCAGCAGTGTATTAGTCAATATAAAAAAAAAAAAAAAAAAAAAAAAAAGGATTACATCTATTCGCAATACAAAGATTTATAATTATAAAAAGATATCTAAGAACTAAGTTCCTCATCGTCGTCCATAGGCTCGAGCTGGTGGCCAGTAGCGCATCAAGGTGGTGCTGGGGCTAGCAGAGAGGGCGGCTCGAGCTGCTGCCTCCGGTGGCAAGCAAGTGGCCAAGGGTGCCGCCACAAGGAGTCGCATACTAGCGCAGCCCGCCACGTCCCCCAATGCCACTATAGCCAGATCTCGTCGGACCAAAGTGACAGTGGTGGCATGGTAATCAATCTTCTTATGTCCCGCCAAGGTGGATAACGCGCGGAGCGCCCACCAAGATGCTTCAGAAGAAGGCCCCAAGTTCTTGGAGAAGAACAAGACCTCACCTTGCCGAAAGGGTGAAAGGAAGAATCGGGTCAAATGGTTGCCCATTGCCCTAATTTGCGGATCCCTGGAGGTCTCTGCTTCCTTTTCCAAGTTAACAGGGATCTTCTCCTGCTCTGCCTCTTCCTTGTCATCCCTAAGACTTATCTTGGTGTCCCAAAAGTCTTCCTCCTCTTGATCCACCCCTCCCATAGTGATCTGTAAAGGCTGAACTGCAGGAGGAGGGCGCATGTGAGCCGCAAACTGCTCCTCTGGAGGCTGGGGTGCATCAGTCAATAGGAATTGCCGAAGAGACAAAGGGGTCTCAACGGGTTCTAGCTCTTCTAGCCGAAATACTAACAAGTTCTTGACTTGTGGCGGATGCACAACAGGTGTCGTAAAGTCGAGGAAGTCATCCTGGCAGTACTCCGCAAGATCATAGAGGACCTCTATCTTGCGGCGGCCCCGCATATCAGCAATGACGCGGTAAGCCCATATAATGTCCTCTAGAATCAGGTACTCTTGTTTGTTCAAGAGTACGGCAGGAAGGAGGTTTAACCCTTCGAGTTTGAGGGCTTTATCCCGCGCTGCCGGTGCTTCGGTGGCTAGCTCCTTCCACCGTGCAAAGTCATGCTCGTCGACGACTTCATCGTCTTCCGGGTCAGGAGGTACTGGTGTAGAAGAATGCTCGGCAGCTATCTGCTCATCCTCAATATACTGGTCCATGATGATGGCCAGCGCAAATCGAGCCTCAAAACAGACTTCCCGATCTATAGTAACGATAGGGAGGTCGGTTCCTCGTCTCCTTATGCCCTTAATGACATTCCGGGCATGATCATCACCTCCTAACATCTCGAGCAAAGTGTGGAAGTCGAGGTAGAGCTGTGAGTCGTCTTCATTGAAGACACAAGCAGGTACGATCTCCTCACAGTAGAATTGTTCGCATTGAATCATATTCTCAAAAGAAAATAGTTATCAGAGGTTCTCTGTAGTATCTCACCCTGATCTTCAAACAGTTGTAGTGTGCCAGCTTAGTATATCTCTAGAGAAGGCAAATACTGAGTAGTTATCAAATCTAAATTATCAATGCTACATTGAGATGACATGTCTAAATCCAGTTGTTGGTAGCATCGGGTATTTGAGCATAGAAAAAAGCAATCACATCAGTGTTAGTCTTGCCTAATAACATATGTTGAACAAGGCAACATTAGACAAACATGCATTCCATCATTAAAAAGTATTCTCTTTCAGAACTGTTCACACCTTGCAGTCTATAGCAAGAAGTCACCAAAAGGAAAAATTAGGATCCCTTTTGCAAAAGAGAAGTCTTGGCCCTTGTTGTGCAGGTAAATCTAAGAAGAGTAGAGTTTGCAAATCTAGAAAATTCATTGCCATCATCGAGTTGCAAATCCAAGCTCTCTCTCGCAGGGGACATTGACCTAAAATTGGTGGGTCGGGAATCAAAATTTGGCCTATCGACCCTATCGATAAATGCGGATTTTTACCGGCTGTCGAAGAAGTGTTGAGTATCTCTAGGTGCGAAAATCATGTCCAAAATTTGAATAGTGAGCACATTACAGATTATTTTGTGAAGCAGACTTTTTGGCCTTCAGGGAAACATGTTACCAGTGAATTTTTAAGCATTATTTCTGGAATCTTTGCACTCAGAGTGGTTGCCTCAAGCAACCTGGAGGTTCTAAACCATTGAGGTTGAGGGTTTTGCCAGGAATACCTTCAACAACTGCCCAAAGTCTCATTCAATGTAAGGTGGTTGGAGGCAGGACCTAATAAAGTAGTGTTGGTGTAGTGTGCGCACCATGTATCCAATTGGATGTTGCTAATATGACATGACATAAAAATTGTGTCTTTCCTTCTTCTAAATTCGTTACAAAAAAAAAAAAAAAAAAAAAAAGTTTGGATTACTGCATTTATTAACATCGAATTTGTATAAGATGAGTTATAGTTTTCAATTATTTATTGACAGTGCCTGCAACTTTGTGGATCATATGCACTTTATAGAGCAATGACATGTTGAACTATTCTGAGCTCAGAGATTCACGGCTGAGTGCCCCATTTGCTAGAATGTATACATAATCCATGAGTAGGACTATGACTTATCTACTAAATTAGTGCCCATTAGCATTAGGTTCAAGGTTCTCGCACCTTGTTAAACATGAGAAGGGATTAATTTATTGCCACTTGACAATTGCTAAAATGGTATTAAAGAGATTTCTCATGGTGTTCATGCCATAGCAGAAATGCATAGGTTAGAGTTTGATTCCAATTCTGTATTTATTATGTTAACTGCATGATTAGATGGTTGTGCATACCAGCCAGATTTCAAGCAGGTAACAACTTTTTCATCTGGCAAACATTATGGCTAATAATAACAAACTAATAAGACAAGGGTATGACACAAAGTAAAGACACGCTTTGCTTATTTCATGACAGTTGTCAACCAATGGTTGTATTTAATAAGTCCTAAGTTGGCAATTCTATGTATTCAATTGGCAAAGTTTCAAAATATTTGAATCAAAGCAATCAAAGCAATGTTGTTTTCTGTTATTTGGCCTCATAGTAATGCCTCGTGAAGAAACAATAGAGTACTTCCCTTGCAACTTTAGTGATAAGAATCAAGTGTACAAAAGTAATGGTTGAGCACGTAGAAAAGCTTGAGATTCTTGCACGTAGTGATATAGTTGTATGTGCATGCACACATGCCATGTCCTTTATGCATTTTGAGATGGCGTAAGAATGACATGTGCACATCTATTTATCATTAGCATATACCAATAGGCCCACCTTGTAAAGCCATAAAGAAAGTAAATGGAAACAAAAATGTAGAATCTATAGGAAAATATTGATCTCGGATCGATTAAAGAAGCAAGCAACATAAATAATGTTAATAGTCTACAATGAATAAAATTATGTTAAAGGACGAGCTCATGTAAAGTCTATATTAAGAATCTAGGGGTTTGAAATCAAGCTCTTTAATTTATTCACTAAAGAATTTGCATGGTTATCATTGTTTGCACTCCTTAATTATCCTAATACCAACTAAAAAATCTTTTTCTTTCTACATGAAATTAAGATACACAAGATGTTGAAATAGCTCCTTCGGATTCTTTTCTCCATAGATGTGCTTCATGAACTTAGTTAAGTTTCATAAGCGAGGTCCGAACTATCAACCATAAAATGATTTTTTAGATATAGGATCTGCCAACTATTTTGTGACGATCAAATGACAATTCGATCCCCACATGTATGGATGTTGAAGTGGATGAACTAAAAGATCAATATCTCCTATATGTCAGTTAATCCAAAACTACCTGAGTGATTCTTGTAGTATCCCATATATGGCGGTTATGATAGCAATCAATTACCTGAGTGATTCTCGCGGTCCACTATATGAATGTGTCAACCAAAAGAACGGTCCACTATTTGAAGGTGTCAAGCATAAGACCATGTTCCAGATAAAAAGGTGACAACATTTATGAACTTTATGCTTAAGATCTGAACAACTTTATGCAATGGGTGTAGGTCCTAGTGGAATGACAGAGCAAAGCGCAATGCGAAGGTGTTGAAGGGGATGAATTGAAGGATCAACATCAACAGCAGAGGAGATGGAAAGATGGCAGGGGTGGTGAGATGCGAGCTTTATCCTGTAGATGCTAGTGGAAGGCAAAGACCAATGCAAAGAATATTTGACAAAGGAAGTGTGGGACGCGGAGGAGGGTTATGTTGCGGAAATTGAATAAATAATAAAACTATAATAATAATAACAAATAAATAAATAACAAAAACTAAAGGAGGAAAAATACAGTACTTGGATGTAGTATCGTGGTGGGATAGAGGCCGTCGGATTGGAAGTCTCCAATGGCCACGATCCGACCACGAGACTACATGAAAAACAAAAGAAAAGGGCATCTTGGAGAGGGCATTCAACATCATGCACATGTGAAACATAGGCAACCATGTTCGTACAAAGGCACGTACGAACACAAGGTTTAAAAAACAAACAGAGCGTGTATCTCCAGTTATATACTTACTGTTACTGTTACTGCTTCAGGAGCAGCTGCCCTGCTACTCCTGCTGCACGCCTGTTTCTGCTCCTCTGATGCTGCCTGTCGCTCTCTGTTTCCCTTCTTAATTATTTCTTCCATGCCCAAAGACCATAGACCACCTTTCTAATCCTTGCATGACGGCCCAATTCTTGCATTTTCCTTCGGATCATCACCATGCTCCCCCTTTCATCCCCGCCCGAAGCACTTTGGATCATGAATTTTGATCCTTTTGGTTGTTTTCGATTTGGGTTTGTAGCAAAAAACGGATTCGGCACCGGAACTGGGCTAGGGTAAGTGGGTCTTGCTCAAACCGAGGACTTCATAGGAAATTTGTGCGGTATACATTGTGGAATGCAATCTTTGAGTATACAGAACCCAGGGCTTGAACAAGGCGGTGACATAGCTCAAGGGCAGGAAACGGTTGCCGGTTTCAAGAAGGCCAAGAGAGATTATAACATTTCTTCGCCGATCTTATCTTGTTGCCCTAATATGCCATCCAGGGATAGTCAAAACCCAGATGACGTTACTCTTTTTCCAGTAGAGGATATTGTTCAATATCCCTTGCCTGGTTATGTTGCCCCTTGTTTCTTTCAGCCCAGATGATGCGATTGTTTCTTATCTTTACAGCCCCGATTGCACACTAAGCAGAAAGATTTTTGCCTTCGATCATGTTATGAATGGGCCAAAGCAGGGTGCAGTCCCCATCTTATGGTTCCACTGCCTGGTGGAGTAAGTTTCATTTGTTTCATCCAATTCTTCTTGTCTACTTTTAAGCTTTTTGGCATTCATCTCTTGATATTTCTAAAATGTCTTGACTGTTATTAGATTCGAATTTCTGGATGAAATGAGTGGCCTTTCTTGTAAATCACATTCCACAATCAGGCATGAATGGTCTTCCTTTTAATCTCCGCCTTTAACTTTGCACAAATCTGACTTTTGTAAACTAATAGGCACTCTGCATTATGTGTGGAACCAACATAGAATGTCCATTCTGCATTGAGTAATTGATCTTGTTTTCTGCATTTTTACCTAGGTCTATGTTCAGGATGTTCCTGGTGCAAAATTGCGCCTCAGGATTGGGAGCACCTCATGGTCTCCAATTATTGATCCTCAATTATCACCATATGGTTCCTCCATAGCTCATGTGCGAGATGATGAGATTTTTGTGGTGCCTATAACATCTGAAGAGCCTAAACAGATCATGTTTGGGGCCTGCATGGGAAAGGTAACATACAACTAACTAAATCTGTACTGTCATTTTTCTATGTAGTTGACTGACCTGTGTGCCTTGCTGCAGACTCATAGAATTGCTGAATATATTGCACAGGTAAGTAATGTCATCAATGTACTTACATATTGGTCTTGTAACATGTTGAAGGATGATGCCTTATTAGCCCCTTGCTCTTTTTTCAGGAAGAGATGGAAAGGAGAAATGGGTATTGGTGGTCACCAGATAGCAGTCTTATAGCTTTCACTGAAATAGATTCCTTTTCGGTTCATGTATTCCCTTTTGCTGGTCATGTAAATGTGAAAGTATGCCTGGGGATTGTGCTAGCTGTTGGGGGAGATGTAACATGGGCAGATATCTGTTGTGGAGTACACGAAGAAGAAGAGTATCTTGCACGCGTTTCCTGGATGCCAGACATCTCTCTGATGGTTCAAGTCCAGAGTCGTGATCACACTAAAATCAAACTATTAAGGATCAATTCAAAAACTGGACATCGTGAGCTTCTGTTTGTAGAGGAAAGTGACATATATGTAAACGTATCTGATTGTTTCACCCCTTTGCATATAAGGGCAGACTTTCTGCGGGTTTTCTTTGGGGAAGTGAGAGGACTGGCTTCAAGCATCTCTATCTTTATGATTGTACAGGATGTTGTCTTGGTGCATTAACAGGTGGTCCATGGGTTGTAGATCAAGTAGCTGGTGTAGATGAGGATATGGGGCTTGTTTATTTTACAGGCACATTAGACAGTCCATTAGAAACGCATCTTTATTGTACCAGTCTTTTGCCTACTCCTAATGCCACTCCACCAATGCCCAAGAGGCTGACAAAAGGACCAGGAAGACACCTCGTTGTTCTGGACCATCAAATGCAAAGATTTGTTGACATGCATGATTCTTTAGACACACCACCTCGTGTTCTGCTTTGTTCTTTGAACACCGGAAAAGTGATTGTTCCCATTTTTGAGCAGCCATCGCCTACTCCCAGGACCCGAAAGTTGCAGCTTGCTCCACCTGAGATTGTCCAAATCACAGCAAATGATGGAAGCATTTTGTATGGAGCATTATATAAGCCAGATTTTAAGCAGTTCGGACCCCCTCCGTATCAGACCGTAGTTAGTGTCTATGGTGGTCCAAATGTGCAAACGGTCTGCATGTCCTGGTTGAACACTGTTGACATGAGAGCTCAATACTTGAGGAGCAGAGGAATTCTTATCTGGAAGGTATTTTTTATTAGAATTTTTGTATGTAATCTCGGTAACTTAACTAGAATGTTCTAATTCATCTTATTTTGGAGCTGCTGACTCACTTTCTTTTCATTTTACATGGAATATATTTACCATGCTCATGTGATATCATTGCATATGCAGCTGGACAACAGAGGAAGTTCGAGACGAGGCATAAAGTTTGAGAGTGCAATTAAATATAACATGGGCCACGTTGACATTGAAGATCAAGAAGTCGGAGTGCAATGGTTAATCAGGCAAGGACTAGCAAAAGCAGACAGGATTGGGATTTATGGCTGGAGCTATGGAGGCTATTTAGCCATAATGGCCTTGGCTTCGCTGTCCCAAAATTTTCAAATGTGCAGTTGCAGGAGCTCGGTAACAGCATGGGATGGATACGACACATACTATACTGAAAAATACATGGGGACACCATCTAGTAACCAAGCAGGATTTGAGTTCAGTTCTGTCATGCATCATGTTCACAAGATTGAAGGCAAGTTGTTATTAGTTCATGGCATGATTGATGAGAATGTGCATTTTAGACACACTGCTCGATTGATCAATGCGCTGATAGCTGCGGGCAAGGAGTACGAGTTATTGGTTTTTCCAGATGAGAGACATATGCCAAGAGGATTACGAGATAGGATGTACATGGAGGAGCGGATATGTGAATTCTTAGAAAGAAACTTGTCATGACTAATAATCATCTTGGCAGGACTGCCAAGATTGTAATTACATCTTTTGTATAATTAAACATTATATTCTGCATAAAGTCTTGCATTGAGCAAATTGTGCGGGTGGCCTGATGTTATCATGAACAGTTTTTATACCATGTGTGGAAGCATTATCTTTTCCAAGTTACCTAATTTCAAGTTTCTGTACTTTTGATAGAAAAATACTAGTATTTGGAATGCAGATGGAGTAAGACAAATGTTGCCATTAGTGACAGTGTGTTAATGGGACCAATGTCTCCATTTATCCAGCCTCTTAGGTTGATAAGTCTTACTGTTTGTCTCTTCCCTTCCACTTGACACGTTTCCAACACTTCTGTCCTTTATATAAGGTATAAGGTCATGCATATGCAAGTGGTTTAGAAATCAGCAGTTTTGGTTTAAGAGATATGTACAACCACATGCACAAAATATAAATATTTCATAGTTTAATATCCTCCCTATTTATTACATATTAATATTTTTTTTGTTTTGGATCTGACTTTGAGGGTTTACGATGATGACAACACATTTGGCATGATAAACATCACACTTCGAATCAAAGCCCTTCAAGGCATGGGAGAAATATCAATATCAGTTGGTAAGTTGGTACGGCAAAGTCCTAGGAACAATAGCATCCAGCTGGTTGGAATTGAAAATTCCATGATTCTATCTCCTTCCCTCGTTACGCTTCTGAGTTTTTGTAACTAAAATATATGCTATGCTACATATTCTAAACAAGATGCACCCTGGGCTACCTTGATCGCCAGATTCGTCAGTTCTATAGCCCAGAGTGTATGTTTGCTAGTTGAAATTGAAAATTCCATTATTCTATCCAGATCTTTTGTAATTGAAATACATGCTATGCTACATATTCAAATGAGGTGCACCACAGGCTACCTCGATTGTCGATTCATGGTTTCTACGACCCGAGTCTATGTTGGGGCCTTTGGCGCCCTCTCTCCGTTTCGATTATGCTACATATTCCAAAGCGAGGTGCATTGTGGGCTACCTCGATGGCGATTCATCGATTCTACAATCAGAGTATATGTTGGGGCCTCTAAACACCTCTTGTTTCGATTACCGTCATTTATGACTAGGGACACCCATGATTTTGAAATATGAAATACATATGCGCTTAAGGTTTTGAAATATGAAATACGAGGAATTGAACCTCTATTGAAATAGTTCAATCCTAATAAGAATACTTATTTTACCAATACACCTAGCAAGCTAACGTGAATTTTTTTTATTGGATCAAGTTCTTTTTTTCTCTCTCTAATAACGGCCCATTTAATTGTTTTAGGGATATAGTCTATGGTTTTAAATATGGTCATTTATACATCTAAATTAATTCTTCTTTAGAGGCAAAGCCATGCAAAATATTGTCCTTCAAATGTCGCCTAGTAATATAAGAGCGAGAGATAATTTTAATCAAAAGCCATATTAGGCAAGATTATCATAAAGGGCATCTATTATACAAAAGAGGCATCTATCTTAATAAAAAGGACATGTTTTGCTAGAAGGGGCCGGGCCGGTCGGTCTATTTGAAAGAGCGCCTTAAATTTTAATAAAGGGGTAATATAAAAGGAACTCGAAGGTAAAAGTAAGCAAGGGACATGTAAAGAGGGACGTCCAAAACTTAAAAGGGGACAGCGAAGATATATGAAAGGCAGCGATGTCGTCGATTCGCGTAGCGAATCGCCATTCTTGCTCAAGACGAGCATGCATGCATTGCATGCGTCGCATGCATGCATCGCATGCATTTTGGGCCGTTCATCGGGTTGGCGTTTGCTACTTATTTGAATTCTTCATCGGCGTTTCATCGGTGGCTTCCTCTTCTCTCGGCGGTACCTATTTCTCTTTGAACCCACCCTCCCCTTCTTTTTTTTATTATATTTGTCGCGTGGCACGCATCGTGTCGACCCTCCACTCTGGGAGGTTTGTTTTGTTTTGTTTTTGGTGTTGGTGATGTGCAAAGTTGGGTTGGCGGCATCTTTTCGACTTCTCCATTCCATTCGTGGGTTTTGGGGGCGATTTCTCTGCCTAAGCGTTTGTCTAAGCCCCTTGCGAAGGTTTATCACTAGGGTTTTTCCTCGAAACCCGAAGGGGTGAGTTTTTAATCCGGTGATAAGCTTTCGGCGGTACCTAACAAACATCTGTTAGCATTGTATTTTTGGGGTCCAAGCGATATAATTGGATTTTCCCTTTATTTTTTGTGGGTAGTTCGCATGTGTGCGGCTACCCACTATCCACCATTGTAGAAAATCTGCTGAGATGAATGAGAAGCCTATCTATCGCGCTTTGTTGGTTTCATGCGAGTCGCAGTGCAAGAATCATCTAATATTTGGAAACAAACCTGTTATGTAGCGGGAAACAAAGACGACCACATGTTCTTAGCTTCGAATTAGAAGGAGAAAGAATTAATCAGTTTCTTGTGATTCAGCGGCCAGAAATCAAGTGCGGTGGACCTCCCATAGGAGTAGCCAGTGAGCAATTGCAAAAAGCAGATACAGTTGCAGATTGTTACCCAAAGCTTTCTTATTCGAAAGCCAATGTAATTTCTCTTTTGATAAGGGACTGTGGTAAAGCAGTATTGATCTTTGCCAGTATCCAGTAGCCAGTTAAGACAGTGTTTGTAGCTTTGCTTATAGCCTTTCAGAGATGGATCCGGTTGAGCGGTGTACTGCACTATAACATTTGTTTGAATAAAGACCTAGATAATCAAGTATTCTTTTGTTATATCAGAGCGCAATTCTGATCTTTATAAACAGAGCTGTGGGAGATGGTCTAGAACTAGTAGCACAACGTAAGGAGATGCGTTCAGGGGCCACGTGCGTAACATGGGGAATCATATATATAGAGATTGATCCCAACCATTCACGAAATTGATGGCCATGATCTCGCCACCTCATTGGGGGGTAGTGGGGGCATGTCTGGGCATGCACCACGTCTCTGGACCGTTAGATGTGGGAGATTAAATCCTAGCCATTGATTTAAGGTTAAGGAACTTACTAGGAAATTGCATTACACTTAATAGGGAGGCGGTGAGGTGGCATTGCATTTGCTATGAAACTTTCGACGAAGCTTCTTTTTTTTGTCTAATCTTTGAACGATTGGGGGTGTCAGATCAAGGTGGGACCGACGCCCTTAGATTCCTCTCATCGAGAGCTTTTCAATGACTTGTTCTTTGGCACATTTTGCCACAGTTGAAGCCATTGAATTCTAAGAATCTTTTTAGAAAGTTTGAATTTTACAGAATCAAGGGCTATTTAAGAGAATCTAGGGGGATCTTCTTAAGATCTTTGAGAATGTAGAGGAATCTCAAAGAGAATCTTATGGAATCTATGGGGATCTTAAAGAATCTTCAAGAATGTGGGGGAACTTACAAGAATCTTCATAAAATCTTTGAGAATCTAGAGGAGCCTTGGAGAATCTAGAGGAATGTTGAGATAATCTTTGAGAATGTTGAGCAATCTTAAGAGAATCTTAGAGAATCTATGAAAATCTCAAAAGAAACTTTAGAATCTTAGGAAATCTTCACAAAATCTTTGAGAACCTAGGGGAATCTTGATGAGATCTTGGAGAATCTAAAGGAATCTTCATAGAATCTAAGGGAATCTTGGAGAATCTACATAGACTCTTGGGTAATCTGGAGGAATCTTGAGATAATCTTTGGAAATCTTGGGGAATCTTAAGGAATTTATGGAAATTTCAAAAGATTCTGTAGGAATCTTCATAAAATCTTTGAGAATTTAAGGGAATCTTGATGGAATCTTGAAGAATCTAGGGAAATCTCATAGAGTAAGGGAAACTACGAGATCTATATAGAATCTTGGAAAATCTAGAAAAATCATGGAATACTTTTTGAGAATCTTCGAGAATCTCAAGAGAATCTTTAGGAATCTAAGGGAATCTTCATATAACCTTTGAGAATCTAAGAGAATCTTAATGGAATCTTTGAGAATCTAGGGCAATTTTCGTGAAATCTAAGGGAATATAGTAGAATCTTTATAAAATCTTTGAGAATGTATGGGAATCTTGATGAAATCTTAGAGAATCTAAGGGAACCTTTCTAGAATCTAGAGGAGTCGAGGAGAATCTACATAGAATTCTAGGTAATCTAGAGGAATCTTGAGATAATTGATACGGCACTAGCTTGGGGGCGTGGCTCAGAGGAATGATTTGCAGAGAAACACAGAGGCAAGGACTTTAGATAGATATCCTGTAATCTTGTTTGATTGATAGAAGTCTCAAAGGTTATATTTAACTTAAGGAAAGGGCTATTGAAATCTTAACCATTGAAATAATTAATAAGCTAAGTGTTAATACAAAAAAAACTACCGCCGGTTTAGTAACGACCGGTGGCCGGATGGAATTGCCGAACCAGCTACCTTTTCGCTAAAAAGGGTCGGAAGGCCCGGAATTAGCTCCTAGGCCATTGTAGCAGGCCGAATTGCTGAAAAAGGCAGTCGGATTTAGTTTAACAGGAAAAAGGCAAACCCAGATATAACATATAATTACCTTTTAGAATAGCTTAAAAAGTCATCGATCTGCAGAATTGTGGCAGCCGGAGGTGTTTGGTGTATGATAAAAGGTCTGCTGTAGATCTTCTGATAATTGTGGTTGAATTGAGTGCTTCCCTTAGCTCTAGTGAATTCCAGAGAATCCCGGAGAGGCTATCCAGCTGGTTAGCAGACTCTCAAAATTGGGAAGAATTTGAGCCCAGACTTGCCGTGTTTGCAAATCGAGCGGTTGGGCCAGGATAAGTAGTGCGGAAGAACTTGATCAGGGAGTTCGAGGTTGATTGGATTAACTATGTTTGTTTGTTTTGCAATTGGTTGGATTGGACCGTTTGTATCAATTGGTATCAGAGCGTAAGTTGATCTTGCTAAAATAATCATGTGTTAGACCTTTCACACGTTTCAAGATTTTGTATTAGCCAATTCGATGTTACATGATGACTAGAGAGCTTCCAGAGAGGTTAACCGATTGGTTTAACAGACTCTCAGAGAGGGAAGGAAGAAACTGTTGTTGTTCTTGATGCAGGGAAAGTAGAAAGGATAGGAGACAAAAAAAGATTGTCCTGAGCGGCTGGAGCTGAAGATATTGAGCAATGCTATGTAAACGATCAGGAAGATCCATCCTTAACTTGACAAGGAGAAGGCAGAGGCCTAAGAGACAGCGGGCGAATTCAGATTGGTCATCTAAAAGATAAGTAAAATAATGAAAGTTTGTTTCAAATGAATGTTGCTCTAGAGTTTAGAAGGGGGCAACTGTGACTGCAGCACAGAAGTCAAACCCTTAGAATTGTCAGGCAGATGGTAAGTTTACCAGCCTAGATGAAATCCTTTCAAAGCAGATAGTCAGGTGACTAGCTTGGAAAGAAAGGTGGTTATTCCAGCAAAGCGGATAGTCAGTTGAAGACTCTAGAGAACTCTACTGCCATCCCTTCCTAGACATTTGTCACTAAGGATGAGGAATGTAGCTTGCTCAAGATGGCTCAAGACCTAAATCCTGAGTGGGGCTTCCAGGCACTGCTGCTGAGAGGAAGAGAGTATGGGCAAAATCTTGGAGAGCAGAATTTCTAATGCCTTAGCCTCAAAGGGGGGAGATTTCTTCTCGAAGAAAGGGCTAAAATGTGATGATAAGAAATGCTTCAAATACATAGAAGAAGAGATAACATTACCATTGTCCAACCAAGAGGATAACGCTTTAAGCAAGCAGACTTGAAGAAATCTTCTGAGCACCTATCTCCGTCTCTAAGCTAAGCAAGGCCTGCTTTTACCTTCTCTCCTCTCACCTATGCTTTCTCAATATCCTGAATCTGTTTCACTAGTTTTATTTCTCGGGGTTTCCACGAATGCCAATTTGATTATATAGCCAACGTGATTCCTCTTCATTGCTTTATTCAATGTCTTTAAAAACATGCACTACATAATTGGACTAATCTTCAGTACCTTTTATTGTCATATGGGTGTTGTTAGGTGCTTTCAGAGTACCCCACACTTCCCCATATGTTGCCACCGAAACACCTGACAACTCAATTCCCATATTAAGCCTACGGCCTTGTGTATTTAGATATCTCCACTAACTAGAAGAACTATTGATCTAGGCTTGGATTTGAAAGTCCTAGCTTTCAATATCCCACCCTTCTCGAAGATAAAAATTTGTGGGCACTGTCAATACACAAACAGACTACAAGAGGCTGGACTTTGATCTTATCCACCGCCAAAATGACTGCAAGTTTACCATCAGCTTTTTCTATTTCTATAGCTGTAAAAATAGGGGACTCACAAACACAATCCTTGACTTTATTATCGTCCCATTTTGCAGACTCCTCCCATAGTTCCTTGTCTACATGTGGGCTTCTCGGAATTTTATGACCCAGTTAAGAACACATAAAGGTTGAACCAGTTTCCTCAAGTTGCCAGGTAACCCCTCAATAAATCTTTCTATAGCCCTTCTTTGCTGACATAGGGCACATAAAGCCAGAGTTTTATAAACTTTTCACAGTGAATTGCCACCAACACGTTGTTCTGCTACAAGTGATAAGACATCTGGACTTACTAGCATTTATGAGAACGAAGCACATAGTGACTCTGAAAGCTTTAGCAAACTTTTAAACTTGTAACAGTCCCTCCTAAGGTCATTTCTCTCATATAACCCTTCTATCAAAATATGGGCCGACCTTATGAGGTTAGTGGTGGCCGCCTTCTTTATCCTTGTCCGTCATATCCGAAAAATTACCAAACTTCTATACCGTCTCCAAACATACCTTGTTATCCGTGTCTAAACGGTTCTTATCTGAGAACTGAGTCAATTTCTTGCTTTTCCATATGCTACCTATAACCGTATCTATTGTTTTCCTCCCTCCCTCCCTCCCTCCCTCCCCGTCACACTGCTAATGATTGAACTAGAGTTAGAGCTCCTAGAACTCCTGTGATATCTCTTTTTCTTTGCCCATGGCCCTTTCGATTTCTCCCGGGTTGGCCACTAGTGTTACTTGCGAGAGAACCTACTACGAGGATACCTTTATTGATTGGACCGTTGGTCCATATTGGGCATTACAAGGGATTAGTCCCCTCAAAAGTATTTTCCCATTGCATTGGGTTGATGAGGCCGACTAACGAACATTGCATGTTATGGCTGCAAAAAATATTGTTATACAGGATTGTTGTATCCTGATATTGACATTTAAGTTGGTGTCCTTGATACATATATTCTTAAGTACTGGAAATATTGATTCTATGATTCACATACGTATAAAACTAAAACACATATCTGACATTTATTTCAATGAGTCTCTTGGTCATTTTCTAGAGGAGGTCCTCGCCTCTTCCTATGCTTCAGAATTGGCACAAGGTTGACGGAAGTTGTTGTGGCTACTGCAATTGTGTTTCGAAAAGGCGTGGCCACTAACATTTTAATAGTCATCTAAATGCCATACAATATGGTTATATACTTGCCTTAATGTACAGATATTTGTTTTGCGCTTAACTTATAGATTCTTTGTGACTTGGTTAATTGGCAAAACATTTACATGTTATCACAATGCAAGTTAGTACTCTCGGGGTGATCAAAACAAAGCAAAACCTCTAAATTTCGAAGTGAACATGTTTAGAAGTCTGGTTTTATATGAAGCAGATTATGGGCCTGTAGAATTTATACCTCCATATTTGTGAATAATGTGAATATAATAACTTCGGACAAGGTATTTGGTTGTTTTAGAGAATAGATTAGAAATTACATCTATATTTATTAAGAATGGGTGTAGTCAAAGCCTACTTGCAGGTAAAGTTAAGCAGAACAAAAAAACGTGGCGATGATATTCATTTCTTAACCACCTGGGAAAAGCAAAGTTATATGATCTTTTTCTTGCAACTTTGTTTGTTTGGCTTCTATAACTGTATCTAAATGGCTTTCCCATCTTAGCCGGATATTAATCTTGAATTATGATCTCTATTTTCTACACGTTACGGTAATTATTATGTAATAAGGAAGCTGCAGAGTAATTTAATTGTTATAGCAATGCTCCCTCTAATTTCCTAGAGAAACAAATTCAAAGAAGAGAGGTCAAAGACCAAGTAACGAATTTTTTTTGAAGAAGAGAAGTCAAAGACCAGTTGTTACCTGACTACTTCAGCATATGTTTTTGTTGAGCATTAGGGTTTTTTTGAGATTAAAAAAGGGCCTTCAAAACATGCCAACTAAGCCAAATGAAGATAAATGAACTACCAATCAGAAATCAGAGCCTGACAGGTCCAGTCAGCAAAACTGTTGTAACTAACTCACTGGATCACATTTTCTAGCATAACTGTTGATAGAAAAGTCCAAATGATCTCTCGTTTAGTGCAATAGATAGATCTCATTGAGAGCTTTCCAATCTTAGGTGCTTTGCACATATTTTAGCCACTTATGATTGTCAAAACTCCAAAAAATATGGTTTTTACCATTTTTTACTATCTTACGGGGCTAAAAGATATGCAAACCACCTAAGGTTGGAAAGATCTCAATGAGATCTATCTATTGCACCAAACAAAAGCTCATTTGGACTTTTCTATCAACACTTATGCTAGAAAATGTGATCCAGTGAGTTAGTTATAACTGTTTTGCTGACTGGATTACAAGTTCTGTTTTCTGATTGGTAGTTCATATAGCTTAGTCAGCATTCTTAGAAGGCCCTTTTATGATCTCAAAAAATCCCTAATGGCTATAGGAGGTGATTAAATAGGTTTGATGGTGGTTCTCTATTGTGAGAAAACTGTATGATAGTGCATTGCCACCTTCACCAGCAAAACCACAGCTTATGGATAAGTACTTTTACACTACATTTGGTATTTATAACCTGGCCATATTTGACAAACTTAATCTATAATGGCAAGTACGAGGCAAACTCAATTGCGAGATCCATGAATCTGGTCATATCTGGCTTCTGGTCATATTTTTGTTGTGTTTCCTAGCTTCTAAGTGGCCATGTACTTTCATAAAGAACTAATATTTTCATGACTATAGTCATGCACTTGTAAAATGATATACAGTGCCTTTCAAATATGTTGCCAAAGTGATATGATGTTTCGATATGAAGCATTTTTATTGATCTCTAGTTATCAGAGCTTTCCAAGTAGGTCCATGAGAGATTAGTTCCTCTTCAATCTTACCAAGATGCCCAAGTTTGTTCCCTCCACAATAATATGATAACCAGATAAACACCCTCCCCCATTCTTGATGTGTTTTATTGTGATGTAAAATTTCGAAGTAATGTCTCAACATGACTTAAGGAAGGCTGGACATTTAGGCAGACGCGTGTAGAAATGTAATGGACTGAATACTCAGACAAATGTCATGGACTGAAAATTCATGAACATACTAATGCTATATTTTGTAGCTAAACAAAACATTGAATGTAAGCATGCACCATAAGTAAAATGTAGACTTCATTTCATTAATGCAAGTAAAATGTGAATACAAATATTGCTCTAGCAGCTTGTAGCACGCATGCTCCAAAGGTACAGCTACACATCTTTCCTTATATTTATATTTGAATGTTTTTCGCCTTTGAGCATAAATATACATGGGCATTTATTGATTTTCCTCGGCTCACGTAAATGCAACTTAGGTTGCATTCGCCATATCGCCAATGGCATTTCGCGCCATCGGCTAAGGTTCTCCGGAACTTCGTGGAAGCTGAAGAGCAACGGCAATTCTTGAAATTACTTGATTTACCTCGATTCGCGATTTACCTCTCATTCTCGCCATCTACCTCTCATTCCGATGTTTTCTACCCTCGACTTCTGAAGTTTTTACCCCCGACCAGGCGGGGAATGCAACCTAAGTTGATCCACGCTTATAAGAATGGCAGCCGATTTCTGGAGTCATCCCCGTTCAAGTCATCCATCGCCGCCATGGTCCCTCCCCGGTAAACCGCCATTCTTATATACAACTTGTGCTCCTTTAATGCCACAAATCAATTGATACTCATTCCATTCTTTTCTACCCCATTCATGAGGGCAAACCCATAGTGCAACTACACTTTTGTTTGTTTTTTAAGATCTTTTCGTGACATATTGATGGCAAATTGCTCTTGTTCTAATTTTAATGCTTTTGACACTTGGCTTGGTTGTTCTAGTTATGGATGTTGGATGCGAATTACTAATTAGGGCTGCACGGGGTCTGGAATTCACCATCACTCTTGGTCAGATTGGAAGTTTGGGTCAATTCTTTATGGTTAAGGTTTATTGTCCTGCTTCCACTTATGTTGTGATTCTGAGTTTTCCCCAATGGGTCTTGTTGTACTCATTCATCCAGTCTCAATAAAACCCACCACTTCAGAGGTTTGTGCATAAAGACCTTTCCCTAGAATGCAAGGATGGTAACAATCAACTTTTATCACATGCGTGATGGCATCATGGGACGAGTTAATTCACATGCACAAAAGATGATACAGCAATAAAAGTCATAGCACAACGCACTCAGTCCCAGCATCGAAGGGCACGAGACTGCTAGTCTGTTATAAAAGAATCTTTCTTTCAGTTTAGTTTTGACATGCACTGACTAAGACTGAAAGTTGTTCCACCAGCTTCCTGCCATTGCAATACACATGCATGGACAAAATATTTTGGAGATAACCCTATTTGTAACATAACCTATTTGTAACTTTCTAATCTCCTTTATACTGATGATATATATAGGTTTGACATGGTTTTTTTATATTTCCATACCTCCATGCAAGTTAGAAAATAATAAATCTATGTTACTGTATCTAACCTGTTTGGCTCCAATAATCGCATGGTCCTCATCTCCTCATGAATCAGATGCCTCTTCGAGCTCGTTTCCCTGTCGCCACAATCAAGAAGGCCTAGAATGAGTTGGGTAGAAGTTTGCACTCTAACCTTGTTTGTGATGACGACAGAAGCCTTTGCTAACCTTCAAAAGGATGACTTGGTCAAGGTCTAAAGAAGAGCAAGAGAGCAAGTCCCGTAGACAAGAGAAAGTAAAGAAGAAGCAACAGGTATGGTAGTATTGAAAGTTGAAACTAGGTTGATTACCATGCTCTTATTCTAGGGTATCTGTTCTGTTGTTGTCGACCAATGGGCCCTACACCACTATAGCCACAAGTATGACGCCAGGGATTGCATATACTTTTAAGGCTTGTAGATAATATACACACTTTGGTCCTTTGTGGATGGATCTTAGTGTTGAATAATAGAATTTCCTCTATGCTTTAAAATTGTCAATGTAGGGTATTGATGTTTCAAGATCTTTCCATCCCTTACAGAGAGTCTAGTTGTTCCTGTCCCTCATCAATCTTTGTAAATTTAAACTTATCGCAGGCTTAATTTCTCCTTGCATATCCTTCTACCTCATCTGCTTGAACTGCCCCTGCATATGCTCGATTATAGTACTGTTTTTCTGGCTGCCTGAAACTCTTTGTTCATTTGCAGTTCTTTTTAGGGCTCCAGCCGGTTATTGTGTCACAAAGTTTCCACCATATCTTGAGGCTTGCTTCAAATTTGGTTTGTGATCAATTCCATGCTCCATGTGCTGTAGAATCTATGCAATTATCATCCCTGCCTTACCGCATCCACCAATCAACCTCGCGGTTTCTGTTTTTTTACATTGAAGGATTCAAATCATCAAATCAAATCAAACAAAAAATAAACGGTCAAAAAAAATAACGTTCTGGCGTTTAGGATTGATGAATCAGGAACTAAAACCATTAGAACTCTAGATCATGATAGAAATGCAGAATGAATCAACAAATAACAAATCAAAGTTCAGACCTCAAAAGCAATATCTAGCTCATTGATGAAACTAACCAAAAGACCACCAAAATACTGCTTTTATAACCAAGGAGCCAAGCTTACTTTTGTAATGCCAAAGCTCATGTGATATGTTCGGGTCAAGAGCCACGGCAACTTGGGATACCCATCACTATTCTTGGGTCTCAATAATGGCATCATTTAATTCAATTCCCAGTTGAAAGATTATCATCAGCCATTATTGTAATTACCAAACATACTTCAAGACCAAAGTGAGTCCAGATATTGTTATAAGCCAGTTTTAACCTTTGATGACATCACAGCATAAACCTTCTATTGAGATGTCTCTGCCTGCTGCAAATTCCTCCTACCATGTGCCCATTAAGGTTTGATTTCATGTGTTTGATTACCATGCAATTGAGATCATTTGAATAAGAACCTGTGCTAAATTATTGGTGCACTTATCTAATAGGTCTATATTTATTTAAGCTCATTGCATCCATCTGACCCCTGTAGGGATGCACAGTTTTTTCATTTGGATTCCATTGAATTTTGAAGTTTAATCAATTAGTAAAACTGGGCTTATATGTAAAATAAGATGTAAGAAAAAGTTTATGAGCTTGGAATATGTTGACTTTCAAGATGTTTGGTTGTTAATAGGAGTACGCCGGAGAGAAGAAGAACTTTGCCTGATAGAGCTGATGGAGAAGAATCTATTGAAGGAATGAGGAAATGGTTCTCATATTCAATGTGTTCTGAATTTGGTATGTCTCACCCTTTTCATGGAAAAAATCCCATCTTAACCTAATGCTTGCTGGCCAATGTCCATCATGTACCAATACAGGAACGTACTTGGACACCAACAATAGCTTCTCTTGAAAAGCCTATTCCCTCTTTGAAATCTGCATCACCCAGATTCGTATTTGTTTTAAATTGGCTCCAGCATAACTATATTAGTTTAATAAAGTTGTTCTTGTCATGATGTCTATATGGCTCAATTTGGCGATCTCCTTAAGCTGAGCTGGCAATCATAAACTACATGTACATGTCGCCATCCAAGTCCAACAAATTTATAGGTATCACCTCTATCCTCCAGTTATTCCATCCCCTTAATATTTCCATGTATTTTGACTTGAACTTATTTCCCATGCATCCCCTTAGTCAACAAGTAAACCCTCACTGTGGAAGGTTAGGTCTGGCGTGAATATGGAAGATAAAATCATTGGTCAGATCTAGTTGCCCTCCATGTCCCATAGCATTAACAGCACAACCATAATGTTCTGGCCGGGAGTGATGCTGTAATCACCACACATGGAAATCAAGTAATGAAAAGCTTCAGTTATGAACCCGGGTGACAACAAGCAGAAAAGCAAAGTTTTATAAAAGTAATGTCATCCGCAATACACCTCCTAAGTACATTGCTTGAAATAGCCTTAGTGAATCATGTGCCTTCCCAAGCTGTGCATAAGGATATAATAGCTGTCCAGGTACACACATTCGATCATTTATTCTGAAAATGTTTTATGTGCAGCCTCAACATTTCCACACTTGCCGTGACATATCAATAAGGGCGCTACCCAGAAGAATATCACGATCCCACCCATGCTCATTTCTCTGAGTCATGGACCAACTGCCCTTCTTCTAAGGCAGCTAGATTGGCACATGCATCAAGGACAACTTAGATAAGTAATTTTGTTTGGGAGTATGCCTAGGTACTCCATTTTCCTCGAAAAGGCGGAGGGTTTTGGTGCAACAGTCATGATGCACATATGCTGCAACCATGACAGTCCAAGAAACAAGATCCTTTCAGGCATGCTATCAAACAAACTCGAAAGTATCCTTTTACTTCGCTGCACTTGTTGTACATATTCAAAAACAGTGTTTCCCACACATGAATCTAGCATAATATTACTGTTAACTATGCAAGCATGGATCACTTTACCTTCGGAAAAAAACCTCAAGACTTGAGCATGCCTCCAGTATTGCAATTAAAGTAACTCTATTAGCGCCTATATTTTCCAAATGCATTCGCTTATAAAACTGGAAAAGCATCTTTTTCTAAACCAGCCTCGCATATATGATGTAATCAACGCCGCCAAGTCACTACATTTCTGTTTGGCATTTTCTCAAACACAATGTGTGCTTCCTCCAGGCTCTTTGCATCTACCATACATTGAGACTAGGGCATTCTAACAACAATATCTGATTCAAACCTCTGAGTAATATGTTTTAGAATGATTCTGGCCTTGCTCCCAAGTCATCCCCATTGACAAGTATTTAAGGATCGCGGAATATATGTCACCCCATTCTGGCTTCACTCCCTTCAAATTCCATTCTTTTTAAGAAGAACCCGAGCTTCCTTGTATTTCCCATCTTGGCAATATGCAGCACCATACTAGTCCAAAGCAATAACACCCTGTTGCTCATTGTCTCAAATACTTGTTTTGTTTCTTCAACACTGCCACATTTTCCATACATATCAACAAGGCGGTTTCCAATAAACGTATTCTTATGTCTAGTTTTTAGTGAGCCTACAAGTGAATAGTCCGGATCTCCGCTACAAAGCCAGCCATCAAAATACTTTATCAATAAGTATCGATCTGGTCGGGCCCCTTTCTCTCTCTCAGGGATAAATTATAGCTTCGCGCAATCGCTGCCTCATCTACACAAACTCAAAAGAT